>VDFB02353493.1:209076841-209196815 GCA_007258455.2 Sequoia sempervirens
ACGATTCTTCGCCGTTATTTCGACGTTTACTTTTTCGTCGTCCTTGCGACGAAAAAACAGCAACGGAAAATTTTTGGCCATTGCGTCGCTCTTCCGACAGAGATTTGTCGAACGACCGACGAACGACCGTCGGAAAATGGTGTCAAATCCTGTAGTGATCACATAAGCAAGCTAGGAAGAAGAAAGAATTGGACCAAAGCTACTGAAGATTGGTTCTAGTGGGTGATATACAATGGTGATATGGGAATTGGTCACGCTGTCAGAATAGCTAATAAGTTTCGGGAGGTACAAAAGCAACTTAAGGGAATAGAGAAATTATGTACTAACTTCCTGAAGTTATATAGGATTATGTACCTTAAGCTTGAGGCTATCCTCAAGATGCCCGAGAAGACTTGGGAGAAGGAGTTGGCCTTAGTAAAAGATGATCATTGGCTTGTTGATACATGGAAACTAGGCCTAGACCATAGAAGAGAAGTCTTGGAGTGGGTGCTCCATGAAGTGGAGCTCAACCTAGAATGGGTCAAACAACATTGAGTAGATTATGAAGAGTATCTAAAGCTCATGATGAACTATGTCATGCCAACCGTCGAGCTATATCCTGAAAAATATAAAGCCTTATTTTCATAAGAATATATAGAATGGTGCTACAGACTCACTAACACCATATTTTATGGATTTTGATGCCCGAGACTTTGTCCAATCAGAGCAAGTAATTAAGAATACGTCAATGTGTACAAAGAATTGGGAGCTGATCACTAGCAGGTCCAAGAAATTTACCTTCCAAGTGCTCCAATCTGACATTCTAGAATGAAATAAACTTTAGGCACTAATGGGAAAATTCGTGGGGTATGCCACTATGAAGAAGAATGAAGGAAACCTAGTCATTGATGATGAGTTCCCCACTGTGTAGCTACAACAAAAGGGCAATCAGCTATAAGACAAAATGCTACAGTACCATGCACTAGAGGATAAAATAGGAATAGGACAAGAAATGTAATTTTAAATTGTAAAATATTGGGGGTAGGTGAAACCCTAAGTTGTAATGAATCTTGGCCACACAATGAGATTAAATCTTGGCCATTCATTTTTCTTTTTGAAAACTATAAATAGGGCGTCTCCTCTCATTTTCAAGAGAGTTGAGTTCTTGTAAAGACATGCTGCTGAAATTCTTATAGAAATTTATTGATTTTGGTGGATTCTTGAGTTTCCTTCATGTTTCATGATTCATATCCTCATAGTTAATAGATTTGAGGAGATTTACTTTGTTGTTATATGTATTTTAGATACTTTAGTAGTTTAGTAAATGTTGTTCATTGATGCTAAAGAATTTTGTTGTGTTGATGCCCTTCCTTGTTCTTGATTTTTGTTGTTTATTGATGATAAATAGTAGTGTAAAGCTAGTTTGAACATAGAGTCATTGCTGCACTTAAATTTCATATTTTATTCATGCTCCATGGTGAATGAATAGTTGAAAATCTACAAACCTTAGAAGATAGCACTAGTTTCGTGATACTATTAGCTGATTTGGTTAAGTGGAACTTAGTTTCAAGAAGGTTGTCCATTGTAGCATCCTCCATCATCACTGTTCATTGGTAGTTTCAAGTCTAGGAACTTCCTCCTTTCCCTGCCCTTTTGACCTTTCTTTAAAATAGTAATTTAGGAAAAATTTATTCATCATTGTAAAGCCAAATCTAATGATAAAGGTGGAGTTTTAGACTATTGTTTTGAACATGTAGCAATTGCACATCAACTTAGTCATCCTAGGAACTCCATTCAAAGAACTACTTTTCCTCCAACTTAACATACGTAAGGCTGCCATGTGATTACTAGCAAAACACATCAACTAGTTGAACTATTCCAAGCATTTTCATGACTTGACACCCAAGAGACCTTGGGGTAGTGATTTGTAACTTGTTTACAAATTTCTACCTTTCAAGAGAGGTAGCATACTTGTGTGTTCCCTGTGTTGAGAACATGCAAAAATACCCATCAATAGAACTGGCACTAGAAGGAGGGCCTTCCTTGTGATAATTTGGACAGAATTGGTTCATTCTCCCCTGAAATATTTCATAGAGTTTTAAGATCCACACCAAACAAAGGGGAATTTCAAGAATTACAACCCCTACCAAGGCTAAGAGAGCTAAAAGAGGGGAAGCCACTTCATCATCTTCATCTGCCCCATCCACTTTACCTCCATCCTCACCCCCTCCCTCCATTCATTCGCCCCACATTCATCCTTCCTTTCCTGCATCTACTTCCACTTCTCAACCACCCCAAGCATTGCAATCACTCACTCCCCATAGCTAGGGCACTGCCCTTATCCCTGCCCTTCAAGTCCAAGGTGCAGTCCCAACTGTTGTTGTCCCTACTCAGTCCCAAGTCACTATTGCACAACAAGTACCACCTCTACCTCCCCTCATGGCTTGGTTGGGTAACAATCATTCTTCATTTTCCTTCAATGATTATCATGGCATGCCAAATAACCTTGAGGGATTTTGCACAAAGTTTCATTCTCGCAATCCATAGAGGACAATAGAAGAACATATCAAAATATTTCAAACATTATTGAAAGACATGCAGATCAATCATGATGATGCAGCTTGTTGAATCTTCCCTTATTCCTTGGGGGAAGAGTCCTTCTATTGGTACATTAACTTTCCAACAGGGTCCATCACCACTTGGAACCTTTTGAAGAACGCCTTCTTACAGAAGTACTAGATCCCGATCAATCCTAAATTATATCAGAAATTCATGTTCATTCATAGGGAGGTCAACAAACCAATCAACTCCTTCAATGATCAGTTTCATTGGGAATTTATGAGATTACAAGCTCCATATGTGCTTAATGATGCTGCAACTTTGTCATTTTATTATGCTACCCTAGACAACCTCACTGCTGCATTGGTGAAAATAATGCGCCCACCACTCGCTAGATTGGTAGATGCCTATGTTGAGGTAGTAATAGTAAGCACCGACTTGGGGAAAAATATTTTTGGCGCACTACCTTCTTTGGGACTGGTCGCTTATCCAATGCAAGATCAAGGACTTACTTAGGCCTTGACACATCAGACACCTCTTATGAACCAAGTTCCACAGCTGCCCAGGGTTCCTCACCCAAGACAACCATTGAACTAGGTGCCTCCCACACCTCACTATTTCCAGCCACAATAGCAAAAAGTCTACCCTCAGCCACCTCAGGTATCTACATATTTTCAAAGGCCTAAATTCCTGCATGCACAACAAAACCAAGCATCACAGCCAAGTAATATAGAGAAGGATCAGCTAGATGAACTAAAAGAGATGATACTAAAAATTTCAACAAAGATGACACATTTGAGAAATCAAAACAACCAGCTATAAGCTTCTCAAAGCAACATTCAAGCCAACCTCAACTGAGATAATAGAGATAACTATAATTTGGGTACCTCATCTAGGAATAATTATGAAAGAGGACATAATTCCAACAAGAACTTCGAAAGGAGACCTTCACAAAGGCAAAATCAAACATGGAATACGAGGCCAAATAATGGAGGTGTTTCCACCCCTCTTGACCAATCGGCTAACACAAACAAAACAACAAGCGAGGTATACTTAGCCGAGGCAACTTTGTTTGGATGGTGCTGGATCCATAAAACAAATAGGCACTTTGAATTGGACTATCCAAAATTTCAAACAGTCGCTAAGATCTTTCAAGTAGAATTCCAAAATGTCATTGATAGTGCAGGCTATAGAGACATAGTCCCATTTCAACCTTACGATTCCTCTATGCTTGTAGTCAATCAAGCTTCATTTCCGCGAAGTGAGAGAAATGCACTTGAAAATGAGATTGCTCCCCCAAAGAACGAAGAAGCAAAAGAGGTAAGTAAAGAAGAAACTCTATCTCAACTCTTTACTTCAGTAGACAACAGTCCAATAGATGAAGAAGAGTCATGTGAGGATGAAGTTCAAATGTTTCATCAAAGGGTGACCCTGTATAACTTGAGAAGTAGGAAAATCGAGGGACCCTTCACAACCTCCATTCCACCTAATAACTTCAACACCCCACCTGATCCAAGTGCTAGCAACAATCCAGGTTACCCCCATGTACCCACTCAATAATTTAACAAGAACAAACAGTGAAATCAAATACGAAACCAATATGCGGGCTCTACCCAAGGCAAGTACTTTGAGGCTGAAATTGAACAAATGGGTGAATATGTCATTGAAGAATTTAAGAAGGTCAAGATAAGCTTGCCTGTCTTTGAGTTGCTTAAGGTCCCTATAGTCAGGAATGCTTTCTTTAGAATGGTCAATGGGACTACCTCTTCTAATTCAGCACAAGAGGTATTTTTCAAAAGGGTCTCTTTTGATTAATCACAACATGAGCCTATAATCCAAGAAATCATAGGCAAGAAAAAGGATACACCTTCAAATCAACAAATAGGGAAGCCACCCACCAAAGAACAAAACCAAGTGCGAACCATAGAAAAGACTAATGAAAAGAATAAAAATCAAGTAGCCTAGGTAGATACACCCATGGGCCTATTTCAAGGGAAGTTGGAAATGCCACCCTTCCTCACAACTATCAAAATATTTGGGAAGAACCTACAAAACTACTTACTTGATTCAGGAGCATCGACCAATGTCATATTGTTGGTTGTATGCAAGGCATTAGGAATAGTCCCCACTTCTTCCAGAAGAAAGGTGACCCAACTAGACAAAAAAAAGGTAAACATAGTTGGGGAAATCAACCGGATTCCCATGCAGATCGCTACAGAACCAAGAGTGGAGCAAGTTATTAACATTCAAGTAGTTGATATCCCGAACATGTATGACATAATACTAGGGTGAGACTTTACTAGAGCATTGAATGGATATGCAACAATTGATTTCTCCCACCTATGGCTTCCATGGAAAGGATTGCCAAACTAGATTCACATAGATCGAAAGTCACAAATGAAATTTATGACCATGCAATACAACACCAATGAGGTGTTGTTTGTTGAAATGGAGTTGGGAAATTATTCTCCCATGGAATATCAAGAAGAATCAGAGCCTTAAGATGGGGGGCAGCTGAAGAGGTTCTCTTAGTGTTATGCAACCCTCTTGTTGATTTGAATTATACATCCTAGAGCACTGAGGTGTTAGTTGAGTTAGATGATGAGGAATCCAATGAAGACAAAAATTTGGGATTATTGGATGGATTCCAAGAGTTTATTGAAAAATGTGTGCAAGATCAACTTATCTTGGGATCAAGAATGGATTTCCAAGAGCTCTTGTTTCCCAGTTGGTGTAGAGTCCACAATGCTGCCCACTCACAATTTGAATGTTGCCTTTGTCAAATAGTAGTCACTCACATTAGTGGACATGTTTCGTCGAAGAAGAAGCCCCAAACTGAACAACTTGACACTAGCAATGTTGAGTCCATGCCCACCCTAGAAATTGCAGATGCAAGCACGCAACCAAGGAAAGGTGAATGTTTGATCATCCCTGAAGTTAAAGAGCCTTCCAAGTTTTGGACACTATGCTTTGATGGGTCTAAGTCTAAGCAAGGAGCGGGAGCTAGGTTTGAAGTTATCAGCCCCACAGGTAAGACCTACTTTGCTGCTCATAGGCTTCAATTCTATTGCACAAATAATGTAGCGGAGTATGAAGCACTAGTCCATGGTCTTTTGATGGCCCTAAGGAAAAAGTTCAAAATTTTACAAGTCTTTGGTGACTCAGAGTTAGTAGTAAAAGAAGTCAGAAAATTGTATTCCCGCCATGACAAAAGGTTAGCAAACTACAAACATAGGATTTGGGATATGCTAGAGAGATTGGATGCATTTAATATTCAGCTCATCCCTCGCTCCCAAAATCACACTGTTGATGCCTTGGCTCAACCGACAAGCACCCTTCAACCTTTGTCACTATATGGCCTTAAAAGGTTCCTTGTTGAGCTTACCTCCACCCTATCTATGCTAGACAATGTCACTAAATTTCAAGTGGTTAATGATGACAATCACATCTTGGACTTCATCACTAGCTCAGATGCATTTTCCACTCAGAGAACTGAATTATATATAGAAGGGGTCATCAATATCAATACCAATACTATTCCTATGGGTAGGGTCCAACTTGAATGGATATTTGACTTAGATCAGGATCAACAGGCGAAGAAGGACTCCATCAACAATTATTATGACACTCACAATCTTGGCATAGCTGAGGAGGTTAAAAATGTATTCATTGGAAAAGTGTGCATGCCAAAAGAAAAGAAAGGGATCATTGATGCTTTGTGAAAGTATCATGATGTAGTTGCTTAAAGCTATGAGGATTTAAAGACATACGACACCTCGATCATCACACACACCATTCCTCTCAAGCCAAATGTGAGGCCATTTTGACAGTGACAACATCCCATCAATGATTTATTGGAGCCCATCATCTACAAGGAAGTTCAGAAGTTGTTGTTTGCCAAAATTATATTTTGAGTCACGCACTCCATGTGGGTGGCTAACTTTGTCCCGATTAGGAAAAAGAATGGAGAAATCAAATTGTGTGTAGATTTCTGCAACCTGAATAGAGCTTCAGAGAAAGAAAATTACCCAGTGCCCTCATTAGATGAAGTGTTGCAGATATTCAATGGTTCTCAAATGATGTCTTTCTTGGATGGATACTTAGGGTATAATCAGGTAATTATGCAATATGAGGATAGACACAAGACAACGTTTACCACCAAGTGGGGAACCTTTGCATATAGAAGGATTCCATTTGGAATTATCAATGTTAGTGCCACCTTCTAGTGTACAATGGACATATCCTTCAAAGATTTGATAGGAAAATGCATTATCATCTACATGGATAATCTCACAGTGTTTTCAAAGAAGCAGGGTGATCATGTTTCTGATTTATGCAAAGTCTTCCAAAAGTGTAGGGAATTTGGAATTTCCTTGAATCCAAAGAAGTGCATCTTCAGAGTTATTGAGGGCATGTTTCTTAGGAACGTGATTTTAGAGAAAGGAATTTCAATTTACCTTGAGAGTATTCAAGCAATCTTAAAAATTCAGCTGCCAAGTAGCAAGAAAGAGCTGAAATCTTTCTTTGGAAAGATAAAATTTGTTAGAAAATTCATCACTAGCTTTGATGAGATAGTCAAGCCACTCAATGCCATGTTGAAACAAGATGACAAAGTTGAGTGGACTCCAGAGGAAAAGAAATCCTTTGAAGAAATCAAGAAGGCCATTGTTGATGCACCTATACTAGTCCTCCCAGACTACCTGAAGCCATTCTACATCTATTCATTCACTTCAAACCATTCTTGTGCCAACATATTGTCTCAAAAGGATGATGAAGTGAGCACCCTATTTCCTTTATGAGTGCTCCATTAAAATATGTTAAGCTGAGATATCACAACGTAGAAAAGCAATCATATGCTCTAGTTAGAGGAGTCAAGAAATTTAGATACTACATCTTGCAGAACAAGTTATTTTCTATAGTGTCTGACCTAGTAGTGAAGACGTTGCTAATGCAGAATGAGTTGGGAGAAAGAAGAGTGAAATGGGTCACCTTGCTGCAAGAGTATGACATGGAGATTCATCCCATGAAGTTATTAAGGGGGTAAGCCCTCACCCAAATGATAGTTGAAATAGTGGCATAGGCCAGACCCGAGCTCATGGTCCAGTAATATCAAATTAAAGTTGTCTACCGCAAAGAGTGGTACGTTGATATCATTTACTATCTACTAAAAAACAAGTGCCCACCTCACTTGCAGGTAGTTCAAAGACATGCTCTCTAGCTGAAAAGAAACAACTACATGCTGCGAGGGTCTATATTATACAAGATGAATCATGAAGGGATCTACCTCAGATGCCTTAGAAAAGAGGAAGCAACATGCGTATTAAAATAATTTCATGATAAATTTGGCACTGGCCATGGATTTGGTCCTTCCACTGTTCATCAAATCTTGTAGGTTGGGTGCTATTGGCCGACCATATTCAAGGATTCATATAATCATGTTTGAACTTGCCACATGTGCCAGACCATTGCAACTAGAGAACGAAATGTTGTTGTCCCACTGCAACTAGTCTTGGAGGTAAGACAGTTTGCGCAGTGGGGTCTCAAATTCATCGGTCCGGTAAGCCCACCATCCTTTCTGGGTCACAGATACATTCTAACCGCTTCCAATTATTCTACTAGATGGATAGAGGAAATTGCATGTAGATAATGTACCATTAAGGTAGTTACTAATTTCCTTGAAAGTTTTATTTTGAATCATTTTGGTTGCTTGTATACCCTTGTTTGTGATAATGGCTCCGCCTTCTCACTCAAATTCTCCAGTTGGGCCTTTGATTATGGTATTTCCCTTAAGTTCTCATCCAATACTATCCCTAAGGCAATGGCCTAGTTGAATCCACAAACAAGAATTTGATCACTATAATCAAGAAGCTGCTAGATAGGAATCCTAAAGATTGGCACACCCAGCTGTGTTTTTCCCTTTGGGCAGATCGTACATGCCACAAAAATTCCTTGGGTGATTCCCCATTCCATCTTGTTTATGGTCTAGAGCCAGTGTTTCTCTTCCACCTCAAGATCCCTACCCTCCAATTTATCAACACCTTTTATGAAGAAGGGGATCGTCGGGAAGACCATTTAGCTAAACTGCTTCACTTAGAAGAAGTTTGTGACCAAGCTATTGAAAATTTTGCCAAACATTAGGGTGTGGTTAAGAGATGGTTTGACTGACGAGCCAAAGTTAAGGCCTTTAGAATTGTTGATTTGGTCCTATGTTGGGACAAGGCCCATGAAAAGAAAGGGGGACATGAAAAATTCAACAAGCTCTGGCTTGGCCCCTTTCTAATTTCTCAAATTTTAGGAGACAATGCTTTCCACCTCAAGATGTTAACTGGTGAAGATGTCTCGTTGCCCATTAACAAGTAGCACCTCAAGCGATATTTCTTTCCCTAAGCTCTTCTAAGATAGCCTTTGTAAATACCTATATAAAGCTTAGTTTATATTTACTTTGTTTTGTTCTTTTTCTTTGCTTCTATTTTGCTCGTTCTCCCGACCGTCTTGTTTTGTTGAGGGCATTCCTTTATTTCTGATATGGTGGTTGTGCTCGGTTTGATGAACGGTTCACTTTGTTACCCACTCTTTGTGTTCATCAGATAAATATTCCTTCCCAACTATTGCTCTCTGATTGCCTCTAAGGAGTGGTTTCCTTATTTGAACTTTGACTTAATCTAGAACATGACCCTTGATTGGATCCTTCCACAGTCGTCTCAGATCATGCATGAAACACACACTAAATTATTTTTGAAGAACTATACAACAGTCATTATGATGGCCTAGCAAGTGAAAAATCTTAAGTCTACTCTAGTGACCACTGTGATTCCAAACCCATAGTAAGCTTTGATGCTTACACGGTTGAGCAAAAGAAAGAGTACTAAAAGAAAATATCTGAAAAGAAAAGAAAGAAAGAGTAATGAAAATGAGGCAACTGTGTGGGTGTACGAATAACTCTATCGAGGCTATGGATGCCTGACTAGCAATAGGGCAATGTCCGGGTTACTTTTGAGGTTAGACATTTTATGTATCTTTCTTGGCCTGATTAAGGGTCATTTGTTATAGTTTTTGAAAAAAAGGGAATAAATTCACCATACACACACTTTTGAGATGTGTTTGTGATTTGATTCAATTAAGGATCATGTTCTCCCTTGAGTTCCTCAATTCACTTATAGAAACTGGCCTTTGGTTTGTGAAACCAAAGATTTTGGGTTCTGAATGAGTCTTTATCCTTAGAATGCTCAGAAGCGTTCCCCAGCAGAGTCGCCATTTGTTGTGCCTGTAGCACACATGCCTTGTTCAGAATGAGGACCCTCTCTTTTTTCACTTTTGTTAGGTTACTTTTTCCTTTACCTTATTTTTTGTGCCCCTATTTTGAGTCCTAAGTGGTCAATAAGTTCTAAGGCTACCATCTTGAGTTGATAAAGTTTCACCACCCTTGAAATTTTCAAGTCTTCTGCCTTCATGGAGCTCCTTTGGTAGTTTTCCTTAAGTCCTTGAAATTGTTGTCTTTTACTTGATGCGGGTCCACCCTTGTGGATTTTCCCTTGTGGAATTCCATTTATCTTTCGTCCTCCCTGCGGCGGTTGAGCTTGTGCATCCAGCCTCACAATAGGACCCGCATCCTTCATTTTCATTCCCTTTGTCAGTCTTCCAAATGGAAAATGCTTGACTGCCGCCTGCCTTGCAGGCTCCATTGTTCTCACCACCAATTGTTTCAAAAAGTGCACCCACCAACTGCACCTACCACCATACTGGTATCAAATGTGAGCATTTAATGGCCGAAATCCCATAAATAGTGAAGTTGACATGTCATTTTCATCGATATTCCTTCTAAACTTGTCAGAGCTCCTCCTACCTTCGCCACCTCTGTACTCACGTTGCCTCGAGGACGAATTCAAATCCTTCTCCATTGCCTTCTATTGGGTCTGACAGGTAGGTTTTCCACTGCCGCCCATGTCATGTGTTTTTCATTAAGTTTTGCAAAGTTGTTAAACTCTTCAAGAGGAAATCCTTGAGGTTGGCTAGAAAACTCAATTCCACAAAAAACCCATGTTTTAAAATTTGAAAACCCTTTGAAACTAGTTAGTTGGAGCCATGCAGAACCTAGCAATTCGTTCGTCATTCTTGACCAGGGCCTTCATACCCTTGCAACCTGCAAGTCACCTGCCACCGTTGCCTTAGCTTTTCGAACAACAAACTTGAAACCGCAACCATCACCCTTGGTGGGCCCACTCATGTAGGTGGAAGCCACCTCCTCACCATCATCATAGAACCACATGGAAATTCTAAGTTAAGTGATGATCCACATGACCCCTGCGGACTCGCGAGTGTCAGTTTTCTCGCACGGGTGGCCCCTTTTCCCTCACCATTTCTCAACGGCTATTTGACCCCTGCCTCCCATGTGGAAGGTTTCACGGTACCCCTATCCATCATCCAGTAAGTCATTAGGCCTCCCTTTGCGGGTCATTTGATGCAAGTTTCTGCCACTACTTCGCCACCATTTCTATGACCATCCCAAATGGTGAAACCCTTGCTTCATCCCAAGTCATGGACCCTGTGTCTCTTATCGTCCTCCTGCATGCCCAAATGCCTAAGTATGAACCCTTTGCTAGCTATAATTTGCGGACTTCCATCCACAGGCCGCGTCTTCTCTTTCACTATTATGAATGGATGTGATGTCCCAACCATCCACCTTGCAGACTCCACATCATCTGCGTTGATTTGGGCCTTGAGAATGAAAATAATCAAGTAGGTTGTTTGTTGAACCTTTGTTGCGGGTAGCTGCCGCCATGCGTCCATTGTTCCAAATGATTGATGATATTCATCCATCTGCTTTGTGGGCTCCGACACTGAATTTTCCCTGAGCCTTTATCAAAAATCGCTAAGTTGTGGGAAGGCAGTTTATTACGAGTGGTCATCTGTGGACCTCCTTCCAATTTTTTCTATTTTCAAACAACTGAGTCTATCCTGCCATCCTCCATGTAGAACCTGACCCCTCTACTGTCATCTGGCCAACTACGAACAAATAACTCATGCCAATTCCTTTTGTGAGCTCAACGGTGCATATTTCCTCTTGTGGGATATCATTTTGTCTCTATTGTCTCGAACCACCACCTGCGGGCTATTGTCCCATCTATGACATCTCGAATGACTACCCAATAATAACATCCCACGGGTCTCTATTTGCATCATGTTTAACAACTTGAACTTCAAAACTAGGACGCCGCCCTTCCTACCTGTGCGTCCTGCATTGCAGGATTCCTTTTGTAGGATTCCACCTTACCAACACTGTTCCAAATGGTGATGATACAAAAAACCAAAGCATGCTTAGCTTATGCACCCTCTCAACTTGCATGACCAAAACGATTGAATTGAGAACTTCTAAATGATGGATCCATACACCCAAATGCCCTAACATATTGGTGGGCCCATTATGATGCAAAAATAGTGGTGCGAGTGGTTTCATGTGGGCTGGCGTTCCCATTTTGTTGTCTACCTATTGCCTCCTCCAAAACAGTTGCCAACCAAGAGAAACCCGCATCATTGGGCCTGCAATGTATATCTTCCCCGAATGAAAGGAAAATGATGTTTTTTAATGGATTTTATGATCTCTGAAGGATGGATTACTCAACCTAACAATTGTTTTATAGGATTTTTCTAACACTCACCTTATTTTATACATGAATATGCTCACTGCGCCTTTGCTTGCGAGATTTATGGAAGCTACAGGACCATCAGGGGCATCCGTAGAGAAAGAAAAGGGGAAGAAACTTTCCAAAGTCCCGAGAGGAAAGGAAGATAAGGACTAGATGAAATTCTAGTTCCACAGGGTGGAAATCACCTCCAAAGTCATATCTATGTAGGACTCGATATCAGATACCAACCTCGGCCAGGTTGACATAGATGAATTCAAATAAAGGGTCATCATCAACCCCACTACGGAAAATGAAAAGAAGATCAGAAAGAGTGGTTTGTCCAAGGAAACAATTTCCTACCCTCTCTTGTGGCTCCAGAGTTGGTGATGGCTTGCAGAGAATCTTATTAAGAAAGTACCAGAAGGATCATTGATCATGATGGAAAAGTGTTGGATGACCTATCTGCCAAGTCCATAGGGAGAACATTCCACATCCCCACCTTTGACCCTATGGATGAAAAAACCAAGGAATATGCAAAAAGTATGTGGAAGGTCGACCCCTTAAAATGTAAGAAGTTAATCAATCAATATTGGCTAAAAGAGAAGAGGGTTAGTGCAAACAAGGTGCCCCAAGAATTGTTCAGGAGTGATTTCTATGAGGACTACCATGACTTGGTGACTGGCCAAGTTTCATTGGGCTGGAATGATCAGTAACACATTGCATGAGTAGTTCATGGTGGTTGAGAAGACCTATCATTTTTACATGACCTCTTATTTGGTCTATCTTTCAGTCGACCACTTTCCATATAGAGGTCTATTTGTGGCACAAATCCCAAATCTAGGCAAAGAACTAAAAGTATATGTCAGGCATCCACAACTTCAATACCGAAACTTTAAGAAGGACATATTCTAGAAAAATTATGCCTTCATTGGGCACATCATCAAATTCCTCATAGGGGACATTGAGAGGAGAGTCACACATAGTTCCCGTACATTTATTCATAGGTTCAAATTTCTATTCATACAATTCCCTAAGTTCACTTACATCCGAATAGAAGGCTTCTCTGAGATTCCATATAAGTTGCCCCGATATCCAAATGACTAGATGATTTTTCTAGAGGTCTCCAAGTAGTTGCAACATGCACATACACTCCTAAGTGATAAACACAAGCCAGGAATCCCCTACCCTCTCACCTTCGGCCAAGGAATGTATGCTATTCCAGCATCCCAATGTGTGGAGTATTCCAAAAAGGAAATTATTGAATACAACTTGGTTCTTCACACTTCTCAGCCAACAATGGATCCATATGGCAAGTTAAAGAAGATGGTCAGAAGAGAATATGCCCACTTGCACAATGTTGAATATTTTTGGGCCAATTTCCAGGATGATAAAGAGGTACACATGAGACACTATATGCATATGAATGCATACTTTTTCAAGATAGTCAAGTTGTTCCCAGTGTTGGATCAAATCGTCCAAGATGAGGATATAGTCATAGATCATAGATTTGATGTCGTCACCAACCTACCATTGCCCTTGATAGTTTAGAATGAAGAAGACGTCAATGACCTTGATCTTCTAATGGAACCAATAGAGTACATAACGAGGCAATGGATCAATGTGTAGATTGATCAGTTGAAGCTTCAAGGAGTTACTCTGACCTACAGTGAGCTAAAATATGAGCTCAAGAGTGAAATAGATAGTGGGATTGCTACTACCCCAACTAAAGAAGTTCCTAAGTCTCCTCCTACCACAAGGTCAAGGAAAATAAAAGAGGTGTCAGAACATAAACCAAAGCATAAGGTGTACTCAAGGAAGGATTTAGAGGGTGAGACCTCTAAGAAGGCCAAGAAGTCAGGTGGATTCTCTGAGATGCCCACAATCCAAGAGGATCCATTGCATGAAGGAGAAGGAGAAGAGGCAGAGCAACCCAAACCACCACCTGCCACCTCTATTCTTGTTGCCACCACCATTGCCAATGCTAATACTCCTTGAGAATCTCAAGAATTACTTGCTTCCTCTCCTCTCATGATGGATATCTCAATTCACCTTGCTTCCACCTCACTGATTGCTCCCATAATAGTAAGAGACTCCTCGTCTACCACAACCTCCCCACTCTCATCCTCTTCAATGTCTCCATTAGCTGCAATTCCTCTAGCCTCTACAATGACAATGCCTACCCTCACTCTTTGAAAGGATTTTTCTTGCCACATGTAGAATATACCTACAAAGCTCTCTAGAGTGTTGATGAACCTCATAGTCTAGGCTGCTTTGGCACAGGATGTTTTCAGTCTCCCTATCCCTCCTCTAATACAACCACCCAAAATGGAGGCAACAATGCAAATCTCAGAAGAACTAGAAAGACACGAGAGGGAGGCATCCAAAGAGGGAAATAATAAATCTGAGGATCCATTCAAGGATGAAAACCATGAGTATTTAGACTATCAACAATTGGTCATCGATGAGGTAGTACATGAAGAAGAAAATTCATAGTCCTCAGAGGAAGATGTTGAAGATCCTGGTGCCAAATATGTGGTAGAATCTTTTGATCAAGAGCTCGAGGAGGAGTTGGCCCAACAATTCAAGGATCTTGGAGAGAAGGTTGAGAGGCAATCTTCTAAGGAAAAGAAAGAAACATATGAATACATGGAGGTATCTACAAAGCCTCTGACCAAGGAATGCAACAAAATCCCTGATCAAGAAGAAGAAATGCCTCTTATAGGGGAAGAGGAAAAGAAAGAAAAGATGAAGTTGAAGAAGAAGATAAGCCTGAAGAAGAGGCTAAAACAAAAAGAAGCCCTGAGGAAGAGCACCACACAAAAATTTTGCAAGAAGAAGAAAAGGCATCGAAGGGGGAGATAGTCCTAAAGAAAATGTAGTTGCAACGGGGTCACAAGAAGGAAAGACCATACTCATTCAAGACTCAAATGAAGAAGAGGAAGATAAAATAGAGAAAGATGCTTTAGATCATGAGGAGAGAGAGATATAACATGTTCAAAGTGCAGAAGGTGATCATGAATCACAAAAGGATGGATCTCAGATGCCCGAGTGGCTAGAGAAACAACTACAAAAGATGACCCCCGCCCTCATGGATCCCAAAGAAAGGTTGGAGGCCATCCTAGCACGAGCCCAAATAGAGGAAAAGAAAGAAAATAAGCTGAGGGTTTGATCCTGTATCATGATAGATGCATTGGGATTGAGGACTATTACCCAATTTTCACCCACTGGCTCAATTAGGCAAGACAAAAAATGTGATAGATGTTCAAGAAGGCCAAACGGAACATTTAAAACAAGGGAAAAATAGTGGATGTGATGGTTTTCCTCAAGGAGTTCAGTTGAAAGGTTGGCCTCAGTCAAGTTTGACATAATTTTCCTTTAAGGGGAAAGTTGGCAAGACCTTGCGGATGTTTTGCCGACTACCAGTACTTTTTGTCGAGAAGCATCTGTGTTGCCTATCGACAAGACCTCAGGGAGATCACGGCGATCCGAATTCACATACAGTTTCCCATCAACATAAGAATCTCCTTTAGAGAAAGGTCTTGGAAAGATCCTTATGTCTCACTGACCGGCAATGAAGGGATCCATACATTAGCGGGAGATTTTCTCTTCACCATGAAGTCTCGACGAATGCATCGGGTCGCACCGACAAAGCAAAATAGGACCACCAAAAGATAATGCCCTCGAGGGGAGGTCTTCCCGACAAGTTATGTCTCCTTGAAAAGGTAGGAGCTCTCAGCAAAGGAAAATGAAGTCGCCATGAAGTATCGGCGAAGGCAAAAGGTCTCACCAAAGGGATACCTTCAGCGTATGTGAGCGGGCTTCGCTAGGAGGTCTTACCAAAGATGAAGGTCTCGCTGACAATTGTTCATGAGGCGGCGTTGGCAAAAGGAAACAAGCTTAGGGTAAGGTCTCCCTGAAATGAAGTATGCCCTCAGTGAAGGAAGGGAGTTCGCCATGATGTCTTGTTGATATAAGGATGTCTCCCCGACATAAAGAAAAAAAAAGGCTTGCCGAAGAAAGTCTGGCCTTCGGCATAAGGTCTCAGCAACCAGTGGATGTCCTGCCAACTAGTGAAAAACTTGGCAAAGGAAGGGAGTTTTCTGTGAGGCCTGGGCGAAGAAAGGAAGTCTCACCGACATAAAGGAGCTCGAAGAGAATGGGGCTGCTTGCAAAAGGGTCTTGCCGAAGGGTGAAAGTCTCACCGATGAAAGAGATTTATGTGTGACTCCAAGGGGCTCGTTGTAACATCTTGCCGAAAGTGATATGTCTTGCCGATATTTTGGGTGATAACAAAGGCAATATCGGCATGACTTTTGGGCTCACTAAGGACTCTCATTGACAGTTCCATGTTATGCCAATAGTTACAGAAAGATATAATCGTATCAGGGAGACACAACCAGTGTCTCACCGACATGTGATTCTAACTGAGTGAGCCTTTGACTGTAGGGGAATCCATATGGAATGTTCCCAACCAATCAGAGTGAGCTAAAGAGGAGCCATGGTAGCTTGACTAGTACCAAGAAGATCAACAGGGTGAAGGCGACGTGGATCGGCCCAGAGCTCTGAAGCATTCAAAGTAGCTTGATAGAGGATTCAAAGGTGGACACGAGGAGCAGAAGTAAATGTGGTGGTTGCAAAAAGATCTAAAGGATTCTCTAGGGAATAACTCTTCACCAACATGGACAACAAGGACACGCAAGGATGCAACATTAAGTACATGAAAAGATCTGGGGGCAGATTTTTTCTGAACGGATATTTTGTAAGCCTTGAGGGGCCGACCACACTTTTGTATATAAGGATTTTTTTCCTTCTTGTAATGGATTTCTTGAGTTCTCCTAATGCTTTTCTGAAGTGTGTGACTTCTATAGTCCTCTCTCAGATTAGCAAAAAATTTTGTAACTCATTTTGGAGTATGATATATAAAGTTTGCCTTGGTGACTATTGGTGTTCGGATTTCCATCTTTTTCTTGCAGAGTGTTGTGCATTTCAGGTTCATGATCAAGTTATTCTTTTGAATTTCTTTCATTCCTTCATAACTTTATCTTGTGTTTCATGCCTTCCTTTGTAGAAGTATCACTATACAAATCACAAATTGTGTTCACTTAGTCATACATGGATTCTAGTCTGTGAAAATATTTCTTTCCTCTCTGGAAAGTGTGTGAATTGAATCTGTTTGTGAAACGTTAGTGCAAGGCTTACAAAATTTGATGTGTAATCTTATGTTCATCGTCAATATTCAAGTGTAAATTGAGTATCTCATTGTTCTTGTCATTTCGGTGCATCACCATAGTTTAGTTTTATTCTTATGTATTCTTTCTCCCTTTCCCTTCAAAGAATCATTAGTTTAGGTGACACAAAAGGAATCCGGCCTTCTCTGGAGGTTCATTTCAACTTAGGTGACCCACAGCCTTGAAATGATCCCATGTTTCTCCAGAAAGCTTAGTTTTCATGACTTTGCATGGGGTGCATTTTTGGGAGATAACAGTTTTTGCACACCTGGTGGGACCGTGAACTACTTCTCAGTTCATGTTTATGCATTTTATTGTTGTTGTTCGGTGTGTGCAACAGTGGTTTCAACCTTTTGGAGGTATTTTATTTACATTCCTGGCAACTCCAAGCTCAAATCTTCTAGTTTCACAGGCACAAGTCTTGGTATGTTTCAAAATAATCTGTTAATCCTGAGTTTCCAACTCTTTGACTGAAAAGATGTCAAATATTGATGAAGATGCTTACTATTACCCTCCATATCATGAGTATGTTGCTCCTACACATCCATACCAGAATATATTGGACTTGCTCCAACAGATTGACCATACGTTGTGGGATCTCAGTCAAGGTCTTCACAATATGAAGATTAATGATATTAGTAGGGTGCTTTCTTGTCTATCTAAGATGTTGGTTGATATCAAGATGCAGCAGGGTACCATTATGCAACAGCAGGAAGTGGCTGAACAAGTCTACTTTTATGATCAAGAAAGAGTGGCAAAAAGAATCCAGTTCAAGGAAGGTCTTGAACAGGAAATAGTTGCTAAGGAAGAACAAATGAAGCTGCTCTCTGCTCAGGTGCAAAATACTCAAGCTTACTCATATTATTAGCACCAACTAATGGAGGAGTTGCAAAGGAGGCAATTGGAAGAGAACCTTGCCCAACAACTGGCTGCAAAAGAGGCATAAATGAGGCTAAAATTTTTTGAACAGGAGGTTCCCAAGTACAAGTTTTCCAGCTTCAGACAAAGTCAACCTCTTAACTCCCCTAGTAAGTCTTCTCAATTTGAAATTCCAAGCTTTAAGGGATTCAATTCGATGCAAGAGAATGTAATATTTGAACAAGATCAGTCCATCATCCCTCAAGAGCAACCCATTGATCCAGATGACTTACTCCTCAAGGAGAGAATTAGCAAAGTAAATCCAATGCATTTAGCAGTAGCATGTTACCGTCTATAGCAAGAAAAGCTCAAATAGGAAGTAGGACAGCAGACAGTTGAAGATCTTCACTTGCAGGCAGAGGATACCCAAGTTTCACTAGAAAAGGAGCCACATAAAGAAGAACAATTGACTTCTTTATTTGATCAACTACCTAGTTATGTTGAGCAGGAGGAAGAGAGCATGCAGGTCCCTGATTTACCAATTGATTTGGAACACCCAGAGAATTTTGCTGACTTGTTCGATGAACTTTCTCAATTTGTCAATGAAGATGAAGATCTCACATGCATGATAGCATCTATGCCTGGTATGGAGCAACTAAATGATAAAATTCATCTAGATTTAATGCAAAATTATGAGTTGGATGATATCATAGAAGATTTTTGTTCCAACATAGATGATGAACTAGTATCATATGAAAGGGAAGCATGTGATCAGCCCATTCAAGTTGGTGAGACTATAGAAGAAGTTGTTGAAGATAATGCCATGCAACCTGTGAAATTATTAGACGAACTCCCCCACTTTGTTGAAGAGGAGGTGTATTCTGTCATGGACAAAGAGCATAAGGAGCCACAATTTGAAGATTTGTTTTCAGTTATCCAACAAGGATATTAGCTCCTTAGTCAAGAAGATCAGACGGTAGCAGACAATGAACAACCTACATATTACCTCCAATCAGCATCTTTTCAAGGAAAAGATGAAGTCTTTAGAGATCAACGAGAGACCAACAAGGAAAGTTCAAGTTTTTCCCTTACTAGAGGCTACCCTATTAGGAATCTAGCCAAAATGGAGACCAGCAAAGATATTGATGCCTTGCTTACACCCAAGCATGAGGGTACTACTAAGAAGGAGCACACTCAAGTTACCTTTCCACCTTAGAACGAGAATATTTACATTCCATATGAAAAGGTTAGTAAGCCTGAATATGTTCTACAAGAGACCTCACAACCATCCATTGAATTGTCATGCATGCTTCATTTCTCTTTAGTTGTTCTCCAACATTGCAAACATTATAATTTTTTTAGAAAGGCCAGTTATTTTACCCAACCTATCAATGGGTTTGTTTGATCATTTTCTTACTAGTTAGTGTAGGGTAGGTGTAGATGCAGTTTACATTCCCTAAGTGTTGTCCTAGCATAGTAAATAATTTTATTTTAGTTTTTCCCTATTTTCAATAAGTTTCTGAGTGTTCTAGTGAGTCTCAAGCGAGTTGCGGTCATGTACAAAGTTGCCCTGGATCTATTTCTGAGGTTTTCCTAATGACTTCATGCCCAATGGATAGGCCTAGGCTACTGGTTTCTATGTTTAGCAGGCAAACATCCAACAAAGGTTGCCATAAATGTTACCCAATTTTCACCCACGGGCTTAATTAGGCAAGACAAATCATGTGACAGATGTTCGAGAAGGCCAAATGGAACATTTACAACAAGGGAAAAATCATGCACATGATGGTTTTCCTCAAGGAGTTCAGTTGAAAGGTAGGCCTCAATCAAGTTTGACATAATTTTCCTTTAAGGAGAAAGTCGGCAAGACCTTGCGGATGTCTTGCTGACTACCAGTGTTTTCTGTCAATAAGCGTCTATGTTGCCTATCGGAAAGACCTCAGGGAGATCATGGCAATCCAAATTTACATACAGTTTCCCATCGGCATAAGAATCTCCTTCAGAGAAAGGTCTTGGAGAGATCCTTATGTCTCACCGACCGGCGGTGGGGGGATCCATACATCAACAGGAGATTTTCTCTTTGCCATGAAGTCTCGGCGAATGCATCGGGTCCCGCTAACAAAGCAAAATAGGACCGCCAAAAGATAATTCCCTCACTGGGAGGTCTTCCTGACAAGTTATGTCTCTCCAAAAAGGTAGGAGCTCTCGAAAAAGGAAATGAAGTCACCATGAAGTCTCAGTGAAGGCAGAAGGTCTCACCGAAGGGATGCCTTCGGCGTATGTGAGCGGGCTTCACTAGGAGTTCTTACAGAAGACGAAGGTCTCATCGACAATCATTCATGAGGCAAAATCTGCGAAAGGAAACAAGCTCGAGGTAAGGTCTCCCCAACCACATGATGTCTCCCTGAAATGAAGTACACCCTCGGCAAAGGAAGGGAGTTTGCCATGATGTCTTGTTGATATAAGGATGTCTCCCTAACAGAAAGAAAGAAAAAAAGCTCACCGAAGAAAGTCTAGCCTTCGGCATAAGGTCTCAGCGACCCGTGGATGTCTTGCCGACCAGTGAACAACTCGACGAAGGAAGGGAGTTCGCCATGAGGTCTGGGTGAAGAAAGGAAGTCTCATCGACATAAAGGAGCTCGGAGAGAATGGGGCTGCTTGCAAAAGGGTCTTACCGAAGGGTGAAGGTCTCACCGATGAAAGAGATTTCTGTGTGACTCCAAGGGGCTCATTGTAACATCTTTCCGAAAGAGATATGTCTTGCCGATATTCTGGGTGATAACAAAGGTGATATCGGCATGAATTTTGGGCTCGCTAAGGACTCTCATTGACAATTCCATGTTATGCTGATAGTTACAAAAAGATATAATCACATCGGGGAGACATGACCAGTGTCTCACCGACATGCGATTCTGACTGAGCGAGCCTTTGACTGTAGGGGAATCCATATGGAATGTTCCCATCCAATCAGAGTGAGCTAAAGAGGAGTCGTGGTAGCTTGATTAGTACCAAGAAGATCAACAAGGTGAAGGCAACGTGGATCGGCCCTGAGCTCTGAACCATTCAAAGTAGCTTGACAGAGGATTTAAAGGTGGACACAAGGAGCAAAAGTAAATGCAGTGGTTGCAGAAAGATCTAAAGGCTTCTCTAGGGAATAACTCTTCACTGACATGGACAATAGGGACACACAGGGATGCAGCATTAACTACTTGAAAAGATCTAGGGGCAGATTTTTTCTGAACGGATATTTTGTAAGCCCTGAGGGGCCAACCACACTTTTGTATATAAGGCTTTTTTTCCTTCTTGTAAAGGAGTTCTGGAGTTCTCCCGATGCTTTTCTGAAGTCTGTGACTTCTATGGTCCTCTCTCAGATTAGCAAAAAAATTTGTAACTCATTTTGGAGTATGATATATAAAGTTTTCCTTGGTGACTATTGGTGTTCAGATTTCCATCTTGTTCTTGCAGAGTGTTGTACATTTCAGGTTCATGATCAAGTTATTTTTGTGAATTTCTTTCATTCCTTCATAGCTTTATCTTGTGTTTCATGCCTTCCTTTGCAGAAGTATCACTATAAAAATCACAAATTGTGTTCACTTAGTCACACATGGATTCTAGTATGTGAAAATCTTTCTTTCCTCTTTGGAAAAAGTGTGTGAATCGAACCTATTTGTGAAACGTTAGTGCAAGGCTTACAAAATTTGATGTGTAATCTTATGTTCATCGTCAGTATTCAAGTGTAAATTGAGTATCTCATTGTTCCTGTCATTTTGGTGCATCACCATAGTTTAGTTTTATTCTTATTCATTTCTGGGAGATAACAAGGACATTACAAATTGCTACTCTGATAATGGACAAGGGACAAGGAGTTAGCTACAATATCTCCATTGACCTGGGCACAACTACCAGAGAACAAAAGATTGATCATCTCCAGGGGTCCGTCGCCATGATCGTGCATCAAATGAACAGGGATCAATCCTCCAAGGAGGAGTTTAAGGCACAAGTGGCGAACCTTACCACCTATATTTAACAATGGTCCTTTGCTGAAGAACTACCAACAACTTCATTAGCCCCGACACTACTGTTCTCCAAGGATCACATAAGCAAGCTGGAAAGAAGAAAGAATTGGACCAAAGCTACTGAAGATTGGTTCTGGTGGGTGATATACAATGGTGATATGGGCATTGGTCACGCCATCAAAACAACTAATAAGTTTTGGGAGGTGAAAAAGCAGCTCAAGGGCATAGAGAAATTTTGTACCGACTTCCCAGAATTATATAGGATTACGTGCCCTAAGCTCAAGGCTATCCTCAAGATGCCCAAGAAGACTTGGGAGAAGGAGTTGGCCTTAGCAAAAGATGATCATTGACTTCAAAGTTATTAGATTTCCACAATCAATAAGAGTATGAATAGTTGTTTCTGGATTTGATTGTGTAAGCTTTTTTGAATCAACGTTTCGAATCACACTCCGTGATCCGTCATCAAGATAGAGAGCTCAAGGATCATTGACTTGTTGAGACATAGAAACTAGGCCTAGACCACAGAAGAGAAGTATTGGAGTGAGTGCTCCATGAAGTAGAGCTTGACCTAAAATGGGTCAAAGAACATCGAGCGGATTGTGAAGAATATCTAAAGCTCATGGCAGACTATGACATGCCAACTGTCGAGCTAGATCCCAAAAAGACAAGTCCTTATTTCCATAAGAAGATGGAGAATGGTGCTACGGACTCACTAACGTTAGATTTTATGGATTTTTTTGCTTGAGCCTTTGCCTAATCTTTTCCTAATTAGAGCAAGTAATTAAGAATACATTGAATTGTATAAAGAATTGGGAGCTAATCACTAGCAAGTCCAAGAAATTTGTTGGTGTAATTAATTATTTAATTACACTTTTGCATAAGTTTACTTAGGTAATATTTTATTTCTTATGATAATTTTAATCCTTATCTAGTTGAGTTGTCTTTTTACTCAAGATAAGATTAGGGTTGTGCATGTCTTGCTTTTTTGCATGATTTCCTTTTTGAAGGCTTTTGCATTATTTTGTAAAACAATTACATTCAATAATTAATATTCTATTTTTGCTTGCACATATTTTCTCTGAGGTTTACAGAACATCTTCTTCATTGTTCTGGATATTTGTTGTATGTGATAGGTGATTCTTAGGGACTGTGAAGTCAAATTCCTCAACTTCTACATGGTATCAGAGCTCCAGACCTGTGGTTGCCTATTCGTGATTTGAAGATATTCTCTCACAACATTTTTTTTTGTCCAAAGGTTTCAAGCCAGACTATTTTTTGTCGATCTGGGGGTCGCCTAATTTTTTGGGGATTTTTGGACAAAACGGACCTTGCCATTGAGTCTACAGCGTCCAAAAACCCCTATTTTCATATAAAATTTGTCCATTTTGGACATAGTCATCTGGAGAGGCAAAAAAAATTTGCCCCAAGGCCATACGGCCCCAAGGCACGTAGATCAAGACTTTTAAAAAAATAAAAATAAAAAAAAACTAGTGGAAAATTTTGCGACTAGTGTAAAAGCCAGCACCACCAAGACACTGCCTGGTGGCCACCAGCTAGCAACCCGCCATCAGCAGAATCCTCCAACCTGCCACCTATTTGATTCAACCCTCATGGGCTTTGAAGCTTCTCTCATGGTCCTATTGGGGACTGTCAGCTAGTGTAAGACCCCAAGGGCTCCTCTGCCTGCACATGGTCACGTGGGGACCGAGAGCTAGCCCCGGTCCTTATTGGAAAATTCAACACCCGCCCTAGTCATGTGGGTGACCAAGGGCTTCATCGTAGCCCCTTCTAGCCCCTAAGCACCAATAGACGGTCACGTGCAAGACTAAGGGCCAAAGCTAGAGGGTCGACTTTTTGCTCGTATTTAGCATTAAAAGTGCCTTTTACAGGCCTTTTTTTTCATTTTCTCATAACTTTTGCAAACGAAGGCTTTTTTTCAAAAATGAGATATCGTCAGAAAGCTGGTTCAACATTCTTTTCAGTGGTGGAGGTTTGATTTTTTGATTTTTTAGTTTTGATGCTTTTTTCCCCTGTCAAAGCCAAAAGTTATTGTTTTCACTCTGGGAGGCATAACTTTTGCGACCTGACTCTGTTTTGCAAAAACAAATAGGCATTGGAAAGCTGGTTTAGTGCTCTACACAAATATTAGACCTATGTTTTCAGAAATTTTAACCAGGTATTTGATATTCTTGTTTGATCTCATCCTTTACCTTTTTAGTTATTTTCTTGGGAAGCGTGCAATCAGGAATTTTTTTAAAGATTAGCGAGCATTGTTTTTTATTTGAGAGTATATATTGTTGTATTTTGTCATGGATACACCTAATATTGAACCCCTACTTCATTCAACTATTTTGGTTGGAAAAAACAAATGGAGATTCATTTGAAACACAAAGGGTTGTATAGGGTAACCATGCATACAGAAATTGAACCTACAAGTGCTACTAAAAAGAGAAAGTGGTTTAATAGATGTGATGAAGCTTATGGTACTTTATGTCTATCTCTTTCTTTTGACCTTGTTTTTCATAATGAGTCTTGCACTACACCCAATGAGATCTGGACTACTTTAGAGTCTTTGTTTGGGAAGCAAGATACTATGAGAGGGTTTTAGTTAGAGAATGAGCTTATTGGCTTAAATCCTAGGGATTTTGACAACATCTAGGATTTTTTCACCAAACTTAAGTCTCTTAGATTATAGTTGTCACAGTGTGGTGTTTAGAAAGAACACTCTCAGTTGATATTGTCCATTCTTTCTAAGCTTGGACTAGATTATTCAGTTTTTGTATCTACCTTTTATGCCACTAGGGATGCACTTGGTACAAGATTCACTATGCCATCTCTTGATGACTTTGCTTCATCTCTCACTCGAGAGAAAGCTAATTTAGCTAGCATGGGCATGGTGAAACCTTCTTCATCATAGGCACTCATTGCATCTGAGGAGCCTAGAGATCAGAAGGCTTCTACAGGAAAAGGAAAGAAACAGAAACAAAAGGATTCCAAACCTCATGAGCAGCAAAAGGAGTCCTTAGATTCATCCTCCTCTTCTAAGGGGAAATCATCTCGGAAGGAGAAAGGTCCATGTGCATATTGCAAGAGGGAAGGACATGCAAAACATAATTGTTACAAGAAGGACATTGATGAGCTAAAACATATTCTTCAAAAACATTAGATTGATTTTCCTTCTACGATGTTTGCATCATCTCCTTCCTCCCATTCTTCTTCTTCAGAGCAGCATGATAGGGGCACAACTATTTTACATAATTCATCACATATGAAGGGACATGCTCTTTGTGCTTCTTCAGGTGTTGGATCAAGGAGATGGTTCTATATTCAAGAGCATCTCATCATATGGCATCTTCACAGTCAATGTCCACTTCCTTTGAGCCTTGCACTATGTCTCTCATTTTGATGGGAAACAACACTTACATGAGTGTTACAGGGAAGTGGTCTATTAGTTTTGGGGAAAACTCCTTTCAGGATGTCTTGTGTGTCCCTTACTTGACAAACAACATTCTTTCCATCTATCAAATCACACATGGAGGCACTGGGAGATTTGTGGAGTTCACACCTGATTCAGTTATCATTAGATACTTGGAAAGTAGAGCAGTTATTGCTATTGGGATAGTGGATCACTCATCTCGGCTATATTCCTTTATCGATTTTGCTACTAATGGTGATTTTGTTCCTACAGCTGTTCCTCACACTTCTAGTGTGCATCAGCATTTAGAGAAGAGATTTGGCTTCTTGAACATTGGTATTCTCACTTTGGATCCTATTCTTGAGCCTTCTGTTCCACCTCTTGTTGTAGTTGCTAATACTTTTATGACTACAGATGTGGTTTCTTCTATTTTCAGTGCAGCAGGACATAGTTGATCATTCATCTTTGGAGGTTTCTATTTAGTCTTCACCTACTTTGACTTCTTCATTTGTTGAGGTCACACTTGCTTCTGTGGAGACATCTTGGGCTACACCTATTCCAACTTTAGAGATTTCATTGAACCAACCTCTTCCCTCTCACTTCTTTTAGGAGATGCGATTTCTTCAAACTTATTGGAGCTACTTCATTCTAGGGGGGCGATGTGGCCTCTTTCTTCCTCTCTTACGGGGGGGTTCTTTTATGTATCTTTGTGATAGATGGTGTCCTTTGGGGGTCTTATGGAGTCCTCCATATTTCATCACTTAGTTATTTTTCATTCTATTTTGGGGAGGAGTTTTGTTCCCACATGGTTTTCTCCTTTACGTCATTTGATTTAGTTTGCATTGCATTTGTAAATGGGCACTTGATTAGGCCTTGTTGTTGGGACTCATCTTTTGCATAATAATTTGCTTCTCCCTAAGTTGCACTTATGGGGGGGTGTTGGTGTAATTAATTATTTAATTACACTTTTGCATAAGTTTACTTAGGTAATATTTTAATTCCTAGAATAATTGTAATCCTTATCTAGTTGAGTTGTCTTTTTTCTCAAGATAAGATTAGGATTGTGCATGTCTTGATTTTTTGCATGATTTCCTTTTTGAAGGATTTTGTATTATTTGTAAACAATTACAGTCAATAATTAATATTCTGGTTTTGCTTGCACATATTTTCTTTGAGGTTTATAGAACATCTTCTTCATTATTTTGGATATTTGTTGTACGCGATAGGTGATTGCATGCAAGTGATTCTTGAGGATTGCGAAGTTGGATTCCTCAACTTCTACAAAATTGACCTTCCAAGTGCTCCAATCTAACATTCTAGAATGGAATAAACTTTAGGCACTAATGGGAAAATTCGTGGGGTATGCAACTATGAAGAAGAATGAAGGAAAGCCAGTCATTGATGATGAGTTCCTCATTGTGTAGCTGTAGCAAAAGGGCAATCAACTAGAAGACAAAATGTTGTAGTACCATGCACTAGAGGATACAATAGGAATAAGACAAGAAATGTAATTTTAAATTATAAAATATTGGGGGTAGGTGAAACCCTAATTTGTAATGAATCTTGGCCACATAATGAGATAAAATCTTGGCTATTCATTTTTCTTTTTGAAAACTATAAATAGGGGGTCTGCTCTCATTTTCAAGAGAGAGTTAAGTTGTTGTAAAGACATGCTACTTAAATTCTAATAGAAACTCATTGATTTTGGTGGATTCTTGAGTTTCCTTCATGTTTTATGATTCATCTCTACATAGTTAATATATTTGAGTAGATTTACATTATTGTTCTATGTATTTTGCATGCTTTAGTAGTTTAGTAAATGTTGTTCATTGATGTTGAAGAATTCTATTGTGTTGATGCCCTTCCTTGTTCATGATTTTGTTGTTCATTGATGATAAATAGCAGTGTAGAGCTAGTTTGAACATAGATTCATTGTTGCACTTAAATTTCATTTTTATTCATGCTCCATGGTGAATGAATACTTGAAAATATGTAGACCTTAGAAGATAGCACTAGTTTCATGATACTGTTAGTTGATTTGGTTAAGTGGAACTTAGTTTCAGGAAGGTTGTCCATTGTAGCATCCTATGTCATCATTGTTCATTGGTAGTTTCAAGTCTAGAAACTTCCTCCTTTCCCTGCTCTTTTCACCTTTCTTTAAAATAGTAATTTAGGAAAAGTTCAGTCATCATTGTAAAGCCAGATGTGATGATAAAGGTGGAGTTTTAGACTGTTGTTTTGAACTTGCAGCAATTGCACATCAACTTAGTCATCCTAGGAACTCCATTCAAAGAACCACTTTCCATCCAGCTTAACATACGTAAGGATGCCATGTGATTACCAAAAAAAACACACCAACCAATTGAACTATTCCAAGCATTGTCATGATCTGACACCCGAGAGACCTTGGGGTAGTGATTTGTAACTTGTTTGCAAATTTCCACCTTTCAAGAGATGTAGCATACTTGTGTGCTACATGTGTTGAGAAGGTGCAAAAGCACCCATCAATAGAGATCTTGTCCAAATCCCAAGGTACTATGTAGTACCTCCATGTCATGTCCACATCATCTCCCTCTTTCCATCTCACCTGCCACATGTCAAGATGTGAGGGCTTGCGAGTTCTCAACTCACCCTAGCCCTTGATATTGTCCATCTTGGCTTAATCTTGGTCATCCATTCATTTAGAGGCACTTCTCCTAAAAATGGTGGAATTTGTCCTCATTTTCATCAATCCACTTTTGCAATCAACCAAGCACACTTAGCAATCTTGCATACAATCATCCAAGTATTCCACCATTGTTGTAGCATCCATTGAGCTCTCATCTTGCATCCCTCACAATACCCACAATCTCCATTGCATCCATCATCATCTTAGCTATATTTTGCACTAGGTTTTAAGCTATTTTACCACCAAAGAGCATACAAACCAAGCAATCAAAGGGCCAACCACTTCATCAATCTAAAAAAGGTAAAAAGTTTTGATTTTCTTATGTTTTTGTTTAGATTCAACTAGGCCAATATTGAGTATTTTGTTTTTTTTTTGCACCTTGAATTTTCATTGTAGTTTTGCATTCCTAGGTTAGAATTCACTTGCACACATTTTTGGCATGCCTGGTGGGACCCACGTCATGGGTCTACTTTTACTGTTTGTTGTTGTTTAAGATTTTACAAAGTTCAAATTTTACATGCAAGGGAAAATCTGCCCCCAAGGGGTGAATTTACTAGTTACAGAAGTGAACTTACATCTAACATAGGTGAACATGATCCTTCCCTTTTGAGAGAGGGGCAGATTTGAAGCTATAGGCGAGGTCATTCGATATAGGGGCGAACACACAGAGAGCTACCCAGGAATAGGTGATAGTGTTGATTACAAAGGTGGAATCGAATACACCCATCCCCTTGAACAGGTGACTGCAACTTCACCCATCCCTCCAAATAGGCTATCCTAACCTACAGACACAGGCGAACTTGCCTCACAAAAAGGCGAATTGGTAATTATCCTAAATCTTAAATTTTTCAATTTGAGCTAAATTTTTATTCCAGTTTCGGGTATTGACCAACTAACTTGTTCTTTGGTGACTATGGTATTTTACTAACAATTTGCACAACATTGTCCCACGTTTGATGAAGACTGGTGATCAAAACTACTAATCTATTTTTTGCAGGATGATTGATCAAAGAGCTGTTACTTAGCTCTATCTGTTGTTTTTTGCACTAATCTAGGCACGCATAGCTTAATTAAAGGGTCAATTAATCTTGTTTGTTTTTCTTGGGAGAAAGTTGATGTATCCACTCCCCTTGCACCTTTTGGTGATTTTTTGTGATGATAAATCACAACTTGTTCTAGTCTAATCTAGTCTACCTAGGAAGTGCTAGTGCATCTAAGCTCTCCCCTTGTGCTATATGCAAGCATGGGGAACAACTGAAGCGTCTAGTATTTCCTTATTTTTGTGGGACCTACCTGGGATTTCATCACTCGAGGGACAATTCCAACCATGTGTTACTGGCAAGGTATATAAAGGTAGGAGAACTAAAGTTGTACCCCAATCCAGTCACATCATGTCTAGTGAAGCATCGAAGCTATGGTGATACCTAGATAAGACGTACAAGGTTGGTCTGAGTTTCCAATACCTTGATAGGGCTCCCAATCCACACTTGTGATGGGTCGGTGTTCACGGTTGTGCCTCATATACCTAGCGTATAGGATGCACAAGATAGCTTGTATAGCCTAGATAGAGACCTATGTTTTAGCTGCAACTTGGTGTAGTGCGGGGGATGCACACAATACCTCAAAGTTACTCACCATGTACTCCCTTAGGTTAAGATAGAAATCCTTGTGGTGGACTACAATAGTCTTTGAGAGAGAGCGTGAAGGTGAGCCCATGGCATCTGTTGATGACTCTGTGCCACTGAATTGCTAGCTATCCGCCTTTGTGAGAAAGGGTGATCCAAAGAACCACCCCAGTATCATGGAGTATTAACCTTGGGTTGATCACCCAAGGTAGTGGGCCTACATAAATTTTATAAACCTTTAATACTAATTGTAGGATTGTGTTTCCTGGTGTGTTTTCTCTATGCGATATCAATGCTTATTTTCAGTCTGAGTCAATCCAACCTTTCTATATGTTGTTTGTCGTGTTTTGTATCTTTTGCCACAATCTACCCCTACCCTCAGTAGCAAATTTTCTTCTCACAAAGGAAAATTTTCATTGTGGATAGGTGATCCTACCCTATAAAGGGGCGATTCCATTTTTTAGTCTGGTCTAGGTCATCCCTTAGGCTAATCTATCCTTTTTAGGGGAAAATTTCCTTGTGGTTTCCTTTATTAGGTGACCTTGCATCTACCTGTTCTTTGAATAGGCAAGTTTGGCCATCTCATAAGAGAGTCTGCATCTAGTCCACACCTTCTAAGTCCACCCGTTTCACTCTAGAAAAGGTGATCCTATCTATTTCTTGGGCAAACCTACTGTCCATAGGGGCGATCCTGTGTCTTGTCTAAGTCTTCCTTGTATGTGCACTCCCTAGGATAGGAAAACCTATTATTTGTAGGGGAGAATTTGTATCCGATTGTATCATCCCCATTTGTATAGTTTAGGTCATAGGAGAATTCATTAGGAATCTTCATTCTGTATTTGTATGGCTAAGGAAATAGGAGAACTTGTTATCCCCCGATAATTCTCATGTCTATACATCCCAAGATAGAGTAAATCCTACTTGATAGATAGGTGATTGTGTCTATCGTGTCTGCCCATTTCTTTTGAGTCCCTCAAGATTTGGGGCAATCTCATGTCTTAGAGAGGTGATCCTACATCTTGGATAGGAAATTTTGTGTCTCATAACTGCCTATTTCTTTTGAACATCCTGAGACTTAGGTGATCTCGTGTTGTAGAAGGGTGATCTTGTGTCACAGATAGGAAAATTTTCTTGATAGAGAGGTGAATCCGTGGTCCTTTAGATAGGAAAACTTGTCACCTAGAGGGGCGAATTTGTAAAACAAAAAGGCGTATGTGCTGCCCATACAAAAATATCGAGAGTTAATCCTTTGGTCATTGAAAGCTTGTTGTTTTTTGAGTCCCTTGTCGTGATTGATTTTTTTTATCATCCTTTGTCCACCCATAATTGTCACTTTAGTCCATCTTCATTTTCCAAAATTCATCCATCTGTCAATCAAATCACATAGGTGCATCGTAGAACATCCCTAGATTCCATATTCATCATCAGTTCATCAATCCCATTCCCTTAGACTTTTTTTTAGAGGTTTTTATACAAGTTGGCTTAGGTGCCTAATCCTAATCATCATCCTTCACACTTTCTTAAGATCATTATCCATCCTAATTTAGTAATCATCCATGACCCAATCAATCTACTTCTATCTTGAGGTAGATTCAGTGTTGTAATCATCCTTTTCACCATCTAATTCGATCAACATATTACATCATCTATTTAAACCTTTGAACTTCATTTATAGTCAACCTCATTGATCTAATCGAATTGATCATCCAATTCTATCAATCATCTCATCCTATCAATCAATTTAATCAAATCCAATCCCATCAACTATCCAATCATCCAATCAATCAATCTTTCATCTAATCCAATCAATCCTTTAGTCATCACCTAGTTCATTCAATTAAGTGCATCCTAGAGCTTAGTGTCATCTTAGTTACTTTGTAGTTTTTCATTTTCATGCCCATTACCACTCGATTGGAAGCAAAGAAACTCATGGTAGAACAACAAGCCCAAAATACTCAACCTTACATTCCCCAGGATCCCACCAATGGTGGTTCATCGCAATCCAATACTAAAATCCACACTACGTCACCTCCTGCCGACGAGAGCATGGTCAACCAACTTGAGGTCACAATGGATGAATATCTTAATAATCTCATCAATGTCCAAATGGCGAATCGTCTCCTTAATGAGCATGGGGATAAGATCCTCGCCGCATTGCTCTTGAAGGATTTTAAACCACTGTCAAGGTTTGACTTATCCAAATATGTCAATATCACACCTCCTACACCCCCAGTGTCACAAGACCCTCAAAATTCATAGAGTAACCCAAGTAATTCATACATCCCTAAGGGTCCACCACAAGAGGGTTGGTATCAACTTGGATTTGGAAATGTTGTGTTGTATCAATTCATACCCCCTATACCACCTCCTCGGGTTCCAATTTTGGATATGGGAGCACCTGATGCAAACATTCCTCAAGGCCTCAATCTTAACAATCCTCTTGGTCTTGGTATGCCACAAGGTCTTCCCAATTCACCAAGCATGAACATCCCACAAAGCTCAACCCCCATACCATCTGAACCACCTCTCCCACCTAACCAACTGGGTCAACTACCAAGAAATATCAGGGGAAATCCTTTTGTTGCACCACCTCCACCTCCCAGATCCACACCCACATCTAATTTACTCCCACCTCCATTCACATCTCAACAACCATCTCAAGGAAATATCACATGCTTGCATCAACCTCAAGGTAACCTGCAATAGGCACTTCCATCACAATAATCTCATCAGCATACACCACAACAACATCCATCTCAGCCTCTATAGCATGCCACCATTTCATCTCAACCTCTACAACATACCTCAATTCCTTCGCAACCCCCACATCAAGCACAGGTTACTTCACAACATTAGCCGCAACCTCCACACTAGTCACAAGGTGTCCCATCACAAGCCCCTCAGCAATCATAGATTCCCACTCACCAGCCAACATCATCTTATTAGTTGCCTCCTCATCAATCGCAAGTCCCACAACAACCCCAAATCTCGTATACCTGTATCACCCACAAAGCGCGTATCCGCATATGCTATCGCATCCAATCCTAATACCACTTATCCTTACCACAATCCTCCACAATCCCAGTAGCATCCATCTTACACAAATCCTTAGCAATCACAACAAAATCTTTATTATCAACAATCCAATATGCAATAGCCTCCATATGCTTCCCAGAAACCAACTACTACTTATAATTACCAGTCTAATTTGTATTACTCCCAGTAACAACCATTGTATTAGCAGGGTGCCTCCACCTCTTCATATTACCAAGCACCACCCTCATATCAACAGGGTGCCTCTACTTGGTACTACCAAGCCCTGTTGTCCTATTAATAATCTTATGCCAATCCACAATCCACATGTCCCAATCAATATCAACAAACCTCTTCATATCTGCCTTCACCATCATACGATCAAACCATCTTTACTCCATCCATATCATATCAACAATATTCTCCTTATAGTCAATCCAATTTGACCAATCCTCCTCCATTGACACATGTCAATAAGGAGTGGGTAGAGATCAAATCCGTGTTAAAAGACTTACAAGCAGTGACATCTAAAAAGTCTTTCAAATTCGAAGAGATTTTCCCCTATCTGTTTGATCCCTCGATTTTACTTGTTCCTTTTCCTAAGCACTTTGAAATGCCAAAGTTTGACAAATACAAAGGACCCAAGAACCCAAAGAACCATCTCCAATAATTCTACACACACTGCCAAGAAGTCTTGCACAATGACAATTATCTCTTGCAGTTATTCCCTAGGAGTCTAATAGGGGTAGCTCTAGATTGGTCTATGGGTCTTCCAAAGGGGTCAATCTCTTCTTTTGCGGATCTTTCAAAGAAATTTTTTGCACACTTATCCTTCAATTTGGAGGACATTGATACCTTAGATCTTCTAAAATAAAAACAATGTGAGGGAGAAACGTTTGCAAACTACCTACAAAGGTGGCACACCTTGGCTAGTCGATTGAAATCCCATCTCAATGAGAAGGACATGGTGACCATTTTCATAGAAAACTCCCATCTAGATATGGAAAATGATCTCAACCTTCATTTTTTCACAACCTTTTCAGAGGTCATAGAAAAAGGTACTATCATTGTGAGGGTGCTCATTGCTAAGGGACAAGTCAAAATTTATAATCTCGATAAGGATAAGTCGTCTAGAGATAAGTCCCACTATCGGAATAAAAATAAGAATGTTGCCAATGATGGTGTCACTAATACCAAGCATTTCCAAGTATCCAACACCTCACAAAGGTCACAATACGTCCCCAATCAACCATCAGTCTCTAACGTCATATCAGTGCCATAGGGGGAACCACGTCCCCCCCAACAGTCCAATCAACAAAATCAAGGGAACAATAAATGCTCATTCACTCCTTTGGGAGAATCCTTAAGTTCTATTTTCAACAAGCTTCTCCAAGTGAGTTACCTAGTCACCTATCTTCTGACTAAGCCTTTTGACAAGTCCAAACCAAAGCCTACCTGGTATAGGGAAAACAAATACTATGATTTCCACAAAATTAAAGGTCATTCCACTAACAAGTGTCAGGGACTTAAAACATATATCCAAGATCTTATAGATCAAGGAGATATAGTAGTGGATGCTTATCAGGTGACGTCATCCAATTCCCAACTACAAATATATAAAAATTCTTTCCCAAAGCACAATTAGGGTGCCAGTACCTCCAATGCTAATCTCGGGCCTAGCAATAGCAATAACCAAAATAACAACACAAACAATATCAGTTATAAGAATGTACCCTATAACTATGATGGAATAGTTATGTGCATTAGCCAGGTAAAGCCTCGTGTATCCATGATTCGTGTTAAAGGAAAAAACCTACAATGTGCTCTTACAATGTGTCGCACCCGCATATCCATTCCTAGACCTTCCACGTCATCCCATCTAGCTCCTATGAGCTCTCAATATAATATTTTTGATCACCTTTGAAATACTCTCACTCAAATATCCATCTTGGATTTGCTTAAGTCTTCCCCCATCCATCAGGAAATCCTTGCCAAAGCTCTTTAGGATACACATGTGCCTAATGATATAGATCCTACTTAATTCCAAGCCTTAGTAGGACATCTTTCATCCACATACCAACTGGGCTTCAGTCAAAATGATATGCCTTCAATCAATTCAAACCATAACCGACCTTTGCACATCAAAGTCCTTGTAGCCCATCATAAAGTAAAAAGGGTCTTGGTAGATAATGGCTCTTCCCTCAACCTCTATATGTTAAAGTTCATAAAACAGGTAGGGTATAACCACACTGACATAATCAGGTCATCACTATCAAAGCTTATGACAACACAAAATGATACTTTGAAGGAATCATTTGTCTTCCTATTCAGGTTGGCCCTGTTGTGCAGTGTACCACGTGCCACATCCTTGATCTGGACCTCTCATACAACCTTCTCCTTGGTCACCCATGGATCCATGCCATGCAGGTCATTTCATCCACTTACCATCAATGCTTGAAGTTCCCATTCAATGGGATGGAAGTAACCATACATGTTGATCCACAACCCTTTGAATATTTTCATGCTTTAGAAGCTTCCTTCCCTCACTCTCACTATTGTCCAGGAGTTGAAATGGGTACACCTTAGGCATCATCTTCCAATCCCTCTTCCAATCCATCATCTTCCACATCATCTATTCCATTCTCCACTTCTGAATCCACAATCACCAAGTTCCAGATCATAGATAAAGGTTTTGGGGAATACAAGATGCACATGGCTCTAAATGTGGCAACCATGCCACCATCTCCTCGTACCTATGACCAACCTTCTCAATCCACACCAAAAGAAGAAGAGAAGACAATAACACTCAGTTTTAAGAACATAGGGACTAGCACTTTCCGATTCCCTGGAACACGACAAGATCAACCAAAGGATGATATAAATCCATGGATATAAAAGAAAGAACCCGAGCCTTCGCCTCCTCTCATTGAGTACTTCCAAGTGACTTATCCTCATGTGTCTAAGTTAGCTAAAAAATATAATTATTAGGGGAGAGGCCTAGGCATAGAAGAACAAGGAAGGTTGTAGCCTGTTGACACACTTGTGTGACCTAGACATTTGGGATTAGGCTATGATAAGAAGCAAAATGGTCCTACATCATCAAATATTACCTCTAATAATGACAATGTGGATAATGATTTCCTTGAGGACATACCAGAGGAAGAGGCCATCATACTCACATACAATGATGTTGATCTCCCTTCCCTATTTGACTGCCTATTTGTATTTACCATCAACCTTTCCCTTTGCCATTCCAACCTTATTGATTGGGACTTATGAGGTAGCACACCTATCAATACCTTTCCTTCAATGGACACTTACATGCATCTCATGGGATTGGGGAAAGATGAACACCCTAACCACAAAGAAGCAAAAAAAAAGAGTCATCTAGTGAAAACCTCTTTGAGGCACTTCTTGACTCATCAAAAGTCAAAATAAAGGGTGCATTTGAAAGTGAAAACCTTGATGAGGCGATGGAGGATGGGAATGTTTATCTTCCCCTTGTTGGAACTCAGTTGTCTAAACGGTATTCTATCTTGATCGAAGAGACCTGAGAAGTCAATTTGGGAACAATATAAGACCCTAAGATCACATACATAGCCAAATCATTGTCAGAGGAAGAGCATTCCATCATTGTCAACCTGTTAAAACAAGGAATCATCAACTTCGCATGGACCTATTCAGACATGCCAGGATTAGATCTCACCTTGGTTGTGCACCATTTGGATGTTCATCCTGATGCTAAACCTATTAAACAAAAGCTAAGAAAGATGCATCCCCAAGTTTCTTTGCTCGTCAAGAAAGAATTGGAGAAACTATTAGAGGTTGGGTTCATAAGACCTATTGACTATTCTAACTGGATATCCAACATAGTGCCCGTGGCCAAACCAAATGGAAATATACAAATTTGTATAGATTTTTGGGATCTCAATAAAGCTTTTCCAAAGGATGATTTCCCTCTTCCAAACATTGACATGTTGGTTGACCTTATAGGATATGAGATGTTATCCCTTATGGATGGATTCTCTAGCTACAATCAAATCAAAATTGCACCAGAAGATCAGTATAAAACTGCCTTCACTACCCCTTGGGGCACCTTCTACTATAATGTCATACCCTTTGGTCTCAAAAATGTGAGGGAAACCTATCAATGTGTTATGACTATTATCTCCCATGACCTCATTCATATCATAATGGAAGATTATGTCAATGACTTATTGGGAAAGTCCAAGACTAGAGAATACCATCATATGATCTTGAAGAAAATATTTGAGTGGTTAGAGCACTATAAGCTGTGTCTAAATCCAAAAAAGTGTGTATTCAAAGTTACATTTGGAAAGTTGTTGGGCTTCATTGTCTCCATAAGGGGTATTGAAGTAGATCCAACCAAGGTCAAAGCAATAATGGAAATTCCCCCACCACATAATCTAAAGAAATTAAGAAGCCTTCAAGGGAAGGTACAATCCATCAAGCGGTTCATAGCCCAGTCGCTGACAAGTGTCAATCATTCACACATCTCCTATGCAAGGATACCACCTTCAAGTGGGATCCAAAATGTCAGCAAGGCTTCAACAATATTAAGGAGTATTTGGCTCATCCCCCCCATCTTAATGCCTCCCATTCTAGGTAAACCACTCTTGTTGTACATCTCAGTTGCATCAGTTGCATTGGGGACATTATTAGCTCAACATGATGAGTCCTCTAAAGAGCGTGCAATCTATTATATCATCCAAATGTTGGTGGGTTATGAACTCAACTATTTTCCAATGGAAAAAGCTTGTCTAGTAGTGGTCTTCAATTCATAAAAGCTTCGTCATTGGATGCTTAGTCATCTAATCAAGCTAATATCAAAAGTTGATCCACTAAAATATTTTTCATCTAGGACTTCTTTGACTGGCCACATGTTCAAGTGGGTCATGTTACTGAGCAAGTTTGACATAGAATATGTGGATTGTAAGGCAATCAAAGGATAGGTCATAGTAGATTAGTTGATCGATGCTCCTTTGGTGGATGCATATCCACTAGTAGCCAAGTTTCCTAATGAAGGGGTCCTTACAGTCACAAAATAAGATGCATGGATGCTCTATTTTGATTGGTCTTATACACATAATGGAGCTAGTGCAAGTGTCTTATTCGTCACTCCTCAAGGTGACTACATCCCAAAGTCATTACGGTTAGAATTTTCATGAACCAACAACATTGTAGAGTATGAAGCTCTTATCACTAGTCTTAGAATCACCATCCAATGGAATATCACCCATCTATCAGTCTTTGGTGACTACCAACTAATTATCAAATAGGTCAATAATGAGTTTCAAACAAAGGATGACAAACTGTTACCCTATAAATGCATCGTGGATGAATTCAAGAAGTATTTCACCTACATCTAATTTGAGCATATTCATAGAGTCCAAAACAAGGTAGCAGATGTAATGGCTACAATTGGCTCCCTTATTGACATGCCAAAAGATCGAACGAACTTTGAGTTTCTCATTGAAAAACTCCTAATCCCAACATATGATGTCCCTGATAGTGAGATGGTGTGATATTGTAGGTCCTGAATCACCCTAGTACCATGACATTTACACCTATCTCCATGATAATATCTTACCATCTGACCTTACTCGAAATCAACTTAAATCCTTTATCCAATGTGCTTCATGCTATACCATCATAAAGGATACACTTTATCATTGAGGGTATGATGGCACTCTACTTAGGTGTTTGAATGAATCAGAAGCTCACATTGCATTAAATGAGGTACATAGTGGTGTTTGTGGGTCCCATTCTAATGGCATGACCTTAGCAAAAAGGATTCTCAGAGCTAGTTATTATTGGCCTACAATGGAGCATGACTCTTGTGAGTTCATGAAGAAATTCCTACCTTGTCAGCAACATGCAGATTTAATCCATGCTTCCTTACAAGATTTACAACCCATCATAGCACCATGGCCTTTTTCTTAGTGGGGTTTTGACTTGATTAGCAAGATCTACCCTCCATCCTCCGATGGCCATACTTTCATCATCACCACCACTGAATACTTTACCAAGTGGGTGGAATCAATTCCGCTCTCTCAAATCATGGGTATTCAGATATCCAAATTTATCCTTTGCCATATTCTCTACAAATATGGAATCCCTTCCACCCTCATCACCAACAATGGAAGCCCTTTAAAAATCAATTTATGAAACACCTTTGCGAGACATACCATATCCAACATCATTGGTCCACACCCTATTACCCACAAGGTAATGGTCAAGTAGAGGCAACCAACAAAACCCTCATCAAGATCCTTAAAAAGGTGGTTAATAATACTGGTCAAGACTAGCACCTCCATCTCCATCATGCCCTTTAGGTATATCGTACATCCATCTGCACTCCTACTGGTGCCACCCCATACTCTCTTGTATATGGTGCCGACGCAATCTTGTCGATCGAAGTTGAGATCCCATCACTCTAAATATCTTTGAAGAACCTCATCTGTGATGAAGATACTTGGGTTGCACGCTTAAGTCAACTTGAACTCCTAGATGAAAAGTGCATCAGGGCCTACAATCATCTCCAAGCATACTAGCATCATCTTATGAGAAGCTACAACAAGAAGGTTTGTCCTCATCAATTCAATGTTGGTGATCTAGTCCATAAAGAAAATCAATGCACCTAGCAAGATCGAGACAAGAAAGGAAAGTTTGAGGCAAATTGGTTGGGTCCTTATGTTGTCACAACTAAATATGGTTTTGGGGCATATAGGTTTGCTACACCTGAGGGGGAACCCTTATAGGATCCTATCAACATCATGCATCTAAAGAGGTTTTACACCTAAGTCAGCTAGGTTATCCTATCCTGAAAAATACCAAAAAAGTAAAAAACCATAAAAAAAATATTAAAAAATCAAAAAAGTCAAAAAATCCAAAAAATAGTAAAGAGAAATAATATATCCTATGGTGAAAACCACCCTTGGCAGTGCCTTGGATAAGTATGTTTGGTGAAAACCTTGCAATAGGCACCATTTGTAGAGGGCTTAATCATTATCTATGGCATCCTAGTTACTTTGTACTTCCATCTGTCTTATCCTCATATCCTATCCTCATATCTTATCAATCCAATCGTTTCATCTGCATTTTCTTATCTATCACTTGGTTTATTTTGGTTGAGCATTGGACGATCCACATCGTTTATCCACAATCCTAAGTTTTTAATCCTAAATCTAAGCTTTCATCATCTCTTTGTTGGTCCTGAGTCCTCATCTAGGATCTCTCATCATGTCGGTTATCATTAGGTCTCATCTTGTCTCTTGCCCTTTTGTCGAACTACGTTGCCCCTGTGCTTTCATGTAGGAAATTCTAATCATTTGATTAGCCCCCAAGGCATTTTTTTGTCCTATCTTTTTCCTCCATTGAGGTCTTCATTGTCCTCTTTCCACTTTTATCCATGGTCAGTCATCAATCTTTTATCGAACTATGAGGGCTTTGTACTTTCACGTAGGAAAGGATAATCTTTGATCAGCCCCTGAGCCCCTAGGTCTTTAGGGTGTTTCTTGTCATTGTGTTGTGTCATCAAGTATGTCCCTACCTAGTTGGTTCCTAACAAGCAAATTTTGTTAGTATCATCAGGTCCAAACAGTTTCGAATATCCTGAGTCATGACGATCATCTAATCTATACTCCATCTTTGGTCTTAACAGGATGTATCCTTCCTAATCAGATCACATCAATCCCATCCACCCTTTTGATCCTATGGAAAAGGAAATTTGCAATTTATTATGATTTTTTGATGCTTTTTTGGCTTTTATTTATCATTTGAGCTTCTTATTATACCTTGTCAGGGTCGCCACGATCCATCATATCATGGTGTGCTTTGACTGGTAAACATAGGGGCATATCTTGATCTTTTGTCTATTTTTGTCTTCTTGGTTGTCCCACGTAGTACCCACCAAGATCCATGTGGTCTTGTGTTACGTTGGGGAATCCTTTGTGTTTTTGGTTATCCCAATACTTGGCTCGACCAAAGCCCTTATGGCTTTGGGTTGTTGGGATAGCCTTCTTGTTTGTTGTGTTTGTTTTACACATTTGACACTAATCTACCTTGGTTCCTCATACCCTAGCGTATCGTGTCTTATGCTATAGAAAAAATAAATGCTCTCAAAATGTAAAAATAGCATTAGCATTGCATTTCATTTATCATCCAGTTGCATTGCATTTACCCCCATCCATCCTTTCGCTAGCCTATGGTTAGTGATTTCAGTTGTGCAAATTCTCATATCTCATCTTCTCTTTTTCTCAGGATTCCTATGGCTTTCACAAGTGCAATATCACACCCATCATCACTCATCAAGTGATATGTGATGCATTGTCACACTTATCATTACTCACTTAGGTTCATCTCATTTGCATTATCATTTTCATATTCATCTTAAGTTGTTTAGATTAATATAGATTTGTTATTCTAAGCATCCTAAGTTCATTTCATCATCTCATTTCATTTGCATTATTGTTTACATATCCATTCTTAAGTTGTTTAGATTAATATAGATTTTTTATTCCAAGCATCTTAAGTTCATTTCATATCATTTCATCTCATTTTCATTTATCATTATCATGTTCATTTTAAGTTGTTTAGATGAATCTAGATTGGTTATTCTAAGCATCTTAAGTTCTTTCCATTCCCTTATCATCTCATTGCATTATCATTTTAGGTTGTTTAGAGATATTATTATAAACATATTAGTTCATCTCATTGCATGCATTGCATTACATTACATCCATCCATAACTTATCACATATACATACATCGCATTTTCATATCATAATCAAATCGTAATAATATTCCTAGAAAGTTCTCCCACTAAAATTAAAAGCAAATTGATTGTATAGTGTACAAACATTCATCATCACTTGCATCACAAATCATTAGTATCATATCCATTACATATAAAATAATAAATCATTCATCACATCTTGCATCATAAAGTGTTAGACATAATGCATTTAATCAATATCATCCACATAAACATAGGCATAAATCATCCACATACACATGAACATAAATAAACATCCATCCAATAATAACCACATTATGTTTCCAATGTCTATCGCATATCATATAAATATCAAAATATATAATGTCCATCATATGTCCATCATAATCCATAATAAAACCACAAGAGTCCATAATAAGTCCATCGTAAAAACATAACACAAGTCCATCATGCCCATCAAAATCCATCAAATAACATACAAGTACAGAGCTCTGATCAAATACACAGATTACATCTCCCAAATGAATAAAGAATAAAGAATGAAATAATCTCTAATTTGTACTAAGGAGTCTATAGCCTCTATCTTTGTCCACTGCACATGCACTCTACACTTGTCAAAACCTATGTCTTGTATCCTCTCTCCTCTCTACCCGATGTTGGCTCCATCTGATCTCTAAGGGGAGTTTGGGACTAAACCTTTGCCTTTGGGGGGAGTTTCATGGTAGTTGTTGTATCCCCATGTATGTGTCGCTCCTGAGTGGGATGGTGCGGGCATCTGTGGCGCTACTCTCACATATGATGGGACCCTTCGTGTTGGATCTAGGATGGCCTACTGATATGCAAGAATATAGTACATATCCTATGTCATGGCATCTTCCACCTCTGTTGTCTATCCTCTCTCTAGATCTCGCTCAATTCGATATCTATCCCGCAGTCCACTAATATGCCTCCTCTCCTACTCCCAAACATCCTGAGCTAGTCTCATCTAGTCCACCTATGCCTGTAGTTGTGACATCTCTTCTATTGTTGTGTCTCGATCACCTTCTAGGGCCTGTACTTGTGGCTCTGCTATCTCTGCCCTCTCTAGCAGTGCTCTTGCATCTTCCATAGTCACCTTGGCACAATTTGCCTTGTCCCACAACTCATCCCTCTCCCTCCTCAACTCCTCCAATCCCCTCTGCATCTATTCCACCTGCTTCCTCAGATAATCTCTCTCTATGTGGCTATCCTATACTTTCAATGAGGCCTCATCTACTAGGGCTTCGTAGTCTCTATCTCCATCCCTTTGTGCGGCCTATAATCGGTCCACCTCCCTCTAAAGCCTATCCCTATCCTCCTCAGAATCCCTAATTCTATTCTTTGCAATTCTGAGTCGGGCCAAGGCTCCTATCAATAGTATAGCAAGATCCTCAAGTGGTGGGGGTACATATGGTACCATCTCTAGTGGATGCACCTCTGGGGCATCCTTCTCCATGGCATGCTCCTCTCCTCCTTCCTGTGGCATATCCACATCTCCATCACCTCCCCTCCTCTATTTTCCACCTCTCCTCCTCCTCCTTTGCTACCCAGCTAGCCTCCTCTCATCATCATATCCATATCCCAATGCTCCCACAATCAGCTATACAGTGGTGATCTGCCCTATCCTCCCCTCTATCCACCATGTCGAGTAGCACACTATGGTCCTTGCATCTGCTGGTCCTCCCCTCCAAAGGTATTGTGTCATTGCTACTATGTCCCACATCTACCATGCATAATCTTCTATGATCAACTCCCCCCATAATGTCATTAGCTCTCTAGTGATCCATTGAAACCTGTGTGGTCCCATAGGAATATCCTATTGTACCTTGAACTTCCCGGTGACCTTGTCTAGTCTATGCAGCTCCATAATGAACGGATCTCATCCAATCAAATAACAGACCAAAAGGAAATAGCCCTTTTATCTCTGGTCATCATCCCTCCACCCTTGAAACCATCGTGCCATGTAGGGTCTCCATGTGATATCCTCCAACCTCAGCCCATCCAGTCTCCTCTGCCATGTCTCTAACTCACCCACTGCCTTGTAATGTAGCCTGAAGCCGTACTCTGTCCCCCACCAGTATGCTACCAATGGTGTTTCATCTCTCACTCCAGTAACCAAAATGTCTGGCCTAGCCATGCTGATATGCTCCCATGCCCACAGTTGAAGCAGTGTCACATAAGTGATGCTCAATGATTGTTTGTAATAGACGACGTACATATCCTGATATAGCTATGCTAGTACGTACGCTCCCCACATGAACTCCCCTCTCGCCTCTCTATAATGTGTCTAACAACCTCAATAACCTTGAGGCTATAGAAGCATCCACTCCTTTCCAACAACAAAATTTTGTTAATCAAACCACAAAGATATAGTGGTAAGGCTGGCACATGTAATCCCAAGCAAGCATCAAGGTCTATCTCCCTCCCCTAAATCAGCAACTCCACTGGTCCAAACACAACCTGTAGGCTCTCCTCCACGGGTCGAGTGTGGGCCCAACAAACCAAGTTCCCTCAGATGGGCAACCACAAAATCCTCCAGACATCCTCTAATGTCACTGCCATCTCCCCTACTGGGAGATGGAATGTTAAAGTCTCTGAACTTCATCTCTCCATCAATGCTTTCAATAGTCCTCAGTGTGCTCAGATTTTGGGATACCCCAACATGTGTAGCAACCCAGCTTGTGCAAGTGATCTATGGTCATAGGTATTCATCACCCCTCGTGTCACCTCTAGCACTACTGAATGTCTCTCCCATGTCCTCAATGACTCAAAGTTCTACATCCACACAAAACAATTTGTCAATTTTTCTCACATGTCATTTTTTTCCTGTCATTGTTCATCCCTGCCCTAGGTTTGGTGAATTCACCTCTATGTAAGGAAAATTTTCCATTTTCCCTTTCCCAGTGTGTTCACCTATCCATCCAACATGCTCGCCCCTTTGTTGTCCTCCAATGAATTCACCTATTTTCTTGACGAATCAGCCCCTTCCTTGTCTAGGCGCGAATCCGCCTGTTTTACTCTTAGAGGTGAAGTCACATTCACCCTTTTTCCCTTAGGGGTGATTTTGTATCCACCCCTACATCTTTCCCTTCCTGAGTGGCAAATTCGCCCTCACCCTTTTCCCCCAAAAGGTGGACTCAAATCTTCCTATTTTCCCTTTTGGCGATATCGCTTTTGCTTCTTTCTCATTTTAGTGAATTCACATTCACCTATCCCTATGCACATTCGCCCTTGCATTTTGCAATCCCGCCCCTTTCCTCAGAGAGGCAATTTCAAAATTGCCCCTCCCCCTATGCATCCACCCCTACGAAGTGCAATCTCACCCCTTCCCTTGCCAACCCTTTTGGACAAGTGAATTTTCCTTTTGGACAGGAAAATCCACCCACCTATGGTGAATCTACATACCTAATCTACCTGATCCCAAATTCAAAATATTCTTAAAAATTCAAATCAAAATCATAAAGCGGGATTTGGAACCCTACTCGGTGTGATATTGGTCAGTAGTAGTAGAACTATCGCACCTCCTCGCCTCAGTGGATGAGCTCATCGTCCATGAATCCCTCGTCATCGCTCCTATCAGCCATCCTCATCACTCTCCTTTTCTCTCTCTCTCTCTCTCGTCTAGTCAGCTTCCAAGTATGCAAAAGGTAAATAGTAATTTTTCAAATTTACTATTTATAATTTTCACTTTTTGCACCTATTTAGCCTTTTTAATTTTGGGTAATTTTTACCCTTTATTTAACTTTTTATTAATTCAATCACCCCTTTTGTTCTACAAGCTACCATTTCTACCCTGTTTATCCATTTTCCTCTATTCCAAATCCATTCTTCATGGTTTTTCGCTATCTATTGTGTGGTACCCTTCATTTCTCCATATCGAGAAGTCACTCGGGGCCCCTTTTTCCTTCCCCATCCGCCCTCTCAAGGGGGAATACCCTACCATTTTCCTCCATTCTTCAGTCCTATCCACTTCCCTGTGACACTAGGGCATCGTCTAATATTATTTTCTTCTATCAAGTCGTCTGTATTTTTTTTTTGAAACACTTATTCTAACAGTATTTTGAAGAGGGGAAAAATGTAGACACCTAAATTTGACCACCCCCATATGGTCAAATTCACCCTTTTTATTCCTCTATCAAGCATCCCTCATCCACATTAATTAAATAATCTATTATTTGATTAATATTGTCTTGAAAGCTAATGTCCCTAAGGTATTTAATAAATCAGTTAAATACCTTATTACCCTTTCATCTCCAAATTAAATAAATATCCTAATTTATTTAATTTGGTCACTTTATCCTCAAATGAATTAAATCTATTTTTTAATTCATCCCCTTTTCTCTCTCCTCATGTCACATCCTCCATAATCCTCTCTAATCCAGGTTAATTTAATTAATATGTGATTAGGATGTGCACACCCCTAATCATCATTAGGGTCACATCCTCCATAATCTCCCACTTTCCTTTAATATGTCATTAATTTGTCTAATCATGCATTTGCACAATCTTAATCACTTAATTAGGTCAACCTAATTTAAATGCCATTTATGGCATGTGTCCTAAGTCGACTGCATTAAATGTTTTCTCTATTTGGAGAAGGCAACCCCTTCCCTATGTGAATTTTTAATTCACATTTATTTCTTCAATGCATTTTAAGGAATTTAAAATTCCTTCTCCCATCCCCATGATGATTTTTGAGGAATTTTTAATTCCTCGAATGTCCTCTCACCCACATGTGGACAAGGACCTCCTTTATGAGGAGATCTTGTCCAAATCCCAAAGTACTATGTAGTACCTTCATGTCATGTCCATATCATCTCCCTTTTTCCATTTCACCTGCCACATGTCAAGATGTGAGGGCTTGTGAGTTCTCAACTCACCCCAGCCCTTGATCTTGTCCATCTTGTCTTGATCTTGACCATCCATTTATTTAGAGGCACTTCCCTTAAAAATGATGGAATTTTCCCTCATTTGCATCAATCCATTTTTGCAATCAACCAAGCACACCTAGCAATCTTGCATACAATCATCCAAGTATTCCACCATTGTTGTAGCATCCATTGAGCTCTCATCTCGCATCTCTCACAATACCCAAAATCTCCATTGCATCCATCATCATCTTAGCCATATTTTGCACTAGGTTTTAAGTTATTTTGCTACCAAAGAGCATACAAATCAAGCAATCAAAGGGCCAACCACTTCTTCAATCTAAACAAGGTAAAAAGTGATTTTCTTGTGTTTTTCTTTAGATTCAACTAGGCCAATCTTGAGAGTTTTGTTTTGTGTTTTCCACCTTGTATTTTTGTTGTAGTTTTGCATTCCTAGGTTAGAATTCACTTGCACACATTTACTTTGTATGAAACCCTTCAAAAATTGTTTTGTTTGCTCACTATTACCTTAACTAGGGTTTCAAACCTATTTATAGTAAAATGGGTACAACTTGCTTGCAAAGGAATGAAATTGGATGCAACAAAAAGTAGTAGGAAGTAGATTCAATTATCTTTCATTTCCAATCGGTCTCATGTCATGAAACCATAGAAATGTTTTATTAGTGTTACTTCCCTCTTCTAAAATAATTAATTCAAAATTAACCTTGGTACCTTTAGCATTACAATCACTGACATTTGCAACTCTCTTTTGTTGTTCCACTGGTAGTAGATGCTTGCCTAACCGTCCATCTTCCATCTGCAACTCAGTTTGGTCATTATGTTGCTCCATACCTTCTTTTCCCTTCAAACATTGCTTATTCAACTTTGTAATCTTTTTCCTAGCAATCCTCTTTCCTATAGGATAAAAATTTCTTTCATTTACAACCTTCCAAACAAGTGCATCATTTGTATTGGTGCCATCTCCTTTTTTAGACACATCACATTCTTCATTTTTCTTGTCATAGGTTGTTGTATATGATAGACCAGCCCCTAGAACAAAAGCTAAATAGTGGCTAACATCTCTCCTTAGAAGCAAAAAGTTAGAAAGTTCATTCACCACTATGTCTTCATGATCCTTCAATGCATCTTGAACTTCCCAAGGCAACTCTTCAATGCTTGTTGATGTCAAAATAGTCTTAGGTTTACTTACCATTGCATTACCTACCTCTTCCTCTTTGTCAAATGGATTTTTATCTTCCATCATCAACAAAGATTCTCAAATGTCTTTTTTTTCTTCTGCTAACCTCTCTTGCCTTCTTCTCTTCTGAATGACCTTTTTGGTAGGCCATTTTACCTTTTTCCTTATTGACCAATGCTAACCATTCTCTTAGTTCGCTCTCTCAAGCAACTGTTGCATCTCGATTTCTATATTTTTTTTCCATTTCTTCCAAGGTGTGCCTCAACCCCATTTATGTCTTGTTGCACTTTTATCTGTCTTCCTTCTCATTTTTCTTCTTCATCTCACTTCTCTCTCTTTTTTTCTCTTGTTTCTTGTTTGGTACCTCCTTACTCTACAAGTATCTATGGATGAATCTTCTCAACATTTCCATTCTTCTTTCTCAAGCAAATCTCTTTCACCTTGCTTCCTCTTGTCTTTGTGATACCTCACCTAGGTTTCCTCCTTTCTTCACTACCTAGTCTTTTGGCATCCAAGTTCTTGATTCAACTACAAAAAGAAAACACATAAACTCCAAAAAAAATATTTCCTAGATCTTTGGGCTATGATATCAGTTTGATGCAGAGTAGGGGTTGGTATTAGGCAATTGATATCATATTTCACAACAATGGACTAATGCTCCTTCAAAGCCACAAAACTCCAATAATGCACAAGTGCTTCAAACCCTTCACCTAACACTTGAGACATCTTAGACAATGTTAAAATAACATTTTTAGACCAACAATGACTCACAAGAACTCAATTTTCCCAAATTACTTGGTATTCCCTTACAAACAAACCTAATTCCTAGTAGTACTCCAAAATGACAAATCTTGACACAACTTTCAAGAGAGACCTAACACCCAAATTATAAACATAGATTAAGATACCCTTTTGGATCTTATTTAATATATTCCAAAATGAAGGGGGTTTTTTTGTATGGAAAAACCCTAATTTTGATTGTCCTACTTCTCCAGGCCTTGAAGGTGAGGCAACAAATTGAGTTTGTTTGCCACAACTTTCATTCTAGACATCACACCTAGATTGTAAAGGAAGATTCAGATACCCATTTGGGCTTTATACAACATACTTCAAAACTAAGGTAGGTTACTTTGTATGGAACCCTTCAAAAATTGATTTGTTTGCTCACTATTTCCCTAACTAAGGTTTCATACTTGTTTGCAGTAAAATGGGCCCAACTTACTTGAAACACAATGAAATTGGATGTAACAAAAAGTAGTATGAAGTAGATTCAATTATCTTTCATTTCCAATTGGTCTCACATCACAAAACGATCGTACAAGTCCATACCAATCACCAAAATAGATAAAAATATTGCAAAATGTAGAAAAGATAGATGTTTTATTATTCCATCTTCAATATTTTCAATAACCACCACCTCCAACCATGTCTTTAGCCTACAAAGCATTTTTAAGGAATTTCCAATAGATTCCCAATAGTTACAAACTAATTTTCAACTTCCAACTGCTCACCTTCCACTTGACAACAAAATACAAAAATTGATTTGTGCAACTATGACAACATTTGACGACTTTTATAATTACCAATTCCTTTGCACCTAATGACTCAAATTGGACTTCTACAACCATGAAATGGTCTCAAAGACCTTATTACATGAAGAAAACACAAAACCAAAACCAAATGACTATTTTTGCCTCTTGGAAGGCATGAAATCTCATGGGTTCCCCTACACCAAAAGCCCTAATTTTACGTAACTATTGCAATCTTAACTTACAGGGTGAGGGAAAAACCCTAACCTTGCAAGGAGAAAAAATTTTCTAACTCTTGGAAACTTAACTTTCGCAATTCGTGAAAAAAGATGAATTTTGATGAACTGACAAAGGTTAATGCTTGAAAGGTGTTCTAAGACTTAGGACCACACACAAGGGAAAATTGGCATTCAACTCATTTTGTATGCTTAGAGTGCACGGGATATGAAACGGACAAGTTTCATATGGGTTACCTTGTGAATCAAGCATAGCTAAATTCAAGGATAATATGTGGGTTTAGGGAAGTCATCAGACTTCCACATTAATTCCACCAAAGGGATTTTTGAGCACTTCTCCATTGTCGGGCATCTTGCATGAGGTGCTCATACATGTATATTGTTTTATTTAAAACTATACTTTAAAATTTTGTATTTTGAATTCACTATATCAAATGTGCATGTACTTAAATATTAGAAAATATATGTCTATGTACTGGTTGACACCACCATGAGGATGGGAATTGGATACCCATTTGATGTACAACAAATTCAAGAGACAACTGAATTTCAGGTTGTTTAAAAAAAATTATACATGTGTGCACAATTTGTAGGTATTTTAAATAGATTAAAATGCCTAATGGTACACTTGAATATTTATGTTTTAACCTAATTTGTACACATGTGCTTTAAAATTGACCTTGTAAGAATTTTTTGGTGGCACTTTTCATCTTGATGATGTCACACCACCTCAACTAGGACATGTAGAGCAGCCTCATATGGTAATTTAAAAGTTTGATTATATTTAAATTCAATTACAAATTATACATTGTGAATGACTTAAATTAAATTTAAAATTGAATACATATGCTCATGTGTTAAATTATTTTTCTTTTATAGCATGAGACAGGTCTTGTAGCAGAGCATGTAGAGATAGGTGATGAAGAGAGAAAAACAACACACATTTCTTCCAAATTTTAAAATTCAGATTACAAACAACTCTGCGAATGATTTACATTTAATTTAACAATTTACATTTTTCAATTAAAATTCAACTCAAATTCATAATATTACTAGAAGCCAATTCAATTTATCTCAATTTGTCAAAAAATCAAGGTATTTAATAACTACCAACATAAAATACAAATTCTTTTATGCATTCTACAGACAAGAAAGTAGATTTGTTTACAATTTCTTTTACTCTTCATAGTTGCTCCATATATGCATCCTCTCTATGCTATATTCTTTATCTTCCTTTGGCAAGGCACACTTATCTATTCCTTTGATCCTCTACTCCTTTGTTCTTCCTGGTCCACACACACTATATGCAACCCTTCTACTGATAAATTGTGCACCTTCCTTTACTTATCATTTGATTTTTGTTGCAAGTATGATTAGATTGGTGTTTTCATTAATGTCAACAAGCTTGTGTTGTCATTAGTATCAACTATAGGAGAAGGAAATAAATCATTGTTGGGGGATATTTTTGATGATATTGTGGTAGATTTCTCTATGTAACACACTCTTGTCTATCTTCTTTTATATTCTGACAGTGATCCTTTCTTTCTTTGGGCAGTGATCCCTATTGTATTTGGTGTTGAATTTACTTTATATTGTGAGCTAATCCTCACTATGGCTTTTCCCATCTTGGATTTTCCACATAAATCTAGTGTTCTCTTATGCATGGTGTTGATTTGTTTCAGATTTTTTATTTTCTTTTCATGCTAAATCATTATAACATATTAAGAGTTAATTAAGTTAATATGGATATGAATGTGTATGAGGGTTTTGAAGGTTTAAGTTACAACTGATTCAACCCCCCTCTCAGTTGTCTTGTGCATTCAACAATTGTTGCCTCCAATTCAGTATCTCTAACTTTTTCTCCCTTCTTGTATTCCATTTGTTGTTTATACAACTATCCTCTTGACTTGGACTACACATACTTCTCTCCTCCTCTCCTTGCGTAGTTGATTCTCCACTTCTAGAAACACTCTTCTTGCATTTCAAATCTACACTTAATAATTTGTCTTGATTAGCTCTCCCTCACACAACGCCTACCCTTATCTGAAACTTGGTCTATATAGTACAATTCAATGGTCTCTCAAAAAATTGTGTGGTTCCTTTATTCTACTCATGTGGCATTAAACCATACATGATTTCTTAATGTTGTGCTAGATTTCTTTACCTACTCATGCCAAACCTACTCCTCTTCCCTACTTTGTCTGTGTTGGCAATTAAGCAATCCAATATGCCTTAAAACTCTTTTCTTGGTAACAATACTTTTCTTTATGTTATGTTCTCTTTCCTCATGTGATCAGTTCTTCCTTTAGTGTCAATTTTTCTATCTTTGGTTTTTGATCTACCTCCCTCTTGGTCACCCTTCTTCACATAGTCCCTCATTGACATTTAATTCTTCTTTTTTCTTTTTAAGCATTTATCTTCATGGTGGAAAAAAAGGGGTTTCTACATATATGGTTGTCCCACGCAACCCTAGGCCTCCTCCAATTGTGCCCCCTTTTTCATCATCTTCTAGAAATTTACATGTTTCCATTACCAAGGAACCCTGGCATTCAAATATAGATTGAATTCAAAATGAAGTGACCTTTTAGCTCCTTGTTCAAATTTTTCCATTAAAATAAAAGACTTCATTTATTTTTTAATCAGCTTCAATATAAGATAAAATGAATATTCAAATTTTTTGAATTTCCAATGAAATGTTTGTATATGGAACTTCGGATGCATAACGAAATATGATGTTTTTCAATCTGTGACAAAACATCATTCCATCTCCTTTCCAATGACCACCAAAATTGAATTGAATTGCTCCATAGAAAGAAAACCAAAAAAAAAACCAAACTAAAATATTTTTTTTGTTGATATTGATCGCCTATGGACCTAGATGCTCCTGCATCAACAAGCCCTATAACAGAGCATGTAGAGCAACATCATACAGTAATTTAAATATTATCTTATAAATTAATTGAATTAAATCATTTTTAATCGTCTTAAATCTAATTTCAACTTTCTTTCTCTTGTTTACTTACTATTATTATTAATATAATATATAGGCTATTTGTTGGCAACACAAGGGTAGACAACTGAGAGGGGGGATGAATCAGTTGTCTTAGAAATTCAAACTTATTAACCCTTATTAACCCTTATTCTCAGATATGATTAATAACCATGAAAGCACAAATCATCAACACATCAGAAACACACATAACACCAAGATTTTTTACGTGGAAACCCTATTAGGGGAAAAACCATGGTAGAGGTCAGCCCGCAAGATTATACCCTATTAAAAGTATAAAGAATGAAATGGGAATGCACATGCATTTAGGCACATTGCCTAGAGATCATTGCTCAATTACAAAAGGAAGACTCACTATCTTACAAAAGATTTGGATTACATCCACAAGATTTTGAACTAAGAAAATAGCATTTGCTAATGCTTGATTACAATTCCAGTTAAGCACGTGAACACTTCTTCACTCTTCTTCACTCTCTGCTTTGTCGTCAAATGATTTCGAACATTATTCATGCACACACACTTGCAAGCACACCTCCAAATGGAATAAAAAATTGCTCATATATATCCGCAACAAGAATTTACATCACTACATGTCGGCTTCAACAAAATAATAAAATGAATATAAATTGTCGGCCCAAAATAATAAAGATTATTAATGTGAATCAACCAATGTTAGCCACAACATAATAAGGACCCAAAAAAAAATCCTCAAACATGAAACACCTTTAAAAATTATTCATCAAAGATCCACAACACGCTACAACACCCTGTCAGCCAAGAACATGAAAAACATGAATATGCAAGAGAAAATTACCAATCGCGAGCACAACGATCAATGTGGATGTGCAACACATATAGAGAACAATCTAGAAACATCCAAAAGCATCTTGAATCACCAGAGAAGCATCCAAAACAACTGAACTTACTAGAATCACATCATCTTCATTCAGGAACATCAACTTAAGCAACAGAAAAACTGTCAGAATACAAATCTTCATAACTCGATCAAATCTTCATGCAGATCTTTGAAACTCGATGTGGATAAACTAGATATACTCGACAACAAACTCTTTAATCCACAACCTCTGATCATCAATGTACTCAACTCACTAATAGACTAAACTTCACTTCATCATTAACAACCTGCAACTCATTTTATTACAATTTTCTCAATATCCTCGACATATACAGCTTCTAATGCATTAATGATAATAGTGTTTACATCAATTACAACCACATATCAGCAACACAACCACAACATCCAACAATTATTATTCTTTTTCCAAAAAAAATAAAACTTTCTTTCTCTTGTACAAATTGATTCAGAGCATATAGAGACAGGTCCTATACCAGAGCATGTAAAGCAGCCCCATACAATAATTTAAATATGATAAATTATAAATTAAAATGAATTAAATCATTTTTAATCATCTTACATCTAATTTTAACTTTTTTTTCTCTTGTACAAAGTGATTTAGATCATCTAGGTAGTAAGCATGGAGTGAAGAGATCTCTTGATTATAAAGACGATATGAGTTAGATTATTTCATTGGTTGTATTTGATGGACTTTTTATACATGTTTCAATATTTGAGTATTTCATGGACTTGATCTATATACATGTGTTTCATTATTTTATGGACTGTATATGTACATGTTTTAGTAATTTGGTATAATTTCATGGACTAGAGATATATATATATATATGTTTCAATATTTCCATGGACTTAATATATTGTTTCATGGACTTTATTAAATTCAATATTTTATGGTCTATTATTGTTAAATATTAATTTATACATGTACATTTATACATTTTAAATTGAACAGATTAGTTATTGTAATTCAAGATAATATTTTATTACTAAATTTCAATATTTTCATACATTATAATATGAAATTGATAGGACATTAATGTGAAATTAATACAAAATTGATAGGAAATTAATGTGAAATTAATATGAAATTTATAGGGCATTCAAATATTTGTACTTTTACAAAAGATTCATGATCAAGACGTTAATAGGACATTAATGTAAAATTAAACACAAATGTGAAATTAAAGTTGAAATTAATAAGACATTTAAATATATGTACTTTATAAATTTTCAATTCATAGTCAAGACATTAATTGGATATTAATGTGAAATTATACAAATGTGAAATAAAAAGATTCCTTAAGGAGATCAAAGAAGTTCTCATAATTTACTTAAAGGGATCAAAGATGTACTAGAATTTAAGATGACTCATCATAAAATTCACAAACTATACAAAAATAGTGTTAATCTTAATAGTTTATGTCCTAATAGGATGTCTTAAGGAGATAAAAAGGATTCAAAGTACACATCTTATGCTCAATCACAATTGATATAATTAAGTACTAGAATTTAGGATGACTCATCATAACAATCATAAAAGTTATACAAAAATAATGTTAATGTTAAAATATAATTTATTTCCTAATAGGATGTCTTAAGGGGATCAAAGAATTCAAAGTACACATCTCATGTTTAATCACAATTGATATAATTGAGTATTAGAATTTAGGATGACTCATCATAACTGTTATCTCCTGGATTTGCACCCTATTGAATCTGACATTCAACAATCCAATGAAAACATGGGAATGATCCCAAGGTGTGGGTACCTCAAACAAGACCAAACCTTCGAAGAAGGCTAGCTTCATAGCCGGTTATCACCTAAATTGCTTCACTATTCTATTGATTGACAAGGAAAAGGGAAGAGAAATGTGCATAACTAAGAAACTGGAAATGAACAAAAAGATTGAAGAGGTGATACACCAAACTAAACTTGGACATGAACTTAGATAATCAACACTTGCTTAAAATGACTGAAAGTAAACTTGCACAACTCATTCTTGTATGTTTTTGCATAAGTATTTCATAACAAGGTCCTGATGCTCAGACTTCGAGAAGGAAGGTGACTTCACAACTATAATCCATTGACAAAACTTGACACAAATTATGACCTACATAAACAAACTCTTGCATAAAGGTGCTAAACATGAGACAAAGCTACAAGGAAATAACAATACCTCTCAAATAACTTGATCAAATCATTTGAATGCACACAATGAAGCAAGGAAAGAGAAGGAAAAACTCCAAAATCATTGATATTCAAGGTCTCTATTATTCATGTCCAAAATGTGAGTTACAAAAATATGCTAAAAACTGACAAAGGATTGAAAAGTCACTAAGTCCAGAAACTGCATAAAGAAGAACTAAGTACAATGAGTTAAATGAATGACTATATCATCAACTCCCAAGAAGTTGCACCAAAATAGGAACCATAAACTTCCTTGGGTTGGATGCCCCCAAAAATCCTAAAATCTAGCAACTAGATTCCCTTCAAATGAGCTCCCATGTGTGAAAAAAGCTAGCTTTGACCATACCAAGAATCTAGGTATGCAAAACCACCCCCTAGATTCTCTCCTAACCTCCAAAAAAATGAATAAAATCCCCTACATACTCTCCATATGTTTGCAAACTTCCTCAACTTCCCCTATATGCTTGCAAAAAAGCATCAAGGCTTAACAAGGTCGTTCAAGGCATTTACATGTTTTTGCATTTAAAAATAACACTTTAACTAAGTGATTTATAATACACCACTTAGTTAAATGCTTTACATTTAAAAGTGGAATGCAAGAAAATGAAATGCATTCATTTAACCATGTGGTAAAGAGAATACCAAGCCTTGAAGACCCCTAAACATGAGAGACATAGAAAAACTAAATCATAGCATAAGGCATAAGACTTAAAATCTTAGCCCATAGTGCATATATTAGTTACACTTGCATTTTTTAAAAAGAAAGGTAAAAATGCCCTTACTGGTCGGCATTTTTAGGGTAAGAAACCTTAATGAACAAAATGATGCAAAATATGCAAAAGAATTCATATGGAACTTGAACATCTAGAGTCTTCCATGCCCCGCCATTAGAGGTCTTTCCATGGAGGTTCTAATGTGATGAAATCCAAGGCACATTCAACAGATTTCAGGCAAAACATTAAAGAAAAGCTCGAGGTGAGCTTGTTGTTATTGACATTTAGCCTTTCCTTTTTTGTTACTCTATAGAAAACAATTCATGTTCGAGCTCTTTAAAGTGAAAATTGTGAGACTATGTTTTCCTATAGCTCCATTTGCAAGTTTCTATGCTCAATACTTTCATGTGAAAGAATAATGAAGTTATTTTTTTCTGTTAGGATGAACTCATTCTGGTTTTTTCAAAACCTGTGTCTTCCATGCATCATGCCGGCATTTTTCCCCATGACTTAAGATATATTTCCATGTTCTAGGGTTTTGGTCCACCTAGAGTCAAGCTTCTTCATTCTCCCTATATTTGTTCTTTTTTAGAAAGAATTGAAAGAAAACCTCTCTTATATAGTAGGTTGCGGCTAAGAAAGCTTTAAAAAATGCATCTAAAATTGTTTCTGAACCTGAATAGCTCGAATCTTACAATATTTCCTTCTGCATTTTCTTTTCTTGCAAACCTTGAAAATTTCCTGCTTTCTAAAAATGAATGGTAGACTTTGGGCCATAGCCATACTACATAATACAAGTGAAATGGTCTCGCCTTCATTTATGGCCAAGTCTTTTAACTTGCATCTTGCAAATTTCGGTTCTTTGTGACAGCAAAAAATGAAAAATGAGGGCTTTCCTTTTATAGTTTGCTCCTATATAGGCCGCGCTCTTTGCATTTTCTTGGACATTTGCTTAATTTATGTGTTTCTTGGCTCGACCCTTTCATTTCATGGCCACTCGGGTTTGCATTTCTATAGGTTGGGATTGACATTTTTCCTTTCTAAAAAAAAAAACATAATTTTCCACTTTGAGCTCGATCTCCAAGAAGAATGGAGATTTCCATGTTTCCTCCTGAAAAAAAGAAGACAAACCCTCATTCTATTCTAGGTTTATATGCAATACCAAGGGCTTCATTTTGAATTTTTTGTACTTGAGGGTTAGTTACTTTCACATGGCTATGAATCTTGCATTTGGATTGACCATAATAAACCCTCATTTGGCTCCACCCTATAGTTTGTATTGAAGAATTTGACCTCAGTGAAACAAGGGTCACCACTTTCTTTAAACCCTCTCTCATATTGCACTATTGGAATGCTTTTCCTATAGCTCATCACTCTTCAGTTCTAATGCAACTCCATTAATAATGCTTTGATATGTCATGACCTCATTAAACATGATGCCATTATCTCTACTAGATATTGAAATGTGCTCCAAGCACTGCTCCTTTAATTATTCAGAATGACCAGCATTTAATTTGTCTACAAGAGCAATACTATAGGATCATATTTGATAAAGTGTCAACATTATGTGGCTCATTTTTCATTGAGGTACTTCAAACAAAAGTGCCAATGAAGTGTCACACTTGATCTACCCTTTTTTCATTTCTACCTTGTGATGTTACTTGCAATTTATATCAAAGGAAATGTGATCATGTATCCCCAATTACACTGTACTGAACATAGTGCATATACTCCACTGCACTATTCAATGTTGATTAGCAATGCATCTAGGCTATTCTTTTGCACCAATGTCACTATCTTTCATATGCATTGCTCTTGGGGATAGTATGCTGACATAGTTGTTTAAATTATGCATCTCACTCACCATCTATAGTTGTTCTCTCGATGACTCCTTGAAACTACTCTTGTTGCCTAATGAGCATGATGACTAACAGATAAACATATTTATGCTACACTTACATGGAATAGTACGTTATATCTACTTTGACACATGATACTAAACTCATCCTTTATGATTTACATTAGGCAAGTATATATCACTTATGACACTGACAAACACTCACTACCATAATTGATGTGTGCTTGTTCAAATAATCACAAGGAAATGAATTACCTCTTATACTTCTTTTAGAAGCACAATACGACAACGTGTTGAGCTCAACCCTTGTGGGAGCCACATTTTAACCCACATGCTGAAATTCAATGAATCAAAATAGCAACATATTTTTTCCTATACTTGCACAAGAAGCAAACATGTTAGATAAAAAAGCATATAATAGATGTGTTTGATTATGTTCTTTATTTTCTTGGACATTTATGATATGCAATTTTTTTTAATGCAAATGAAGGTCAAGCTATATGTTTTCAAATGTTTGTAGATATACTAATAGGTGATCCTTCATTGCTCTAACAACACTCTCTCTCTCAGATGCAAGTAATTAGGAGCAACAAGGAGCAACAACTGGATGCAAGACAAGCGGGAAGACCAAAGATGATACAAGGCAACTCGACCAAGACTCGTCATTCAGACAATGACAGGTCACCTTTCTCTATATGTGCATTTCTTTATCTACAAATGTATATTTTTACTCTTATTTGCATCAGAAGAGTTAGTCTCATGGATTGTGTGATACATTATACATTTACATTATCAATAAAGATTACTTTTCTTGAAAATAGTGTGCAATCTTCTCCTATGTTATATGCATCTACATAAGTGCAATCTAGTAATGTAATCTTCTAAATTTTTTATGCACATGAATGTAATGTAGCAGAAACAAAAATGTACCTTATTCTTCATTTGAAAATAACAAAAGCTCTACTTGATTGAGCTATTAGTGAAATTAGCTAACATTATTGGTGACATCTGCTATATGTTTTCCTACTAACCATCTTGACTAGTTGCCTAAGCCTATCCATTGGGCACTGGGTCACCTAAAAGTTGACACAACTTGAAAACAATCCTCAAAACAATACTATAACTCAGTAGATCAGTGTTAAATACCTTGGAAACTTATTGGAACACCAAAACTTCAAGATGAAAACTACTAACTATGCTGAACAAAACTTAGGGAAATTGAAAACTTGCATCTAAACTATGGTGCAATAGCACTTATTGGAAACAATACTCCTAATCTAGCATGTGCAATGTAGATCAAACCTCAAAACACCGTTTGAGGTGTATCCCATTGATTGGGATAGGTAGAATTTCTCCATCCATATTTGATAACTGGAATGCACTATGCTTCTTGCATTCTATAATAACAAATGGGCCACTCCAAAAGTTATCAAACTTAGAGTGCTTGCTTGGCTTGCTTTTCAATTCATCCCATTTGAGCCCAACATCACCCTCTCTAAAGAATTTGGGTGTTTCTTTCTTATCAAAGACTCTCTTTTTTTGGATTTAATGATACTCCAAGGACTTCATTGCTTTATCTCTTATCTCCTCTAGCTCCATGAGTTGAGCATACCTAACTGCACTTGGGTCCCTTTCCTAAAACATCTCTAGTTGATGCATAATATCAAGAGCTGGCAGCTCTATAGATAAAGGAAATCTTGCCTCCTTACCATAAACTAGCACATATGGGGAGTTCCCAATGGACCTTTTGGGAGTTATTCTATCTACCCATAAGGTAGATTTCAACTTGGTGTTCCAAGTTCTCGTATTATCCTCCATGATTCTTTTGATGATCCTTATCAAGTTTTTGTTTGTTGATTTTGCCAAACCATTACCTTGTGGGTAATAATTTGATGATATATTCAAATAAATGTCATTCCTGACAACCCAATCACTTACTTTGAGTCCAAAAAATGCTAAAGAATTATTTGAAATAATTGATTCAGGTACTCAAAACCTAGTTACTAAATCATCATAAAAGTTTAAAACAACACTTTCATTGGCTTCTTTCAAAGCCACTGCTTCAATCCACCTTGTAAAATAATCAATTGCAATGAGTACCCACCTATGACCTACACTAGAAGGTGGATTTATAAGTCCTATAAAATCAATTCCCCATTTCATGAAGGGTTGTTCCACTTGAATTGGTTGCAAAGATAAAGTTGGCAGCCTCTCTTTGCCTGCAAAAATGGCACACTTTGCACATTTCCTTGCCCAAGCATGGGCATCCTTAAACAAGCTTGGCCAATAGTAGCCAGCTCTCATTATCTTCCATGCAATATTTCTTGGGCCGAAATGACCCCCAATAGTTCCATCATGGAACTCATGAAGTACTTTATCCACTTGATCATGATCAATACATCTTAACAGCACACCATTAAGGTCCTTTCTGAAAAGAACATTATCAACCAACACATAAGGAATAGGTTTCAATCTAAAATATACCCGTCTGGCCTTATCTAAACCTGGTGGAAACTCACCAGTTTGAAAGAAATGAGTCATCTCACATACCCAACTTGCACCCAATATAGGTGCAGCATTTTGAGGCTCGTCATTAGTGACCAAAATAGTCTCTGCTTCTGTCTTTTCCTCATTTTCAAACCCTATAGCTAGTTGTTCACACAACCCTTTACCTCTTACAAGCTTGGTCACCTTTATGTTTATATCATACTCCATAACCTTCATAATCCAGCTAGCCTTCTTTTCATTCAGGTCCCTACTTAACAAAAACTCCTTCACACTAGGGTGAGAAACCATTAGATGTATCTTATTGTTAGAAATCAAAGGCTTAAATTTTTTCAAACTTCTAATAACAGCTAGAATGTGCTTCTCCACAAATGTATACCTCTGTTCATAATCCTCTAAACCCTGACTAAAAAAGGAAATGGGATGTTCTAAACCATCATTATTCTATTGTACTAGCATTGCATAAATGGAATCTATGCTACCAAAAGCATACAGAATAAAATCCTTTGAAAGTTTGGATTTACTAGAGTAGGAGCTACTGATAAGGCCTCCTTAATAGCTTCAAAACTATATTTGGCCTCTCTAGTCTAGCTGAAATTTGCATTTTTCTTCAACATGGCAGTTAGTGGCCTCAAAAGATTTGCAACATCTAGAATAAACCTTCTTAAAAAATTAATTCTACCAAGAAAGCTTTGCAGCCCCTTTTTATGATTGGGAAAAGGAAACTCTAAAATGGCTTTCACTCTTTTAGGATCAATGATGATCCCCTTTTTTGACACTATGTGTCCTAAAATCTTGCCTTTGTGAATAGAAAAAATGCACTTTTTGGGGTTAAGGGATATACCAAACTCCCTGCACCTCTCAAATACTTGTCTTAAATGAGAAAAATGCTCATCTGCATTTTTAGAAAAAAATGTTATGTCATCAAAGATATATGAGCACTAATTTATGAATCAGCCCCCGAAATGCCATGTCCATGGCCCTTTGAAAGGTGGCACCAACATTAGACAAACCAAATGGCATTCTTTTATAGGACATAGTACCCCATTTTGTGGTGAAAGAAGTTTTGTATTGGTCCTCTTCTTTGACCAATACCTAGTTGTAACCAGAATAACCATCAAGGAAAATCTTTCTGAACCAACAACTACTTGAAGGATCTGCTCCATAGAGGGCAACGGATAATGGTCCTTTAATGAGGCTCTATTAAGGTCTCTAAAGTCTACATAGAGCCTAATTTCTCTATTTTTCTTTCTAACTGGTACAAGGTTAGAGACCCATGAGGGTTGCTTGATTGGGAAAATAATGTCTCCCTCAATCAGCTTGGTCAATTCCTTTATCATAAGGGGCTCAAGTTTTGGATTTAAAGGCCTTTGTTTCTGCCTAACAGGTTTTATATTTGGCTCTAATTCTATGGTCTATTGGGAAATTTGGGGATCAAATCCCTTTAAATCTAAGTATTCCCATGCAAAAACATCTTGAAATTCTTGACAAAGAGCAACAAAAGCTTGCCTATATGCTTGTGAACAAATTTTTCCAATTTTAAGGAGCTTACCTTTAAATATCTCAAGCTCTTCATAATGTTCCTCTTTGACTTGCATGTTGGTTTTTCTCTTTTTGAGTTGATCATTAGTGTTGAAGATAGATTCTAAGGTGACTAGACCCCTAGGTAGCTTGTTAGTTCTCAGTTGAATGATCTAATCATCATATTGTTGCTTGAGCTTCTCTTGATTTACCACTGAAAACTCATCTTCTTCAAGCAAAAAACTCAACATCTGCTCATCACTCTCAAATACTTGCCAATGAATGTTATTATCAGGAATAGAAGGCCTTACAACAACCTTAATATATTGTTGCACTTTTCCCTTTTTAATATCATTAGGTATATCAAATTGAGCACCAATTGCAGCTAACCTATCTACATGTTTATTTTGATTCCTAAGAATTGAAACCAAATTGAAAGCATCGAATTCCTCTATCATATCCTAGACCCTATGCTTGTAAGACTACAAAGCATCATTTTTAGTCACATTCAATCCTCTTACTTCATAGACTATCAATTCACTGTCCCCAAAAACCTGTAGGTAGCTTATCCTCCTTTTCCTTGCCCATTCCAAGCCCTAAATCAGACCTTCATATTCGGCAGTACTGTTAGAACAAGAGAAAGAAAATCTAAAAGCAAAATAATACTTGTCACCTTGTGGGGACACAAGCATCACACCCCCACTAGCTCCATTTTTGCTTCTAGATCCATCAAAGAACATCTTCCACACTTCATCTTGTTGTCCTAGTTGTTGTTTTTCCTTCTTTTCAAGGTTTGGCATGACTGCTTTAGGTTCATGTAACACATATATTCCCAAACCAGCCTCTTTAATATAATCATTTGGATTATCCTCAACATTTTATGCTTCCCACTCATTTAAGAGTATATCTGGTACACTTTCAACTTGTAATTCTTGAGCAGTAGCAAGCTCTCTATCCTCAAGAACAACACAGTTTGCATTAATAGTAGTTGGTATATAAGGTTCAATGTGATCTTTGGCAAGTGACTCAGATTTTATAGTCACTTTTGTCCCATATCTAGTCCTAAACAACATGTGGGACCAATCTGAGGACAAATAACCCCCTATCTTGGTAGTAAAATCTCTTGAAAAGCATAATGTAAAATAAGCTGGCAAGTCAATGAAAAATATGTCTTAGGGAATGGAAAATTTTGGACAAGGGTGAAGTGTAAGGCTTACATCCTTAATGACACCTACGGTATTAATAGATGACCCATCTAATTGGACCACTCCTTTCTCAAGGGGTTGATATTTCAGTTCTAGCTTGTCAACAATCTGTTTGGGCATAACAGAACTGCTTGCCCTACTATCCACCATGCAATTATGGACCATCTTATCCCCTACTATCAAAGTCAAATAAAACGGAGGGGGGTTGACATCTTTAGTTGATTTTTTATTGTTTTCTTGAGATGTATTTGTGAAAATAGCTTTAGCCTGACCTATTGGTGTATCATTTGAAACATTCACATTAGATAAATTAGACTGTAATAAGTCTTTCTGGCTTGGGATGGATAGAGAATCCCACATAGACATTGATACATTCATTTTCTTTATACTTTCAACAATATTGTAAGGCACATAGCAGTATTTACCTTATGTTGACTCCTCACAACAGTAGGATCAACTTGCAAATGAGTTGATTGAGGGTGACTCCTAGTCTATTCCTTGGCAGCAGCTTGTGAATTTCTTTGTAATATGTGTGGCACTTGAGATGTAGATGGACTAGTAGTTTCTTTACCTTTTTTTGTTTATTGTTCAATCTCAAAAGCCCTCTTTTTGGCTCTTGTGTTGGCTGCAACTAGGGAATCATCTACATTCAAACCACAAAATTCCTCTCCTTGCCAATTTAGGAGAGTTGTATCATTTGGAAGATGATTTGTTGTTGTGGTGATTCCTCATTGGGTGTACTTTGCACACTTGATACATTCCACACCACCAAAGCTTGATCAATAACACCATTCAAACATGTACCTTGATTTTGGGGTTGATTGCATGGAAAGCACCACTCATAGTCTACTACAAGGTTGTTTTATATAGGAACAAGATCCCTAGCTAGACTAGTTGGAGTTGGATTATATGGCTGAAAAGGCCTTGGGTTCACATTTTGTCTTGCTCCTTGCTAATTTCCTTGAAATGGTTGTTTATTAGCTTGATAAGTTGATTTTGCTCTTGGTTTTGAGGCTGATAGGGCTTAAAACCTTGAAACTGTTGTTTCTTAATGCTAACTAGCTCATTACCAAAAGTCAAGCAAATTTTCAATCTTTTGCTGGCTATTCTTAATCTCCTGAATCTCCTGAGATGGTCCTGGGACATCAACTTCTTGATTAACAACAGTTGGTAAAGGGGCTATTTGAGGTGTTGACAAAGTTATGGGAGGTTGTATGATAGGAAATATGGGCAAGGGAGGTCTAGGAGCTATTCTTCCAACTTGATGAGGCTATTCTCAGCTCTAATTGCTATATCATAGGCCTGTGGTAATGTATTCCCACCCATGGACTGTATCATAACAACAATCTCACTATGCAAGGACCTCAAAAAATATAGAAAGGCATATTCAGGTGAGGGCCTAATATTCTATGAAATTTTATCCCATTACTTATGGAAGCAGAAATTGAATTCTTTCATATGTTCATGGGGAGCCCTCTTTATGGTAGTGAGCTGCTCCACCAAGGACAAGTGATCAGACTTGTCTTCAAAATGTTTACAAAAAACTTCCCCAAGTTCATCCCATGTAGAGATAGAATTGACAGCTAAACTCCTAAACCACTGAAGAGCTTTCCTCTTAAAAGATGTTGCTAACAGTCTAATGGCTACATCCTCTTGTGTTATATGATGCACTTAACACAGGTTAGCTACATCTTTTATGTGTTCTACAAGTGTAGTTTGGTCTTCTCCAATGAAAAAAGGAATAACTTTAAGAGTTGCCACTAGAATATCATTATGTTGTGCTAAGTTTAATGGGTTGCCCAAATTAAAATTCACAAAAGGTTGGTTTCTTGCCATTGGTCTAGTCTAAACTGGATTAACAGACATAGAAACTGAAGGTATTGAAACACTAGTTACTGATGGTTTGAAGCTAGGCAGTGTTGACTAAACTCTCTTTGATGAAATAGGAGTTCATTTTTCTACTCCACCTTGTCTTTTGGGTGGGGACAGCTGCAGGTATTCAAAAGGATCTGAACTTTTGGTTTACATCCTTTTCATAAAAGTAACATAGCATTGTTTTTCCTATTTTACCCACACTCAGAGTCGCCAGATATGCAAATGTAACCTCTTAAAGGTCAGAAAAAATGTTGGTTGCATATCAAAACCAGCAACTAGTATGTACTGCTAAACTGTTCTGATTCAAACAGTCCCACCAGGCATGCCAAAACTGTTATCTCCTAGATTTGCACCCTATTGAATCTAAAATTCAACAATCCAGTGAAAACATGGGAATGATCCTAAGGTGTGGGTAACTTAAATGAGACCAAACCTCCAGAGAAGGTCGGCTTCCTAGCTAGTTATCACCTAAATTACTTCAATATTCTACTGATTGACAAAGAAAAGGGAAGAGAAATGTGCATAACTGAGAAACTAAAAATGAACAAAAAGACTGAAGAGGTGATTAACCAAACTGAACTTGGGCATGAACTCAAATAATCAACACTCACTTAAAATAACTAAAAATAAACTTGCACAGCTCATTCTTGTATGTTTTTGCATAAGTATTTCATAACAAGGTCCTGATGCTCAAACTTCTAGAAGGAAGGTGACTTCACAACTATAAGCCATTCACAAAACTTGACACAAATTATGACCTGCATAAACAAACTCTTTCATAAAGGTGTTGAACATGAGACAAAGCTACAAGGAAATAACAATACCTCTCAAATAACTTGATCAAATCATTTGAATTCACACAATGAAGCAAGGAAAAAGAAGGAAAAACTCTAAAATCATTGATATTCAAGGTTTCCTCTATTATTCATGCCCAAAATGTGAGTTACAGAAATATGCTAAAAAATGACAAAGGACTGAAAAGTCGCTAAGTCCAAAAACTGCATAAAGAAAAACTAAGTACAATGAGTCAAATGAATGACTATATCATCAACTCCCAAGTAGTTGCACCAAAATAGAAACCAAAAACTGCCTTGGGTCGGATGCCCCCAAAAAGCCTAAAATCTAGCAACTAGATTCCCTCTAAATGAACTCCCATGTATGAAAAAAGCTAACTTTGACCATACCAAGCATCTAGGCATGCAAAACCACCCCCTAGATTCTCTCATAACCTCCAACAAAATGAATAAAAGCCCCTACATTCTCTCCATATGTTTGTAAACTTCCTCAACTCCCCCTATATGCTTGCAAAAAAGAATCAAGGCTTAACAAAGTCATTCAAGGCATTTACATAGCATTTTATATGTTTTTGCATTTAAAAATAGCACTTTAACTAAGTGCTTTATAATACACCACTTAGTTAAATGCTTTACATTTAAAAGTGGAATGCAAGAAAATGAAAATGCATTCATTTGACCATGTGGTAAAGAGAATACCAAGCCTTGAAGACCCCTAAACATGAGAGACATAGAAAAACTAAAGCATAACATAAGACATAAGACTTAAAGTCTTATCCCATAGTGCATATATTACTTACATTTGCATTTTATAAAAGGAAAGGTAAAAATACCCTTACTGGTCCGCATTTTTAGGGTAAGAAACTCTAATGAACAAAATGGTGCAAAATAGGCAAAAGCATTCATTTGTAACTTGAACATCTAGAGTCTTCCATGCACCACCATTAAAGGGTTTTCCATGGAGGTTTTGCTATGATGAAGGCCAAGGAACATTCAATAATTTTAGGCAAAACAATAAAGAAAAGCTCGAGGAGAGCTTGCTATTATTGGCATTTAGCCTTTCCTTTTTTGTTGCTCTATAGAAAACAATTCTTGTTCAAGCTCTTTAAAGGGAAAATAGTGAGACTGTGTTTGTTTTCTTGTAGCTCCATTTGCAAGTTTCTATGCTCAATACTTTTGTGTGAAAGAATAATGAAGTTTTTTTTTCTATTAAGATGAACTCATTCTGGGTTTTTCAAAACCCGTGTCTTCCATGCATCATGCTAGCATTTTTCCCCATGGCTTCACATATATTTGCAAGTTCTAGGGTTTTTTCCACCTATGGTCAAGCTTCTTCATTCTCTCTGTATTTTTTCTTTTTTAGAAAGAATTGAAAGAAACCCTCTCTTATATAGCAGGTCGGGGCTCATAAAGCTTTAAATAATACATTTAAAATTGTTTCCAAACCTGAATAGCTCAAATCTTACAATATTTCCTTCTACATTTTCTTTTCTTGCAAACCTTGAAGATTTCCTACTTTCTAAAAATGAATGGTAGAATTTGGGCCACGACCATACTACATACTACAAGTGAAAGGGTCTCGCTTTCATTTATGGTCAATTCTTTTCACTTGCGTCTTGCAGATTTTGGTTCTTTGTGACAGCAAAAAATGAAAAATGAGGGCTTCCTTTTTATAGTTGACTCCTTCCTTTTTATAGTTTGCTCCTGTACAGGCTGCGCTCTTTGCATTTTCTTGGAAATTTGCTTAATTTATGTGTTTCTTGGCTTGGCCCTTTCATTTCATGGCCGCTAGGGTTCGCATTTCTATAGGTCAAGCTTGGCATTTTTCCTTTCTGAAAAAAAAAAATCTACTTTGAGCTCAATCTCCAAGAAGAATATAGATTTCCATGTTTCCTCCTGAAAAAAGAAGACAAACCATTTTATTCTAGTTTTAAATGCAATACCAAGGGATTCATTTTGGCTTTTTTGTACTTGAGGGTTAGTTACTTTCACTATGGCTATGAATCTTACATTTGGCTCGACCATAATAAATGCTCATTTGGCTTCACCCTATAGTTTGTATTGAAGACTTTGACCTTAGTGAAACGAGGGTTGCCACTTTCTTTAAACCCTCTCTCATATTGCACTATTGGAATGCTTTTCTTGTAGCTCATTTAATTGTGTCTGCAAGAGCAATACTACAGGATCATATTTGATAAAGTCTAAACATTATGTGGCTCACTGTTCATTGAGGTACTTTAAACAAAAGTGCTAATGAAGTGTCACACTTGATCTGCCCTTTTTTCATTTCTTCCTTGTGATGTTACTTGGAGTTGATATCAAAGGAAATGTGATCATGTATCCCCAGTTACACTATACTGAACATAGTGCATATACTCCACTGCACTATTCAATGTTGATTAACAATACATCTAGGCTACTCTTTTGCACCAATGTCACTATCTTTTGTATGCATTGCTCTTGTGGGCAGTATGTTGACATAGTGGTTTAAATTATGCATCTCACTCACCATCTATAGTTGTTCTCTCGATGACTCCTTGAAACTGCTCTTTTTTCCTAATGAGTATGATGACTAACAAATAAACGTATTTATGCTACACTTACATGGAACAGTACGTTATATCTTCTTTGACACATGATACTAAACTCATCCCTTGTGAATTACATTGGGCAAGTATATATCACTTATGACAGTGACAAACACTCACTACCATAATTGATGTGTGCTTGTTCAAATAATCACAAGGAGATGAATTACCTCTTATTCTTCTTTTAGAAGCGCAATACGACAACATGCTGAGTTCAACCCTTGTGGGAGCCACATTTTAACCCACATGCTGAAATTCAATGAATCAAAATAGCAACATATTTTTTCCTGTACTTGCACAAGAAGCAAACATGTTAGATAAAAAAGCATATAATAGATGTGTTTGATTACATTCTTTATTTTCTTGGACATTTATGATATGCAATTTTTTTTAATGCAAATGAAGGTCAAGTTATATGTTTTCAAATGTTTGTAGATATACTAATAGATGATCCTTCATTGCTCTAACAACACTCTCTCTCTCAGATGCAAGTAATTAGGAGCAGCAAGGAGCAACAGCTGGATGCAAGACAAGCGGGAAGACTAAAGATGATACAAGGCAACTCGACCAAGACTCGTCATTCAGGCAATGACGGGTCACCTTTCTCTATATGTGCATTTATTTATCTGCAAATGTATAGTTTTTCTCTTATTTGCATTAGAAGAGTTAGTCTCACGACTTGTGTGATACATTATACATTTACATTATCAATAAAGATTACTTTTCTTGAATAGATTGTGCAATCTTCTCCAATGTTATATGCATATGTGTAAATGCAATCTAGTGATGTAATCTTCTAATTTTGTTTATGCACATGAATGTAATGTAGCAAAAATAAAAATGTACCTTATTTTTTATTTGAAAATCTCAAAATCTCTACCTGATTGAGCTATTAGTGAAATTAGGTAACAATAACAATCACAAAAGTTATACAAAAATAGTGTTAATGTTAAAATATAATTTATGTCCTAATAGGATGTCTTAATGGGATCAAAGAATTCAAAGTACATGTCTCATGTTTAATCACAATTGATATAATTAATTATTAGAATTTAGGATGACTCATCATAACAATTGATATAATTAAGTATTAGAATTTAGGATATGTCCTAATAGGATGTCTTAAGGGGATCAAAGTTCTCAAAATTTGGTGAAAACCAAATTTAACAATAATATACATGATATTTAGTGATTATATATTCAAATTTTAAGTTTCAAAGTAGGAAAACATGGACATTTAACGAACAAAATATATAGAATATTTATTTTGATATGTAAAAGTGTAGAGTAATTGTATATGTACATATACAAATTTGGCATATATGCCAACTCAAAACAATGTTTATAAAATGTGGCTATGTCATCCAAGAAAAACCAAAACTTGTGGGGAATCATCATAATGTAGCCTCTTCATGCCACCTGATATCAAAATGATTTAAGCAATATCAATATATCATCAAAACATGTATTTTAATTTATATAAAAGTATATATACAGTTACTTGTATTTACAAGTATTCACATGTGTGTAGGTTGAATATGCATCATCTCCTTTTTGTTCCAAAGTATGTGATAAATGTGATCTAATGGCTTAAGGATACAAAAAGGATAATAAATCAATTTTAACTATTAACGTAAGCAATATTAATATATCATCAAAACATGTATTCAAATATATCAAACTAAAACTATACTTGTATTTACCAAGAATATCCATGTTGTCTAGATTGAATCTGCATGGACTCTCTTTTTTGTCTCAAAGTATGTGATGAATTTGTGATGATGGCTTAAGGATACAAAAGGAAAATAAATCAATTTTAACTATTAATGTACAAGCAATATCAAAACATATATTTAAATATATAAAATTAAAACTATATTTACCTATATTTACTCATTCCATTGTACCATTTTCATCCTCTCCTTTTTGCAATGCATCTATGATTGTCTCATGCTCTTTCATAGAAATTTCCCATAGCTCTTTATTTACAAATCTTCCATGATACCTCACTAGTTTTATATTTGTTGCCACCACCAAATGTGAGTAGTGTATAATCTTCTTATGTGTTTCATAATATTTGAATGTAGGAAAACCATTCTTCCTTGTTAGGTATTTTTGTAGCCAAGTGCCAACAACCACCACCGAACCTGTTTGATAATGATAGCCATCATCAAAGAATTTGTTCTCAAATTTTGCTTAAGGGGATCAAAGAATTTACCAAAATTTTCTTAAGGGGATCAAAGAAGTTCTCAAAATTTTCTTAAGGGAATAACCGACCTTGTTGGATAATAATATCCATCATCAACTTCTTGACGTGCTATTAACTTATGTTTAGTCTCCACACAATGAGCCAACCAATATTCTATTTCCTCTTTATTCTCCTCAGGTGCAACAACAACATACACATGTCTTGCAAACAAAATTTGATTTAATAACTTGTGTTTCCATATAATTTGACCAATCTACATACATGCATTCATATATATAATTAAATAAAAGCATTACAAAATAGTAATAAAGTGAAATAAAATAAATTCAATTAAATTAAATTACCTTTTTATATAAGGTCTGAAACACAGTTATAGTCATCTGATGCAAACACTTGATCATTGTATTCAATTGTTGTTTCATATTGATCGTGTGCTTGTGTAGGTGTCAATGATCTTTGTGTTCACTCTTCAACCCATTCTATATTCTCACATGCTTCCCAATTTCCTGAAATACAAAACTAACAAAAACATGCAAGCTCCCTTGTCTAGATAGTCCATGTGCTTGCATTTGAACTCTTAAATGAATTTCATTTAGTAGATCCACTGATTGTCTCACAATCAAGTCTAGGTAGAATGTTCTCTTCTTCAACCAACCAAAAAATCGATGACCTATAGAGTACTCGCTTGATCCTGTAGATAATTTTGTATTGCACCAATCCATAATCCCATGTGCATCTTTAAATTTTACTACATCCTCAAATTTCAATTTCTCTCTAGCAAGAATTCTTTTAACACACGCACCAACTCCATCATGTTCTCCTTTACCATGTCCAACTTAAAAAAAACTCCACATATGTTGGACATTATGTTCCTTGTGAACCCTACTTAACCAATAGACCATTCGAGCATTCTTGAACTATCTCATACAATTATCTGACCATATGATATGTTATGTCATCTGGATTCCTCTTTTTCTTAAATTTGTATAAAATATATTGAAACAATATTGAACAAACTCTGACGAGTGTAACCTGTTGTCACTCAAATAGAAATTATACTCCCTCAAAAAATTGATATCATCCTTGTGCTATCATCTGCATGCCTATATACAATATGAACAAACATAGCCACTTGCATTGACCTGTAATATTGTGATTCGATTTCCTCTTGCGGGGCAAGAGTATAGTTTTTCCCAAAATCAACCACTAATAGTATAGTTCAAACTGGAAATGTGTTTCTACATGTGCAAAATTGTCCATCAAGCCATCCAGCATGTTGAGAGTGCTTGACATATTTTGGTACAATATTACTTTTAAATCCTGATATGAATGCATGTACACTAATTTTTGTGTAATTAAATCGCAACACTTTCCAATTTTCCATCTTTCAAAGAACACTCAATATTCTTAAATCTTTTAACATCCATTAATTGTTGTCCAAAATCATTTTCAACGCTTTCATGCATGCAAACTTTTAAGAATGAAAGATTGCCGCAAGTAGTGCATTGTTCAAAAGTACATGAACTTAAATAAAATAATTTCCCATTAGATCTTTCAAAAAGAAAATCTTCTATAAACTCGTTGATTGTTTCAGGTGGCATATTAATACCACATTCTTGCATAATCATGTTAGCATGTAAAGTACAACATATATATCAAAAAACATCATAATAATAATGAAATCGCACGCATTTAACAACAACAAGAGATTCGTTGCTTATTAATTTTCACATAGCAAGGTTTACAATTTTCAAAAGATCTTTCACTTATTAGTCGATAGGCTATATATGGTGTGAGATTTAGTTCGAAACCTGTCTCATGCCATCAAACTGCACTTGGTTTCCGTCAAACTAGGATGGTTTTCAGTCAGCAATCAAATTAGAGTAAATTAGGGCCTGAATCAAATCCAATCTCAGAATTAAATCAAATCAAATTTTATCTGCAACCGATTGATAAATGGTTACATAATAAATGTGAATCATTTGGGTACAGCAGGGTGGGCAATGTGGCAATGGAGGCTGTGAATTCATCGTCGGGAGGTTCAATGAACAGTGCGAGTAAGGGAGCTGAATTGGGCGTCAAGAGATCTTTCAAGAATTTTGAGGGTGTTGAGTGCCACTCTGAAGCAATTCCAACTGCTAAATTTCTCCGCATGCCCTTTTTTTTGGTTATTTTGGAACTGGGGTTGGATTACTTGGCCAGGATTTTCTATTCTTTAATGGCGGATTTAAGTTTGAAGTTCCTGTTTTTTTCCCTTTGGATATTTTTAGATTTTCTGAGAGATACTCCCGAGTAGAATAGGAACATTTTGCTCAAAAAACCCCATGTAGTTTGCAAGTTTGATTTGTGTTGTAAGTTTTTTAAACTCTACATCCACTTTTACCATTAAGCTTCTCTATTCAATCAGAAGATTGAAATTTCCAGTGCCTGCTCTGGTTTTTAGTATTTGAGAAATTATAAAATCTTGTTTCTCTTAAATATTGCAGTAAAGCGCTAAAATTTACCCACCACGAAACCCTCTTAGCTAAAAAACCCTTACCATACTTATTCGCCAAAAGCTTGGAAAATATATAGGAGCCCTTGTCTGATTTTGCCAATATTCTGACCCAAAATCACATATAATATTCTAGAGGGGAGATTTTACAATATAAATTTGCAAAAGACAACAAAATCTGTGAACTTTCAGCTCCATTTTAAAGGTTTCAGGTCCAAGTTTTGTGGAAATATATTGATTTTTGAATTGGGCTATGTTCCTAAGGACGTGAATAGCTAAATTCTTTGAGTGGGTGTTGCTGATAAAATGTTCATGCCATTTACAGGAAGTTAATGGTCCCATGGAGGGTAGGCTACATTACTATTCTCAACAGGGAAAATTCAGAGCCAGTGGATAAAACATGAACTTCACTTCTCAGTTGCAATTTTGAAGGATTCGTTATTTAAGGCTCTCCCATTAAATCCTTGCCAAAATTTCTCACGGTGTGTCACAAACTTCTAGGCTCCTTTAGTACTCTTCATTCAAAAGAATCAAATTTCCTCAATTCATGGAAAAGATTGAATTTATTGCAGCATTTGTAACTCCTTCCATGGGTCTGTGTCCTAAGAGGGTCTCGTGAAACTAAATATTCAGCTATCTCCCACAGTTTTTCATCATATCACATTTAATATTTCTAGGTGCAAATTTAAGAAAAACCGCACTACACAGAAGCTATCAGTTGGAGAAAATCCCAATAACTCTTGAGGACTACTGCAAATTCCAGTTCCCCTCAATCTTTGTCAGCCATCCAGCTGATAATTTCTATTATTCATGTTCTACAAGTTGGTGGCCCCCACCTTATTGGAAACACAAATTGAGGAAAAGAGGATTCTTTTCCTTGTGCACGGTCATGTGCCTCAGTTCGAACTTTTTAAGTTTCTTCCCTAAGCATGGTTTTTTCTGTAAGGCCTACCACTTGGATTGTTGTATACCCAGATTCTTTACCTTTGATTCTACTAATAAATTATCTGGGTTATCTCAAATTAAGTTTTCAAGCAGTCACATTTGAGGGAGACAACACAAGACTAGTGCTCTGTGTTTAAATTTTTTGCCATGTCAAAATCAACAATGCTTAAAAATCACCTTATGATTCAAAGGCAAAAAAAGTGGCCACCTACATGTGGTCCTTAGTTTGTGCAAGTTCTGTTATTCTTATAGCAGGCAGACGACAAACCCAAAAATGACTAGCTCTAAGTGGTTACATTCATCCGGTTTGGATCCTAGTGCCTTAAAAGATGTAGTTTTGTTTTGTAGGCTACACCCAAGTTTTCTTTTGTGTTAGAAATAATAGATGTATCAAGTTTGTTTACAACAGGGCCATGATTTCCTCCATAGTAGAAAATTCCCCAAAAAAGAGAAGAAAAGAACCATGCTATCTTGTGCTCCTGATGAGCTGGGTAAGTTTGAATTTATTCAACAACAATTGAGTCATTCCATTTGAATATAAAAGCTACACTACCACCACAGACAATCCAATCCTTAAAATAATACCACAAATTATTGAAGCTTAAATAAAACGGAAGAAATTCAACATCACAATTCACTAGCCCCCAAATACAAGAGGAAATCATTCAACTCTTGCAGTTCTCAAGTAAGTTTTTAATCAACTTAATTCCCTTCTATATGGGTTTCTAATTTTGTAATATTCACTTCCTGGGCTTGGCTGATGACCCTCTTAGGGATGGGCTTAGAATCCACTACATACGTACCTCTTCTCTTAAATTTAGTCAGAAGGTTTAGTTGTGTAGAAGTATACATAAGGCTGGTGAATTGTTTGATAGAATGCCTCGAGTAAAAGGGATGTTGTGGATTGCAATGATGGTAGGATATGCACAAAATAGATTTGTTGAAAAGGCTCTAGAAACTTCCAACCAAATGCAATTTCCAGGGGTAAAGCCAAATTCCACAACCTTCCCCAACATGCATGCTGACTGTGTCAATATGGGAGCTTTGGAACAGGGTATGGGCATTTCTCTTTGAATATTTCAAAAAGCAGGGGAGTATGGAGCCTAAAAATGGCAAATAGTTTTATGGGTTGTCTCAAGAAGAAAGGGATAGTTGATATTGAAGTAGAGTATGGTAATGGAAATATCTTAGCATCTTGAAAAATATTCTGGTTGGTAAGATGTTTTACTTCAAAAAAATATGTTTGGTTTTGATTATTTTTCAAGGTAACTTTCATGGCAGGGTGGTTGATGGTTTCAATGTGTATCTTTCAAATTTATGTTATTACAAATTTTCTCATTTTTTTAATACATCACAGGGGCTTTAAAAAAATTAAAGAAAGTCATAATGCAATTTCTTATCATTCTTCACTTTGTTATTGTTTGTAACATGTTATATCTTCAAGCTAATGAGTTATGCATGTCAGTCAAGGGTCAGCAGTAGTAGAATCCATAACCAAAATACTATATAGAGTAAAGAATGATGCTGGATATGATAAAAATACTGGCAGTATTGGAGGAAGTGAGAATGCAAGTAGCGGCAAGTGAGTCTTTTCATTTGTAGCTTTCCTGGAGAAATTATGATTCCAGAAAGGCATTGACAACAAAAGTGGCATGCAAGTGAAGATCTAATTTCTACTTTGCTTAGGGAGGTTACATTTTGTGTGATGTTCTTTCCTATCATTAAGTTGTTACTTATTTATGTTTTGACAATTTAGAAACATGTAATGCAAATTATCCTTTGGTTATGCATATTTTTACTTCAAGGGTTCATTTTTCTTTAGATCTTGCACATACTTTCAAAATAGTTAGAAGCTGAAGCTATTTTTGTGAAGGGATTTGGTCTTATCTTTATTGTTTGTAGGTCTTCTTTGGATATCAAGAAATAAAATCTAAAAATGTTGATTACATGGAATTTAGAGTTGGTGACAATGCTTCTTTTGGCTCTATTCATAAACTAAACAAAAGTATTCTCAAAACAGTGTTTGTAGTGAATAATTCATATACCGGCAGTATTTAATGAATAATTTCAGACTTAAAACATTCTGTCAAAACTTTCCCAACAAAAACTCTTTGTAATGACTGTTTGATCTTTAAACTTTTATACATGTCATTTAAAATTAAAAAAATAGTGATGGTTACATTAAAGGATGGATGGATATTTAAATAGATGCATGCAGTAAATGCTTTTGGCAATGATGAAGTGCCCTGTAAGGTCAATATGAAGCAAATCAATTTGGGAATAAAAATATGTTAAAGGTATTTGTCTTTGATTTTAGATAATATAGGTAATAATTGATCAACATCTAGATGCAAAAATTGTAAGTATGTAATCCTCTTTTTCCTATAAAGTGTCTTATCCTCAATTTTCTCACTTGTTGCTTTTCTGACCAGCTTACAATTCAATTCCAGTTTTGTAAATATTGTCTTCAAGACAATATTGTCTTCATGTATTCAGACTTATAGGACATCCTATTAAAGTGAAAGAATTTGTCAATTTAAATTTGGATCATTAAAATTAGTTATTTTCATAAAATTAAGTATCTTGTATGTCAGTTCGTGGGTTTTATGTTTATTCAACATATTTTATTATGCTTGCATGGCAAAAAATTGGCCAATTTCAATTTGTGGAGAACCTTGGGGTAAGTCACTTGAATCTATATCCGGCTAGATCATTTTTATTCTATGTTTTATTTCATTCTAAATGACTTTCATCTATATTTTCATGGTGAGAGTTATGTAAGCACAAGGAAAATATTGGAGGATGTTCATGTCAATAATCATTGTACAATTATTTAAGGGCTCACATGAGCAATTTCCCCTCTTCTTTGATTTTCTACATGAATAGTACTATTTCAAAGTCAAGTTTTGTTTAATTACGACATAACAAATTTTTCCTATGTGATATCATTTCTCTTACATAATATTTTAAATTTTGTTTTGGGGTGATTGTTTATATCTTGTTGATATATCTGTTTAGTTGAGAAACATTTCATGACGGTTGTAAATTTCTTTTAGCTAAGGTTTTCAATAATTCTTGGTCTTAAGTATGTTTACATTCATAACGAAGAATGTATGTATGGATTTAGTGTTTGTGTGTAATATGATAAATCTTTTGCACAACTAGACCACCCCATTATCCATACCTACTTGACTCTAAGGTTTAGTCTTATCTCAAATTCATTAAGCAGGTAGTTTGCTTGGTTGTTTATATTGGTCTTGCACTCATTTTTTGTAATTTTCTCTATTCCATTGTAGGTACGAGTAAACTTAGGATCACTTGGGGTCATCTACTATCCTCTTTATGCCTCCTTAATGTGTTAACCTACATATACTTTTCTATCAGCGTAATCCTTGCACCCCCTTCCGGTGCAAGTGCTAGTTCTAATATTACCAGGTAACACTGAATCATCACAAAATTTTATATAAAATTCGGTTTGATTTGTGTCTAATAGGTGTTTTGGATGAGGATCGTGAATTTGGGACCCCACTCTTAATTTCAAAACATCTCTAGCATTAGATGATACCCTAGTATTATCATGCCAATATTTTTCAACCAAAGATTTGATTTCATTATTCAATTTCATGTCAAAACTTGGGAGTCCATCACTAAAATTCCAACATTGGTTGATTGGATCATTTTCTATACTTTCTCTTCTCTTTGTTGCTCTTACCAATGTTTTATGATGTATTTTTAGAATTTTACTAATATTGCTTAACATTCTTTTATTCAATTTTTTTTATTAACTATAGCAATTGTTATAGGTCATACCGCATTCTTCTCTTTAGCTCAACTATTCTTTCCAATAGACTCAATGGCACTAAGCAACATTAGATATAGCATGTTTAAGTGATTCATCTTTTCTTCTTGGTTTAACAAAAATGCTCAACTTTTTCATTACTTTTCTCATTTTCCACATTCTCATCAATTGCATCACGAGTTGACATTGAAATGATATATTTTTATGATAAAAAATTGTTTGTACAATCTATTGGCATGTGTTCTTATTTGTCTCCAAGAAATCTTACCAGAAAGATTATCCAAAACAATACTTTCATTTTTTAAAAAAATATTTTCATTTTCAACATCACAAGGATTTTTCATTTTCATTTTCAACTTCAAAAGGATTTTCATTTTCATTTTCAACAAAAGGGTTTTCATTTTCATTTTCAACAACAAAACGATTTTCATTTTCATTTTCCCCAAAAGGATTTTCATTTTCATTTTCAACAACAAAACGATTTTCATTTTCATTTTCATTTTCAACAACAAAATGTCTAAATTCATTATCTCTATGAATATTATCGATCTCAACATCATTAAATCCAACTTGTTTTAAATCTTGTACAATCAAAGTTTTCATATCATTCAAAGGTGGATTTAAAGATGTACCTAGATTTGTGCCTATTGTCACATTCTCCATAGCATTGAATGGTGGGTTTGAAGACATACCAGGATTAGTTTGTATAATCGTATTATTTTCCACATTCACCTCTTGCAAATTTGCATCATCTACATCCATGGTCTCTTCAATGCTTTTCTTTTCAATAGTTGTGGAATTGGATGCTTTAGCATTATTCATTGATTGAATCCTCATTCTTTTACCTCTTTGTCTTTTTTCCTCCTCTTTTTTCTTGAATTTCTTTAGGGGTCAATACCTTCCTATCTTTCCTCTTATTACGACATTATGATCCCATGATTACAAAATTTTGAACTAGAAATGAATGTCAATATTGAAAGTCTTCCTTCTTGGTTCCTCCTTCAAATGAGTAGAAAATAAGCACAATTCCACTCCAAAATTGTCCCAATGATGCCTCCTTTCAAAATTCAAATCAAATTGCAAGTTCAAGATCTTGTAGAAGATAAAATTCGATAGAAAATGGGTGAATTTGTCGCTATCGGTCATACATTGTCAAGTTGCAAAATTGACAGTATTTTTTTTAGCAGTAAAAATTAAAAAAGCAGTAAAAAATGAAATGAGATCTAGTTTTATAATCTGGATCCCATAGCAAACGAGATCCTGTTTCATTTTCCAATGTTCAAAATAAATTTAGACACTAAAAATTGTCCTAGACCTGTGAACACTATATTTTCTTCATCAATCCCTCTTCTTCCCTTATAATTAAATAATTTTAATTATTTAGTTATCGTCTAAGATCATATTTCCTCTATTAATTAAATAGTTTTAATTATTTAATTAATTCATTTCTTGCCTTTTATTTCCTCATTTTGATTAATTAAATAAATTTTATTTATTTAATTCTTATCATATTTCTACTATAATTAAATGATTGCTATCAAAGGAGACAAGTATAATCTTCAATATTTTGCTATCATTATCACTAGGCTTATTGTTGCATACTCAAAATTTGAGGGCAATTGAGCATATAAAGCAAGATGGAGAAGGATAATGGAGGTGAATCAACCATGGCATAGAGATATTTAGTAATATTGTTTTATGTTTTATGTTTCTATGTTCATTTGTGCTTCATTGTTGGTTTAGGGCTTTAAGGTTTTAACTTTGATGATTTATAACCTTAACCTTGATTTTACCCTATTCTACATTGGTGAACTTGATGTGAACTAACCATATTTGGAAGAAATTTTTAGAAATTTTGAGTTTCAGGTCTGAACTGCAACTACGAGCCTAAATGACACATTTGATAGATCCTACAACGCATTTTTTGAAAACCAAAACACTACAATTGTTGCCTTGAACACTGCATCTATTCATTTATAGGGAAAATCTTTTTATTAAGTCTAGTTTCATGTTTTCTATTATTTTTCAGTTCTCTAGTTTTATTCTAACCTCTTGACATCATAATTGCATCATATCAGCTTCAGGTTTTGTCAAATTTGGTTGGATTTAAGTGTTTTGCAGCTCCCAGGTTGGTGTGACACATCTGTTGAGGGCTTCACCACAATTGATTTCAACCATTCACCGTAGTCGACATTTCAAAGGTCGCGGTCATTGTTCCCTGCACCGCATATGTTCACAACCAATGAGTTGCATTCGTCATTCCTACACTGCATTTTCCTATTTTCCAAAATTAGGATTTCTATTAGAATTTTTTAGTTTATAAATTTTGCATTCAATATATTAGGGGTTTTTCTGTTACTGATCTTTGGTTTACACCATGTGGCTTAGGTTTGGAGGAGATATTTGCATTTGGAGTCACTAACCTATCTTTTGCATGATTCTTGTTTTAGATAGGAGCTTTGATTTTGCAATATCTTTTGGTTAATTTATTTCACTCATTGGCTTAAAATTAGCCATAATCTGCATTCACACTCATTGGATTAAAATTAACCACAACTTGCATTTCACTCATGGGTTTAAAATGAACAACAATCTTATATTTTTCACTCATTGGTCTTAAAAAGTATAACAATCTTGCATTTCGCACTCATTTGGGTTAAAAATAACTTGCATATTCACACTCATTTGGTCTAAAAAGAACAAACAACTTGCATCAAGTGTCTTTGCAACTCTCACATTTCAATTTGGGGCTTAAAAAGAACCATTGTCTTCATTTCCTTGTGATTTTGTTCTTGTTTTGAGGTGTGTATGCTCTTCCCTCACACCTTGAGTGATCTTGGGAATCAAAAACACTTCTTGGAAATTTCACTATCACACCGCACATTTGGTTTTATTAAGGTTAATGAACTCTTGCTAGTGTGAGTCAAGTACATTGTGTATGCTCTCTCCTCACACCTTGAGTGATCTTGGAGATCAAAAACATTATGATTGTCTTGCTTTTTTTATACCTTGTTAGATAGGGCCTACCAAAGTGAGACACATCCTTACAAAGAACTCCTTGGTGAACCAAAGTGGTTTTTCCCTCAAGTCGCTATATAAAAGGATAAGGAAAAAGCCAAGTCTGAACTACCCTATTGCTCGGTCGTTCCACTTGCTAGGGAGTAAGTCCCCGAGTTGTGACTAAAAGACATATTAGTTACAGGCCCACCCTCTATGATTTAATTTTTATTGGTGTCATGCTCAATGCAAGGGATGCGCATCGCACCTTAAAATTTACTCACAATATGGCTTCCTTGAGATGAGATAGAAATCTGCGGCGTTACATAAGTTACTTGTTTTTACTTGTAGCTTTCTAAGGAGAAGGTGATTTGGATTATCCTTCCATTCTAGGAGGCCCCTATTCATCCTCTCTTGAATACAAGAGTGCAAAGACCCCATAAAGGTGTCCCTCCACTTAAGTCAATGGAGATTCCAAGTTGTGGGCTCGAGGGTCACGTCATTGGCCATTGACCATAAGATAGGAAAGTTTTTTATGTGTGTGAATTGTCTTCGATTTGTGTTAAGACCCGTGGAAATTAGGATGAATAACCCTAGAAAATACACATTACAATCACAAATTTTGACATTCATATAGCCAAGACATTGTTTTCAAATTGTTTACTACGTTTGGAATCATATTTCACAAAAACCCAAGACAAAAAATCATTCATATCATTCATTTCATTCCATACACTTAGGTTGTCATTAGTTGCATACACATTGGGTCAAACCCTAGATCATTCATTAGTTGCATACACCTTGGGTCAAACCCAAGGCCATTCATTAGTTGCATACAATTTTGTAGAACTTAGACCAGGAAACTTATCAGACTTTTGATCAAACCATAGTTACAAATTTAGGTTTCCTTGACCTTGTATTTCGATCAATCAATTCTTTATCCTTTAAGTTGGTCCTTTAAACTTATAAGTCTAGTTTGAGGCCACTTTGTTAATCATTGTCACTTTGGTCTGTGTCCTTTAAGGTCTTGACAATCAAATTTGCTACATTGGACTATCTTAGTTTGGTTAGTAACCTCTTCTTAGGTTCACAAAAGTGCTTAGACTTCATAAAATTTAGTCATACTATATACTCTTCATCATAACATCACATTTGCATACTTTAGTCTTAGTCTTACAATAGATTTTGGATCATAAGTGACATTATCACATCTCACTTTTGTCTATTGTCATTTGGTGCCTTAATCTTGGTCTTAGTCGCACCCTCATTTGGCATTTCTTATATATTGAAAAACCCCAAAAATATAGCATAGTCTCCTTGCATTGCCATCCAAAGGTCACAAAGGGTCCTCAATAAGTTTCCTTATCCATTCAAACCATCCCATTATCCATCCTAATCTAAACTCACCACCATGTCTACAATTTATCTTGATATCCGACGTAGTCAAATTGAATATCAATTACTCTGAAATGGTCAATACCAAGAAGCCATAAACTTCAGAAGACACTTAATTTATTCTCCATACCAATCAACCACAACCCATAGTCAACCATCCATCTACCACTCTTACCAACAATCTATAAGCTCTAGTCCTCCATCCATCCATCCTCACTATCAAGAGTCACTTAACAGAATCTATACCATTGATCCACAACAAATGTCCTTTAATCATCCTTATCCTAACCTTGACAAGGGAAACCAACCATCCACTAATCCATTCCAATCCTCCACATCCTATCCTAATCCATCATCTACTAATCCATTCCAATCCACTCCATCCCAATCTACAAATCCACCAAAGAAAAGCACATTTGTGGATGTCATAAGCTACATTATAAGAGAGAAGGATAAACTCAAACATGAAGAGAAAGCTAGGAAATCCAATCACACTTCTAGTCCTACACCATCCAACCATCTTTTTCCATCATGTCCTTCATTTCCTACCAACCCAAAAAGAGATCTTCCAATTGAAACTCCATTATTGCTATGCCAAAATTTTGAGTCCATCGAAGAGAATCATATTGTTCCATTTCCTAAACCATTGGATATATGTCAAGAGCATGGTCTAAAGCATGAGGAAATAAAATCCAAGACAAATCAAGATCAAGCTATCCAAAAACCCCCTCTAGGTGACCATAATAGCCATGATAATCCAATCTTGGATCAAGATCTTAGCCCTTCCCATGACATCCATATTTTGATCACCCCCACTTTTACAAATGAGACAATTGCTTCCACAAGACACATAGATGATCTTTCTCTAGAACAAGAGTCCCCTACTCTAGACATATTTGTAAATGATCAAGCTATAGCCAAATTCACAGGACTCTATGGTGATGTCCATAAGGAAGGTTTATATATCGACTTGGAAGCATCGATATCTTTTGAAGAACCATCTGAATCTAATATTTCAAAAATTTAGACCAAAGATATCAATCAAAAAGCTATCCCACGTATCAATGGAACTAAGATATCTTATCAACTAGGTGTTGGAAATTGGATTGCATCAAATGGTTTTCATTAATGTCAATAGGTTGTCATTGATGTCAACACAATATCAAATGTATGAGATGTTTACCGAAAGCTATTCTCTATCGAAGATATTCTTTATCTATGATCCGATGTGTTGGTTTTTGGGTTCAAATTCTACTGCAAGACAAGCTATGACTCTAATATCTTAACTGTTATTATGATTCACTCAGACAACTATATTTGAAATCTTGAGAATTTTTTTTGTTGGGAGCAATAAGTTATCAATGACAGAGTTTCTTGGGTCTTGGCCAACCTAACACATGTTATGATTTAAGAAGATTAAATTTACCATGGGGATGTTTTGTATGGAGCTTAGCCAACTTGGTATAATACACTATGTGGATAAAATGTTTAAATCATATATGGTGCCAACAAAGAAAGTTTTGATTATTTTGTTTTCATCTAATTAGGCCAGCCTAATTGATGATTAAGATATACTTGTATATATGTAAGATATTTTTAGGAATGGAATGAGGAGGACACACATGAGTAGTGAATGTGAAACATGAGAAGTAAGTGTGAGTGTGAAAAGGATTAAGAGATGTGTGAAGACCTAAAACTAAATACTTTATCAGTTGTGATCAATGTAGTTTTGCTGAGTGACTACTGTGTGAGGCAGTACTTCATTGGAACTGAACCCTACACATCGAAGGTGTATCCCATCAATTCAATACTTTGGCAGTGAGCCACTATTATTGTATCTTGGCGATTAGCTATCTTTTGTATCTCTGGGTTGTAGCCTTGTTGGATAGTGAGTCCTTGTTCTAGACAGTGATCCTTATTTTAGGCAATGAGCCTTATCTCGAGAAGTGAGCCTTTTGTAATTAGTTTTGATATTCTCTATAGTGTGAGTTAATCCTCATTGTGGTTTTTCCCTTATTAGGTTTTCCACGTAAATCTGGTGTTATTGTGTTTATGTGTTGGATTTGAGTTTTTGCATTGGCATTTGATGATTAATCATTTAAGCAGTTTTAAGTATTAGTTTTGATGATTGAATTAAAGGTTAAAATATGTGACAATGGATTCACCCCCCCTCTCAGTTGTCCTATTCAACACTAGGATCATCTACCTTTGTTAGAGCAGGATTTCTTGCAAATGAGAAAATTTTGAGTTATGGGTTCGCATCTTGCTTCCAAAATAACAAATACCCCATCATAAATAGAATATTTTAGAGCATGTAGTATCAAGGAAGAGGATTAGGCCTACATGAGCAAGGCATTTGAGAACCAATATAGTTTCATGCAAATCCTAAACACCAAGGTCTTGGCTATTCTTCAATCAGAAAATCAAATGATGTTAGTGATACCCCCATGATATTAAGGGACACTTTATCCAATACAAACATCAAAATGGGGGCCATGAGTAGTCCTTGTCATAAGATTGTTGCCAACACTCCTTCCATCCATACCATAAACCATCATTCCATCATAATTAAACCCATCAATTGGAACAAACAAAAACAAAAGTTTTACAAGTCTAAAGTCTGAAATCAAATATCAAAGGCCATTGAATACAAATATCCAAGTGGACAAATGAACTTAAAATGGATTCCAAAGAAAAATGGATCAAGTAAAGAAAATATTTCAATTCCAATATCCAATCAAAATGTGGAGCCACAAAAAAAAAAGGTCTCCCACATATAAAAAATGTCCACCTCCATCAAAATGGCCATCACACAAAGCATATAAAAGTGTTGGTTCCAAACACTATTCCAATCAAAATTCCAAACTCCATCATCCACCACCCCAAGTTTGGAAAATAAAAATTCTTACATCCAAAATTCCAAATAACCCATCCACACCTACCATCATCCATCATAATCCTACATCTCGCCTAAAGTCTAAAAATCTTATTTCACAAATCCGTCGCATCTTAGTAGCAACTATTTATCATAAGGACTCGCGTGGAACTCTATCATGATGGGCGTATTTCGATAAAGTCAAACCTAGTATCAGAAAGGATCACAATGACATCAATTAGTTGTATGCAAGTGCTATGATCCTGACAAGACAACTACTCCATAAAGGTCACTATTGGCATATCATGACACCAACATCTATATCAACACCATCAAAGGATTTAGAATAGTTAGTGATCATCCAAAATATCAAGTCCATATAAAAAAAACAAAAAAATTGTCACCTTGATGAAAACCTAACAAGCAGTCGTCTTGGTGACACCAAAAAAATCAAAATCAAAAAATTAAGAAAATAGTAAAGAGAAATAATTTGTCCAATAGTGAAAACCACTTCGGTGATGCTTTGGATAAGTACCATGGTGAAAACCTGACAAACAGACACCATGTGTAGTTCATCTTCACTCCATCATCTACCATCATTCTATCTGTCTCTTCACACCTACACTCCTAATAAATTTTTACTTCACCCTTTTCACACCATCCATAATAACGCTTTGTTTACCTTCCCATAGTTTGGAATAATTGGCATTTCATGTCTTTTTGCCTACCATATTGAAGCCTATCCCATTTCACCACTCATAATTGATCTTATACCCTACTGGGGGCAAGTCCTTAACCTAAGCCCTCATTGGATCCTACACTTGCTATTGGAGGTCACTATATCAAAAAGACAAAATCAAATATTCCCAAAAAGACAAAAAAATCAAATAGTCCAAAAATCCAAAAAAAATCAAATATTCTCAAAAAGCCAAAAAAACAAAAAACTTCAAAAATCCAAAAACATCCAAATAACCTTAAAAAATCCCAAAAACAAAGTCAATGTCAAGTCACGTCAATCCAAGTCTAGTCGACCTACATTGCCTCTACGTGTATAACATAGGCAAGGCCATCTTCGATGAGCCCTCGAGGCACTAGGTTAGTCTTTTAGGGTTTGTTGAATTATGTCAATCTTGAGTCAATTCTTAGTCAATAAAACAAAGTTGAGTCATGTCGAACTACGAGGTCTCTACGCATTGTTACATAGGCAAGGCCATTAGTCGATGAGCCCCCGAGGCCCTAAGTCAGTCTATTAGGGTTTGCCGATTCAGTCACAATAAATTAGATAGTGTCACTAGATACAAATGGTCATTCAAGCCTCAATAGGTCACGAATCAACAAATAAACTATTCAACAAAGTTTTCAAGTCAAAATAGTCAATTGCCTAATCAGTCAACCAAATCAACCTCAAACATTCAATCAGTCAATCCTTTGTCTTATACAGGATGTGTCCTTCCTAAAACCCAACATTGTCACTATCAAACTTCATCATTTTCCTTATACAGGTGGTTGCATGATGAAAGAAAACTTCACATCTTATACGACATGTTTCCTCTCCTAAACCCAAGCATTGTCAAACAATCAACCCGCCAATCAATTAGTCAATCAAATATCAACAAACAATCACTAGAAAACAATCTAAATGGTTTTTGACTTTGTTGGTCCATTTTTTCTTTTATTGATTTACTTTTGGTCATGTTACTAGCTACCTCAAGGATGTCCCATGAAGGATTTCGAGGAGTGATGATGTCTCATGACCTGTTTGTCTTTTGATTGTTGTTTGTGGATTGTCTTGGAAAAAAGACTAGGGCAACTTAGCTCCTAGTATGAGTCATGACATTCCTTGACTGTTGAATGTTTGTTTTCACAATTGTATAACTCTGCACACCTTGGTCTATGTCATACCATGGTGTTTATTGTCCATTTGTCAAACTTTTAAAACGCCCAATGATGATAAAATGCAAAGCCTAGCATCTATCAAGCAAAATATCAATGTCTCTTTGTCTCCACTAACTTCATGCTAACATTTTCCTCTCGCTAACATTCCTTTCATCACTCCTTGCATTGTTTGCTATCCAAATTGACTTATTGGAATAATTTTTCAATTTTTTTGAAAATTGGCAAAAAACATTCTGAGGGTGCATGGGTCCATCCCGTTTACACTGGGGCATATTTTTGAACTAATTTTTTTTGACACAACGCAATAAACTACATTCTATCAAAAAGGGGCAAAATGTAGACACTAAAAATTGTCCTAGACCTGCAAACACTATTTTTTCGTCAATCCCTTTTCTTCCCTTATAATTAAATAATTAAAATTATTTAATTATTGTCTAAGGTCATATTTCCTTTGTTATTTAATTAATTCATTTCTTGCCTTTTATTTCCTCCTTTTGTTAATTAAATAAATTTTATTTATTTAATTACGTCATTAATGTCCTTTTTCCTCCATAATTAAATAAATATTATTTATTTAATTCTTATCATCTTTCTACTATAATTAAATGATTATTTTCAATTATTTAATTACTCTTTAGCCTTTTCTTCCATAAATTACTCATTAATTTGTCCTTTTCTCCCACTTTTGAATTAAATCATTATTTAATTGAAAAGTCAACTTGCCCTTTTTTCTATAATTAAATAATATTTTCATTACTTAATTATCCACTTTACCTCCTAAATTAAATAATTTTTCAATTTACTCCAACAACCTCTTTTTTTGTGTTTTTCTCTTTATCCATGTCATTCTTATCTCTTCACATCTCAATTAACTTCCACCCTTGATTGAATTATTTTATAATTTAATCTCAACTGCCCATCCTTAACCAAACCCTATCTTTGCCCTAATTTAGTCCTAACCCTATTTCATACTTCATCTTTCAATCTTAGCCATTGATTTTCATGTCATATTGGCTTTCAATCCTAGCCCTTCATTCAAATTTGGTTTTCTATAAAAGACACCTATCATTGTCACTTCTACAACTACATCTATACTACCTAGACTATTGCTATCAAAGGAGAAGTACAATCTTCAATATTTTTCTATCATTATCACTAGGCTTATTATTGCATACTCAAAATCTGAGGGCAATCAAGCATATAAAGCAAGATGGAGAAGGACAATGGAGGTAAATCAACCATGGCATAGAGATATTTGGTAATATTGTTTTATGTTTTATGTTTCTATATTCATTTGTGCTTCATTGTTGATTAAGGGCTTTAGGGTTTTAGTTTTGATGATTTATAACCTTAACCTTGATTTACCCTATTCTGCAATAATAAATAAAGCAAATGGGATCTTGTTTATGAATCGGGATCCTATTTCCTAATCTGGGATCCCGAAACGAGATCCCGTTTTTTAAAATTTGAATTTTTGGTTGAGCTTTTGCTTCTTTTTTATGTTTAAAAAAAGGCTTGGGGACCCAAACCTAAGCTTTGGACCTAGTTTGACCTGCAACTTGAAGGTCATGTCAATGTCACGAGAAAATAGTGACTTTGGACATCTATCTGAAGACCTTTTTTGCAAAAAAAATTGATGAAATTAAAACCCATTATAGATGAGATTGTATAGATTCTAAATATGTAATTTTTTTTACAATTGGATTATTTTTTCTATTTTTCAAATATTTTTTGATGAAACTATTTCATAAACTTGAAATATCAAGGTTTTTAGTATTTTAATACTTTTCATTAAAATATTTTTTTGAAAAACAAATTATAAATAGGCAATCTTTAGACAATTCTTTTCAATTTGAAAAAAAAAATGATAAGTTTAGGTCATCTTATGTGTGACATACATGACAATTTTTCAAAACAGCAAATATGGCACAAAAAAAATATTCAAAAAAATATCTTGAGCATTCTTCAATGTGTTACAAATCTTTTCCCAAAAGGAGTTAGAAATATGATTATTTAGGTCAAAAATATGGATGACATACATGTGCATGGTATGGGAAAAAAAATTGACTTTTAAATGGTGGTTTTTAGACATGCCTATTTGAAAATCAATTTGTATCATTTGGGTATCAAAATAAATTACATATTTGGAAACTAGACTTTGAATACTACTTTTATGATTAGTGACTTTTCTTAAGATTCCATCTATAAGTGCTTCAAATTTTAAGGTCAAATGTGACAAATTATGAAAATCAAGCAAAACACTTCCATTTTTAGCCAAAAAACTGGACTCAACTTCTTGCACACACCCTTATTCATCATCTTCTATATACTACCCCCCTTGGTTTTCTTGTGAAAATACTCACATCTCCATCCTTAATGCACTATTGTTAAAGCTAGATGGAGTTGAAAAGAAAGTTGATTCCATGCCCAATGATCAAGACACTATTATGTATACCTTGACACACCAAACACCTCTTTCATTCAATATTGGGACCAATCCATTACCCATGGGTTTTATGGCACCTTGCTTTGAGTTGTACTATAGAAAAGGTGACTCAAACATTCACTTTCAATCCTTCAATGCACTGCATTAAATTATGCTTATGATGACAAGATTTAGGGTAATGAGTTCCTTCCCATTCTTTGTGATTATGTTAGACAGTGGTTTATTCATTGCCTCTTGGCTCTAACCTTTATTTTGATAAATTAGCTACAACTTTTCTTAGTCATTTTCATATTTAGATTGGCCTCAAAAATACCATTTCTAATTTATTTGAGTATGCACAAGGATATCATTAGCTTATCAATGAATACATTATATGTGATTTCAATCACTTTGTTCCAAAATGAAACATCAAATTCTTAATGATGAACTACAAAAAAATCCTATTACTTCCACTCTAGGATAGTGTTTATTTGAATAGGTGCACTTTTTCCATGGACCTTTGCATGCATATTAAGAATTTTGAATTTAAATTCCTTTCTTATAATAGAATGAAGTATGGATCCTCCCATACTTCTTCATCTTCTTATCCTTCAAATTTTCAAATGAAATAATTTTCAAAAGGGTAATTATAAGAAAGATAGTCATCTCAATACTACTAGTGGCTATCACTTCTAATGCTCCTAGGAAATTTATAAAGCTAAGTGAACCTCTAGATAATGTGCTAAAATATTCATTAAATGTCATTTGGCTATGCTTTCACCCATTATGATGTAATGAAAATGGATCTAGATGATACTCAACATTGGGGCAATCGCTCAGTTTCTCAAACTAATCAAAATTTATAAATTTGTTTCCTTCACATTCTGAATCTAGCAATGTATATTTTCAATGAGTGTTCAAGGGTCTACTAGTTCTATGCACACACACATGGATGGACATTGTATGGATATACAACACATTGGTTCATTCTCCCATCTTCCTGCAAATACATTTGTGGGTATGGCACACTAATCTTTCTTCCCCTCCTATACCTCGATTATTTCATTTTATGAGATCCCCTCCAATAAGTTATATGCTCCAATTTGCATTTGAGGTTTCCTCCATGGTTTTTCCATGTGAGGGAATCCTCATTAATCCATCCAATTAGTATAATTAGTGATTATCCCACTTAATTAAAATTTATATTTTTTAAAAAATTTGTTTCCTTCACATTCTCAATCTAATAATATAAATTTTCAGTAGTTCCTAATCTCCTCATAGTAACTATTATGGTTCACACACACACACACACACACACACACACACACACACACACACACACATATTTACCCAAATATATGTGAGCACTTTTGACCAAAGCTATGAATCGAAAAAGGGTTCTGAAAGGGCCCCAAAACCTTGTACAACAAGAACTAGCAACCACCTCATGAAAGTAATACATGAAAACAAGAATCAACAACACATAGAGACAAGAGACAATAAAGGAACTAGCATAAGGACCAAAGAGGCCCCAAGAAAACAATAGAGCCTTAGCAAAAGAACAATCATGACAATCATGGAGGTTTAAATCTAGACCTTGCTAGAAAATTCTAAAGAGGAGTCAAAGCATGGTCCTCAAGGACAAACCTGTCAATTTTTTAAGAGGAGTCGAGTTCAACTAATTGACACTTAGTCATAGCTTTGGGCTTTCTCTTGTGCCTAAGGGTAGAACCCCTCGCGTTCCCCCACAAGGCCCACCATTGAAATATTTGACACCTTTCTTTTATTCATTATATTAGGTTGCTCTTTAACAATATTTTAACACTATTTCCCAACCATGGGAGGATTCATGGTGCCATTTTTCTAAATGTGGTGATTCTCTTTGAGACCTTGGCAGCAATGGGAGTGTCTGGGTTTATGGCAACAATTGCAAACTGCAAGGAATATTTTCTCCCAAACACCATATTTGGAACAAAGTTGTATATTTGGTAGCTCCCTATTTGTATCAACACAAACACAAAATCTAATGAAGACCAAACATTTCATAGATTTCAATTGACTGAAAGAGTTGGCAATACCACAAATGACTTGATTGTCCCAATTCTCCAAAGGGTGCCGTGGGAGTCTAACCCAAATAAAGACCTAGCCAAGGTTTTCCTTGGTAGCATCAAAACTAGTAGACCATATTTTAAAAAAGGACAGACTTACCAAGGAACCAAGGACCTCCCTACAAAATTCTCTTGCTTTCTACCAAAGATTGGAAGGAAAATAGAAGAATCCATTTTCATAGTAGCCACCTGAATTTGACCAAGCACATACTTCTTAGAAACTATCTTCAAACGTCATCAATATTTGGAGAAAAGCCTGAAAATTGCCCAATGAGAGCATTCCCCATGTAGACAGAAGTACAATCAATAGCATCATCAAGAAACTTCAAAATGATGCAAGAACTATTCAAAACAATATGAGCTTCACCCAAACAATTGTCAAAAGCATGCAAGGAAGAATCGGACTAGAATCCATTGGCATCAAACCAACACAATTAGCCCCAATCTCCACAACCCCAACCAAGACCCCAGACAGTTGGGATCAACCAAGAGTCGACAAAGCCTATGTAGGTGAAAAGGGGGACTCCTCAATGGAGTGAAACCCCACAATAGAACTATCAACCCTAGAAAAAGGCCCCCTTGCAGCCCTAATAGGGCACACACAAATGGCCTCATCAACTATCTAGTCTAAATCAATTAGTGGTCAATTTAACAAGCCTTGTTACATCCTGAGCAAAACCTATGGACACTATCCGAGATTTCACAATTTTAGTGATTCGAGCAAGAACTACCACCTATGGAGACTCCACAAAGAGATTGACCGAGGGAGTAAAAGAAGCTAGGAAGACAAACCAATCATCAAGGGGAGAAGAAAACCTTTTTGCAATGCCCAAATAGGAGGGAAATCATCTTGGTTCATCACAAAAACCTTTCCAATGACCTCAAAATCATGCCCATATACCTTTTGTCGAACATCTAACAATAAGTTAAGAGGCGGTTTATCCTCCTCAACCCATTCACTCAACCAAACATCCACCTCTAGATCATTGTCATCTATATAGCTAACCTTTGAAACGTCGTCATCTAAATCGCCGTGGCTGATAACTAAGGTTTTCACTATAATTTGTATGATTTTTTTTTTTTCAATCTATTTTCTCTTGGTCTACATTTTTCAACTTTTTCACCTTCACCCACCCTTCATTATACATACATACATACATATGTATATATATATGGGGGTAGACCTTTGAACAAAACCTTGTCGAAAGTGTGAGTCTAACCATGAAGCAATACTTGACATAGTAAAGAGTAGAGCATACCCAGATGTTTCGTTGGATTAATTTGTAAGTATGCAAATTGATTTTGTAAAGTCATGTTATTGATATTAATGTATTGCAATTGATAGTTGGACATTGTGTTTCTATATTTCAAGTTTATATATGTTTTGGTTCCAATTTTACATATATTTGTCTTCTTTTTTTTGTTGCATTTTTACACATATACATTGAATATTGGATAGATTAAATGCATATTTATGGTTTCACCATTTGACCATCTTGAGACCTCAATTTGCAAACTTGACCTTTGCAACCCTAGATCAAACTTGGGAGACCCTTCCTCAACCATCATTTCACCTGAAACATCAACCAATTCCATCATATCCATCCAAAATATATCATCTTTCCCTCATCTTAGCGTTTTCATCCATTATCATAAGCTAGTCATACAACCATCATCCTTAGACATTGGTCCTTTCAGCCATTAGCCTACCCTTATAGTTGTGGGTTAGAATAGTGTTCTTTAGGTTATTTTATGTTTTAGCTTGAAATGTATATGCATCAACCACATTCCAAAACTAGAGGCAACAGGTACTAGAATGTATGAAATGAAAAAGAAATCAACTAGAAAAACACTTGAAAAGAATTAGATCAAAGTGAATGAGATAGATAATGTATTGGCTGAAGAAATTCTTCCTACTCTTGAGAAGATGATGAAGGTGGGTGTGTAGTATGTGCAATGGGAAAATGACAATGCATAACTGGAACAACAAGTACTAGAATGCATGATATATATATATATATATATATATATATATATATATATATATATATATATAGCTTTCTGAATTCCCCATTAACATTACTTTTTATGAGATAAATATACAATTCAAATATTATCTGTCACTTTTATTAATTTCATTGAAATTTATTATTTTATTTTATTCGATTTCTTTTAACCTACGCTACATTTTTCAACTTTTTCACCTTCACCAACCCTTCCAACATTCCACCTTATTCTTATTTTTTAATTTATATATATTTACTTTGCATGTTTTATAAACTCTCTGTTGACATTACAAAGATTTTTTATGTACTAATTTGGTTTAATGGCAGAGAACTTGTACTCTTGAAAGAGAGGTCACAAGTTCAAATCCTGAAGGGTATGCACACCCCGTATTGTGGAGCACGAGTTAGGTGCCTCCCTCATATTGGGAGTACAAGGAGTCCCATTTACTATAAGTCGTCTATAGACCCAAAAACAGATCGCTTGGTATTGTGGACTTTAAAAGGACCTTTCCTTCTTTTTTCTAATCATCTTTCTTCCTCTTAATGATGATACAAAACATTATCTACTTTTTACAATGTGAAAAACTTGAATCCCAGACCATGTGAGTGACATTTTTTATTCAGTTCATTTTTTATTCAGATCCCTTTCGTTGTTTCTTCTTTTATTGATTCCATTCGTTATCAAAAGATCGATACTCAACCAATTTAACCACTACGCTATAATTTTGATCAGTGTTGGTTTTGTTCCTACTATGATATTCCTCAAACCGTCTTACACAATAATTTTTCAAATAAAATGATATTTGGTTCAGGGAAGCTCAAGGCTAGTGCAAAGAGTGAGGGAAAGATAATAAGATACTTTCCAGCTACAAATTTGCAAAACGTTAATGAAAAACAAACGTCTATGAAAACATCTTCCAAGCTTACAAAGAGCTCACGCAGTAGATGAATATGAGGTGGATTAAAATCCACCCCAAAACTATATCAACCACCAAAAACTTTGCGCAATTTTATTTAAATCCAGAGCTAACCACCTAAAAGCTTTGGCAACCTCTATTCTTTAGCAGAGTTTGATTAACGCCATTGTTCTAAAATGCGATCTTTCCAGGCACCCTCAACCAACTTGATAAGTTTTGGGTGGGGAGTGGCGGAGTTTGCAAACAAAACTGTTATTCCCTATGGGAACATTTGTAAACTATTAGAAAAATAACAACCAACAAAGTCTATAAACTAATGGAAAATAATAAGGAATGCCTTTGGATTCACTAATGAGATATACTGATGCAAGTATATCTCATTAACATGTGCACAATTAAATGCTTGTTAAACGCAGAAAATAGTGTGTTGTTCATCACCAAAACAAAGAAATCAAAAAGTAATGCTCTTGGTTTTAATATAAAATTTCTCTCGAGATATTTTTCAAATTCTAACCATACGATGTATTCATATAGAATATCATACAAAATCAATGGCAATGAACTTTAAATTTCAATAATCCCATTTAAACTTTTGAATTCAAACCAATATCATTATAAAAAAAACCTAAAGTAATTAAATTATGTAAGTCAAATATATTATGATTAAATTGAATGACTATAGACACAAAATTTGCAATCACCAAGTATATGAAAAAAAGTTTCTTGACTCAAAATATGGACATTATTTAGTGCACAGAGTTTAATTCCATTTTCCTTCATAATCATGGTTTACATTACAGATCAACACAATATATTTGAAGAAACGGTTGGCAAGGAGGAAATAAATGTATAAAGAACAAAATCAAGGCCAATGCTTGACAGTATAGAAACAATTCCACTTATTTTTGTTTCAATACAGCTTCTCCCACAGCAATAGAATCCATTCTTGAGCCCTATTACAATTATTATATAGACATATGATTTACATCATTTTGTTCTTATTAAATACCTTTCTCTGGAGTAATGCCAGATCAGGGTAACCTATAGAGTGGTCAAATAGTGGAGTTTGCATTAACAAGATTCCAATATCAAGAAAAGTTACAAACGACTTCTATGAATGGCAACATAGAAACGAATTTCCCCATCTAAACTAAATAGACGGTATACAATGAAATAATTTTGAGTCTGAAGCTAAATGATTCATAGCTAGTTGGATAGCTCCATTTGCTCTAAATCACAAAGGCATATTCTCAGTGACTGAAGAGAAAATCTTCTGATATTAGGCTCCTCAGTCAGTAGAAGTATTAGGAACCAACTGCAAGGCTGAAGGGGAATTTAGCACAATGCACGTACTTCGTCTAGCAACAGTTTTCCTCTATACATAATATTTAAAAGGTGGTGCATTCTAGAGGGGAAACTACCCTGAAATAATGTTAATTAGACAATGCTCATACAGAGATCTCACGATAAATTTGTTTCATCCTTACTTCCTGAACCATGAGATTCTGCTAATCCATTCAAGTCTTCTTGAACCAACTGAGAGTTTCCTCGCTTACTTGTAGGTGAATCAAGCTTTAACTCTATGCTACCAGTCATGGGAGATGAAGATGCCTGATGATCAAGATTACTGGTCCTAGGAGATAGAGATGCCTGATGATCAAGGTTATTGGTCCTAGGAGATGGCAATGCCTGAGAATCAAGGTTGTTCAATTTTACCTGTAAAATAGATGAATTTATTTTTTTAGATAATATTAGCGGGGTTTCTGTAGGCACAAATTTTACTACTATTATGTAAAACTAAAGAGTTAACAAGCCCTACAAATAGTAACAAATAATTAATAAAGAATCAAGTACCTTGTTTCTATCACGCCATCCAAGCCCAAATGGACGAGAAAGCAATCCCGGTTTTTTTATAGATTGTTCCTGTGGAATCTCTTGATTACTTATTGCAGATGAAGTAACTGCCCCAGCAACTCTGCAAAAGCAAACAGGTCAGCATTATTAGGGGTTAAAAATATGAAAAAGGTATCCCCCCATACTAAATATACTTAGTAGGAATCTTATAGTACTCAGAAATGCCTTTGCTTGAATATTTGAATCAGTGCCCCTTTAAAATATGTGAGGAAATGGATTACACGTACAATCATAATGTCCACTAAATAAACTTAGCAAGGCAAACATTATTAAGCCAGGTAAAAAATTTGAAGTAGTATTCTAGATTCATATCAGAGCTTTTTTTTTATAGTACTTTTATACGGGACAGAACTGGTGTTGGGTGCTCATAGTGGAAGTTGAAGGGTCATTCTCCTTAGCATCTTTATCTAGCTCTCTCCATTGGAACTGACTAGTCCTATTTGTCATACTGTCTTTGTGTTTTGTTATGTTCTTTGGTCTTCTTTTTTTTTTTCTAAGTATTTGGTGTCATCTTTTATGATGGGCTATTATTTTTTCTTAATATTCGATTGGTTTCTAGTTTGGATTATATCAAATCCTCTTTAATCGCTGGTTGTGCAATTATTACAGGGGGTAGGGATTTGCTTCAGTGGCATCCAAATGCATCAAGGAGTTTAATGGAAATGGTGCAGGTGGTAAATCATTCAGGGACGTTCTAGCTGAATTATTGATGCAAGATGGCCCATTCAAACACACGGCAAAATATGGCAAAGAAGGTGAGCATGCAGTTACTCTATCCCTTGTTCCTAATGAGGACATGGTTAGTCTTTTGGAAAAAAAGAATACAGGCTTAAATCTATTGGTATTTTCTTTGTCTGCTTAACTATTGATGTGTTTCCTTCTTTGAAGTTCTCTGATATTCTCTGATAACTGGTTATCCTCTGTTGGCAACCTTTTTCCTAAAGGTGATGATAATGAAGCTGTTGCTAATGCTAGAGATACTGTGGTTAAGGTTGTTCGTTACAAATTTGGTCACAATAGTTATGTTGCTTTAGATAAATATCTTTCTCTTGATAAGGATTCTAATGTTATTTGTCACATGAAAGGGATCCTGGGTGTGATGGATTTTTGGTGTTGTTTACAAAGCTAATAGCAATTGGATTAGCAAGATTTTGTTAGGAGTTTACAATAAAGGCATTTTGACTTCTTTAGGAAGTCATATTAATAAAGGCATTATTAAGCCTATTCCCAAAGGAGGTGATCCTTCTCAATAACTAGAGGCCTATTATTTTATTGAATGTGAACTATAAAATCTTTGCTAAAATCTTAGCCTCAAGGATACAAAAAGTGCTACCTAATGTTATGTCTTCTCAATCAGGTTTTGTTAAGGGAAGGTATATTCTTGATAACTTGGTCGCTAGTTGGGAAGGGATGTACTAGGCCAAGTCTTCCAACAAAATGTTGTTATGGCTCTTTTGAATTTTGAGAAAGTTTGTGATAGGATTGAATGGCCTTTTATTCTGCTTATGCTTAAGGCTCTTGGGTTTGGTGAATTCTTTTGCAGAATGATTAGTGTTCTATTTAGAGATGCTTCTACACAAATTTGCATCAATGGTGAATTGTTGGATTTATTTCTTCTTCACAGGTCTATAAGACAAGGTTGTCCCATTGCCCCATATCTTTTCGTTGTTGTTGCTGAAGCTTTGCATTATCTTATAAGGGATTTGTCTTTTGACCCTCTTGTTAAAGGAATGTCTCTACCCTCTAATGATTCTATTGTCAAGCTATAGTTTGATGATGATAGCTCTATCTTTGCTGGTTCGGATGAAAATAATTTTAAAATGTTGGCTTATAGTTAGGGGCTGGTTTGCTATGGAATACTATGTATCCTAAGTGGCTTATAGATAGGGGCTGGTTTGCTATGGGCCTGATGACATCATCAGGTATTTGGGTATCCCATTTCCTCACAAACATTCTTTGAAATACATGTGGGAGTGGGTCTTGAAATATATTCTTTGACATTATCCTTGGCAGGAAGGTTTCAAGTTTGCTAGTTAAGAGATTTCTGATTATACTATTTACTTCTCTTCATGTTGGCTTGTTGATTTGTCTCACTGCTCTCACATGATCAGCTGAATTAACTCATTAGACATTTTATTTGGTCTGATGGTGGAGAGAAGAGGAAGACACATGCTATCTCTTGGCCATAGTGTGCCACTCCTAGAGAAGAGGGAGGTATGAGGTTTAAAGATATTTTTGCACATGGGGCTTCTCTAATAGTTAAGTGATTTATAAACTTGGTAATGAGCCCTCAAAGCAACTTTTTAGGTACAAACTTGCTAACTATGTACCTAAAGTGGATGTTGAATGGAATGGGTTACATTTGTGGTATATTTTTTTTGGCACTTTCAAAGTCGAACTTTTTGGGTCTAGTATTTTTATTCTATTTGGAAGGCATGGGTATATGTAAAAGTGCTAACCGAAGGTCTCAAGGTCTTTTTTGCATATATAGATACGGTTTGGGATTTAGGTCTATTTGGTGGAACTTGGTTGGATAAAGTTCCCTATTGGCATCTACTAGGCATTATTCTATTAATTCTTGATTTAATAAAAGTCTTAAATCTATTGATGGCATTCTTGAAGATGGTAGATTGATGGATTGGTATCTTATTCAGAGTATGTTTGATATCTCTGTTCAGCAGAAAAGGACTTATACCATGGTTAAAAGATCTGGTTTGGATGGTTGCTTCAATGTTGTCTATTGTAACAATAATGTGGGATACTATGAGTTGGGTGGGTGGAAAGAAATTTTTGAATGTCACTGTAATGTCCCATTTTTCATGAGCATCAGTTTTCAGAGGGTTTAGCCTATTCCTGACTCTCGTAGGCTAACGAGCATGGTTAGAGGATCGTTTTGAGGCAGTTATCTGGTCAGTGGTCAGTTTCTTCTCCTGGATTCAATAGTTATAAGGGGGTTTTCTATGTTATGCTGAATGTTGGAAAACATAATGTGTTATCAGGATGTTGGAAAACCTAATGTTGAAAAACATAATGTTCTGACAACATATTTGCACTTTATGAACTATAAAGTTATATTTTAATATTATTATAAAGTGCAAATAAAATAAAATAAAATAAAGTAATCATTATTTAGAAGTTTCTAGAGGGGGCCAACCTCAAGAGGAGAAAAGTATATTAAGAGGGGTTGGGCTTGCTTCTAATGATCCAGGAATTGAAAATTGCATTTGATGTTTGTGGAGAAGCCTAAGGGTTTCTGCAGATTTTCTATTTTGGTCTTTGGGAATGATAACTCCCATTGATTAGCATAACTGAGGTGGTGAAATATTCCTCCGAAGGGTTGCAGATTTGGAGAGGACAATTCAGTCCTTTCATTGGAGCCAAAATTTGTGGCCAAGGGCCAATTTTTGCTAGTCTAATTGGAGGTTCGACTTGAGGATAATTTTGGAGAGCTTGAGCCTTCATCGATTTTGCATTTGGAGATTTAATCGAAATCTTACATAAACTGATTTAATTATCAGTCATATTACAGTCACCATTTTCAATCCCAAGAGGCACGATTTTGTTCATATCTTGCTCATTGTACATCTATTTCACCAAGAGGTTGAAGCGCACCATTCCAAGAGGACTTGAGATGATTTCAAATGCATTTAGAGGGAGTTTTGAAGCTGCTATGAATTAATCCAGAGGACTGATCTCCAGAACAGGGGCGGCTTGATGAGGAGGTGCGATTTGCAACAAGGAGGCACCATAAATTCCAAATAAATTCGTGGAGCATTGTTGATTGGTAAGAAGGCTAGGCGCTACATTGCTGGAGGCAAATACATTGAACACAAGCAGAATCAAATCATATCGTCAGGGCAGCCATCATTTCCAGGTTTTACATCAGACATTGTATCTCAGTTTATTGGCACTTATCAGCAAATTAAGCATTGTAAATTTCAGTCATTCATAGTTGCATTAGTTTGTATTTAGTTGCTGTTGTAGATGGTCATTGTAATCAGATTTGGGCATTGTGTTAGATTCACATTGTAAGCCAAGAGTTTTGGCATGATTACATTGTCATGTACCTGGGATTGCATTCATTCAATGGAGCTATAAGTTGCATGCCTCATATTCATTGTAATGTTCATTCATGATCAGCGTATAGCTAGTATGCCAATTGTTCAACGAAATGACCATTGGCTGTAAGAGTTGATTTTGAATTAAGTTAGGTCTTCTATTGCATCAGAAATATGTTAGAATATATTATTCTTATATTATTTAATGGTCAATGTTATGTTTAGTCTTTTTTGTTGTTACTGTTTCTACAGTAACTTTTAGTAGGTAGTTATATTTAATATCTACAGTGCTTTATGCACTCTATAAATTGTAACCTCTTTTTATGTTAATACAAGAAGTTTTTTACCATTTCATGGTATCAGAGCAGAAACCAAACCCTAAAAAATTCGTGGGCTTTATCAAAAGGTCATAATTCGAATTTTTTCCCGTGCTAGGTTTTCTGGGCCTCAAAATCGGGTCTCTAGGGTTTCAAAAAAAAAAATTTGTGGCTTCTGTAATTCGAATTTTTTTCTGTTAGCGTATCTTGAAAACGCGATTTTTTATTTGCTGGTCGCGTTTTTTTCTGTTCGCGCATTTTCTGAAGGCATTTTCTAAAGACATTCATGCTGTTTTCTGCCATTTTTGGCCGCGTTTTTCTCTGTCTCTGGCCGCGGGTTTTTCTGTCCCAGGCGCGCGATTTTTAGTTCTCCTTACCTGCGTTTTTCGGCTCCTCTTTTAGACGCGTTTTTTTCTAGTTTTTAACCCGCGTTTTGACGTGTTTTTTGAGCCGCAAATTCGTGTGCCTTCAACCCGTGTTTTCGTGCCAGTTTAGGGCCGCGTTTTCTGGCATTTTTCAGAAATTTTTTTGCCTTTTTTTCTGGTTTTAATGGCCGCCTAGGGTTTCTGCAAGTTCGTCTAGGGTTCTGACCCTCTGTTTGAAGGCGAAATTTTTTTTCGTTTGCAGATTCCTTCTGGGTTTTCCGAGATCTCAACTGGGTCGTTGTCCATTTTTTCTGGGTACCTCGTTTTCTGTGCATCAAAATTTGTGCCTCAGTTTGAACTCGAAATTTTTTTCTGATCACAGATTCCTTCTGGGTTTTGCGAGATCTCAACTGGGTTGTCACTAGATTTTTCTGGGTACCTCGTTTTCCGTGCCTCGAAAGCCGTGTTGTCAAAATTTTCTGGGTATTCTTCCATTCTTCTGGGTTTTCAGTAAAACCTCAAAATCCGTGTTTGGATTTCTGTATTTCTGTTTTCTTTGCATTATCTTGCCTTCACCAGTTTGACCTCGAGGTACGTGATGGCATCTCTCACGAACATAATGCTCGAAAGCAGCCAAAAGTTCAACGGGAAGAATTACAACACCTGGAAGCAGCGTATGCTGACGATCTTTGAATATCGTTGTCTCGATCAGGTCGTCTTGGGGCACTCACCTCGACCCACTGTAGCCGGAAAAGATCAGGATAAATGGGATGAACGCAACCGAGAAGCCGTCATGCTCATCAAGCTATCTGTCACTGACGATCAACTGCCACAAGTGCCGTCAGGAAAAACAGCTGCTGAGGTATGGACAACTTTGAAGGATCTTCATGAAACGTCAGATAAGAGTCGTGCGTTTTTTCTTAAGAACATGCTTTTTTCAATAATGATGGACGAGAAGCACGCCACTCTTCAAGAGCATCTGACGAAGATCACAGAGATTCGAGACCAGCTGGAAGCCATTGGACGAAAGATGGAGGAAGAGGACATGGTCGTCATTACTCTGAAGAGTTTGCCAAAATCTTACGAGCATTTCATTGAGACGCTCAATATTACTTCAACAAATGTTGACTTGAAGTTTCCAGACTTGTGTAACAAGCTTCTACAACAGGATCGTTGGAGACAGCAGTTTGGAAGCAGTGCCAGTTCGTCCTCCACAGAACAGGCGTTCTCAGCCAAATCTTCTGCTAAGAACAAAGGGAAGCCTCAATCTTCTCAGCCGAAAGGCTCTGGTTCTTCACAGGACAGCAAGAAGAAGAAGAACGTTCAGTGCAATTATTGCCACAAATATGGTCACATCAAGGCTGATTGTCGCACTCGGATGGCTTCTGAACAAAAGAAGCAGGGAGGATCTCAACAGAAGGCACATGTTGCCGAGCACACTGAGCAGAAAGAGTCTGCATTCTATGCTTTTATGGCCAAGCGAACTGCAGATCCACTACATTCTTCTGCCTAGTATATCGATTCAGGGGCTTCGCGGCATTTTACTCATCGTCGCGATTGGTTCACCAAGTTTGAACCATTCTCAGATTCTGTCATTTTCGGAGGAGGTGAAGAGTACACAGTTGCTGGTAAGGGCACTGTCCAGATTTACTCAGGAGGAAGAAATCTACTCTTTCTCGATGTCTACTATGTTCCCGGCGTTACTGTTTCTACAGTAACTTTTAGTAGGTAGTTATATTTAATATCTACAGTGCTTTATGCACTCTATAAATTGTAACCTCTTTTTATGTTAATACAAGAAGTTTTTTACCATTTCAAAATATACAATAACACATTTGCATTTCATGATATCCTATAATTCAATCATTTAGCCTTAGTTTTTCCAAGGCATTGTATCATCTTATGTTCAATCATACACAAGCAAGCAAACTGAAACTACAAAACAGCAAACCTCCACTTTGCATGCCAAGTGTTTGACAATATTCCTTGAGCAAAAAAATCAGTTATTTGAAATCAGAATTAGCAAGGGATATTACAGCCACTCCCAAATATTTATACTCATTTGCCTTCTTCTGAAGATTGGCTTAAAAAGATATTTAATTTGGGGTGCTCAAGGCCCCAGTTGTTAGTTTTATGATCAGATTAGAGCACAGAAAATTAATTCAAGATTCAACACAAAAACACAGCAGATACCCTGGGAAAACCCTCCACTTGAGGGAGAAAAACCCAGCAACAATATATCACTTATATATTGAATCACCACAATAATTGTCTCCTTACAAGAGGCCAATATGAAGGCCAAATATATGCACCACAATCTGATGCAACACAGACATAGAATGAAGCAATCTGCTGATAAAGATCTCAGCCTTCTACAAAATCAACAATCTGCTCTTGAGACAAACTCGCACTTGAGCAACTCGAACTTGATGAACTACAAATTGAATGCAACCACAATAACAATGTGATACAAACTGCAGATAATAACTTCAGCCTTCTATAGAAAACTCAATCTGACTTTCTACAGAATTCGCACAATGATAGGCGACTTATGATGAACAATGATAGGAATGAATTATTGAGAGACAATGAAGGGCATCGATCATATATACAAGTGAGTGGATAGGTCGTGTCTCTTCAAGACAAGTCGGCCTATAGAGGAGTGTGTCTCTCCAATAAATCACATCCAATGAAAAGTATGCGACTCTTCAAGAAGTCGGCCTTATAACAAATCGAGTCTCCTTATATTAAATAAATATTAATCATCATTTAATAAGTGATGCATCATTTCAAGAAATTGCTATCATCAATTAAATAGCCGATAGGCTACAATTTAATTGACATCTTTATTCGATCTGGGCTGGAAGAGATGACCGACGCTGTAAGAACATCAACACCAGTAATGTATGGGCTAAGAGATTAAAGAGGATTTGGTCTAAGTTAACTAAACTTAAGAAGATTTTTTTAAGAAGGATGTTGTTATTTAATAAACTTGTTACATCCCAATTGTGTAATACTAGTTACTATTACTATGTAGGGTAAAATGTGAATGTAATGTGAATTTAGTGGGTGAATAAATTGTGTGTGCTCTTTGTTATCACTGCCTTATGAATGAATGTCATCTCATTTAATATTATATGAAGGAATCCATTTATGTGATTGGATGAATATTGTGTTAATATTCTAACTTTGGAGATGTATTATGTATACTGCATGTTTTGTGAATAGCTAACTGCCGTGTGCTAGTGTTAGTGATTGCAGGTATATGTTCAATTCCTCCAGGCGGAGGGGAAGTATCACTCAGGAGAAGGTCTTGGTCGAGTAACCAATAACGTAACCTATCTGAGCTTACACACACCATAGTAGAATAATTCAGTCGGGTTATTAAGTGGGAAGTTGGTAAGTCATCCTTGTCATTATGTCTGCATTAGTAAGAGTCTTGTTTACTTTTGAGTGCAATATTGGGTAATGTTTATCTGTTTGAGCTTGAGAGTTCTTTCCTTGTTACTATGCTTGTATTGATATGTGGAACATGCGAGGAATATGTATACACACACACATGCATGTCGATGATAGACTATACGCATGAAGGAACGCGTACATGAGGGTACATAGGTAGACGTATCTATACACACTCATGCACAAGTTGCTTATGCGCATGGAACTATCTAATGGATCTCACGGCATGTATATGTATATGTATAGATATATCACTCGTAGGCTCTTATCAATACCATAGTAATTGTGTATGATTTGGTGTGAGAATCGAATGTGTGTGTGTGTGTGTAACGTATATACATATATCCATATGTATATATGTATCCATATATGCGTATGATGGCAAATGGACATGCCCATACGAATGTATCGATACATGTATACATACGTATATATGTACATAGAGGCATATATAAATATGTATATATGTATACACAACCGATATATTAATATAACAATGTGATTGCTATCTTGATGTATTCATTTGTATATCGATTATATATACATGCTTTATTGGCATATGATAAGTATGGATATATATATATATATTAACATATACATATATACGTATATATATATATATATGATATTTGCTTTGAGATCAACTATCTAAAGCAATGATTATCAGCCGATTTATAATGCTTTGAGGTTGATTATCTTAAACAACTTAGAGGCCAACTATTGGATAGTAATGACTGTATTCTTTAGCCGCATTTTACTCTTGCTGTCTGCGAAAGAAGAGTTTGTAATCTGCAAACAAAGAACAACCATAAAGTTGATGTTTAATAAGAGAATAAGTCGACACCTTTTTATGGGGAAACCATGGACTTAGTAAACTGAATTGTCATGTTATTTTGCATCGACCAACATCTGTAAAAGCATGAACACATATCGACAACTATGTCAAACCGATTTATTGAGTGAATCGACACATATCATGACTTAATTGATATCAATTGGGTGTTGCAAATCTGATGTTGACTGTTTCTGTTAAGAAGGATATCGCACCATCTATGAGAATGAATAAGGAGGCTTTGGTGCCACCTTTGAATCCTTTTCCCAGTAGATATCTATTTTGAGATGCAAACCAAATTCTATCATGTGGGATTTGAATTGGTCTCTAATTGTTGTCATTTATCTAAGTCAATCTATAGCTGTTTAAGTTGAGTATGTACTTATATGTTTGCCACCTTTTGAGCTGAGATAGATGTGTTGTTGTGCATGCTTGTTGCTGTCAAACCATGCATAAACTGTAGGCAGAGTAGTTACCTAATAGCAATATAAATAGAGGAGTAAGTTCATTTGTTCGGACGCATTCCTTATACAAGTTTACACATTCTTCTATGCATTATTTCTTGAAAAAGTCTCTGCATTTTATCTACATTTTTGTCTACAATATTCTGTCAAGAACAATGAGTGAGAGCCTTGAGTTTTAGAGAGAGCTTATTATTATCATTGAGAGGAGTATTTGTCAACTTGAGAGATAGTGGGTATTGAGTCTTTGCTGAAGGATCGATACCAGGCTAGTTGTTGATTTTGAAGTGTTGTGACTGCAGCCAGTTAATTGGAAAGTTTATCACAAGTATGAGGATATTCTTCCATTGTTTATATTAGTGTTGAATGATTTGCTTCTTGAATGTTTAAACCAATCTTTTATAGTTACTTGCTTATAGGGAAAAGTAATGTTTGCTTTGAAAGAGAAGTAGAAACTATTTACTCTATGTGTAATGTTTGTAATTACTCCATGATAGGAGAGACTGTTTGTCATAGGTATTGTTATTATACTTGATATGATTAAACATAGGAGAGACTGTTTGTCACAGGTATTGTTATTATACTAGATATGATCAAACGTAAACAAGCTTAAGGGATACTCATAACTAGATATTTAATTATGCTAGATGGCTAGTAGGTTACTCCTAGGAATGTTGTCTAGTGAAGGGAGGGAACTAGTACTTTGCTTATGAGTTGTGTTTCCTTAGGTTGTTTAAAAGATAGGTTATCCTAGGGAGTAGCTTGCTCGTGGAGAGGGATTTCCTAAGCATAGATATAATGGCCTTAAGTCAAAACAAGCTTGCAATAGTGTAAGTGAATGGTAGACCTTCACTCGAAGTACTAAGTGAGAATACTTTGGCCAAAGTAGTGAGATTGCCCTAGGCTCCACTGTCAGCTCACCGTGTCTATTTAAATGCATGAAGGCTACCTAGCGTAAGTTATAAATCCTAGTCATGTAGGGCACAACACTAAGCTCAGAGTGGTATGTCGTACGGGGTTACCCAACCAATACCTTCGTCGAAGGGTAGGGCCATCTATCATTGATAAATGTGCGGGGGACTGCATATGAGTCCGTGGTTGGCGGAAAAGCGCTTGAGTGATGCTTCTCCTCTTCAACAGGCAATAGAAGACCAAGGTTTTGAAAGGAAGATTCCTGGACCATCTATATCTTATGCAACGAAGCTCGAAGGAGCTATGTTTGTAGTTTTGTATATTCTCGGAATATTGTACTTTGGGAAAAAAAGTAATGGAATGGCAATCCTTATTGTATATTGTATAGCATCTTTGTTCATATAATCTCAATAAAGAAAGGAAACTTTTTTATTGCAATGGCTTGGTACATAGTTTATTTTACTCGCACAGTGAAAACTTAGGAAATTTACTTCAGTGAACGTTTGGCATATTACAAAACTTGTTGTTAGTGAAGTCATGTGAAGTCCATTCCAATACTTTAAATGGCATTTATGTAGTTCACAAGGAACTATAATTCTAGAGATCATTCTTTGATCTGCTCCATGGTACTTCTTTCATCTCCCCAACTCAGGTAAATCACCTGAGCTCTAGTATGTGGTGAGGTTGAATCTATTGTACATTTGTCGTTTGATTTTCCATTTTCAAAATTGATCTAGCAATGCTTTTTACCTACTTGGGCTTCTATGTCTGGTAAATTTAGTATTAGTTGGCAAGATCTTGTGTTTTTTCCTCCTAGTAACATTTCTAATAGGTTGTCATTTGTCATGTCTTCAAAAGTTCTTTGGTCTATTTGAAATGCTAGAAATGAGGATGTTTTCCAAGGAAGTAAACACATCCTTATTGGCTTTTCTCAATTAAACACAATATCTTTGGTTGCCAATTCTGTTGCTATTCACGGTCATAAGAAGACTCTCAATTAGTCATAATATCAAACAATTTATTGTTGAAGATAGACCAATCTTTGATCCTCATACTATCCAATGGGGTAGGATGTCAGATGATTTCGTATATGAACATGATGGATGGCCAATTCAAAAAGTTTTTGTGGTGGTCAATGCCTTTTCTCAATAGTCTAGTGATTCTAATTCTCTTCAAATGGATTATGTAATGTCCACTTTTGGGGTATTTCTAATTTTAGGCCTGCAAAGCAATAATAATCACTGAATGATTCTAGATCCGTTCCATCACTCAATCTGCCTTGGAGGCTGGCCGTCCTCCTTGATCAAGTCCAAGAGCACCATTTGGCCTCCTGGCCCACGAGTATGGCAAAACCTCCAATGCATCCATCTCAAGGTGGCGTGCTTGATAAGATGCATGAAGGCTGTCCTCTTCAACCAAACGCAAGAGCACGGAATGGATTTTGGGTCCGTTCAGCCTCCTAGCACATGAACATGGAAGAACCTCCATTTCATCCATTTTGGGGTGGCATGCTTGATATTAAGAACTCCTAGCCCTTCAGCATTTCATGACTCGAAAGGTTGATTAGCCTCCCTATTTGCAAAACACTTCTATAAATTCAAAATAGATTGCTAAGGAATTTGCTATATTAATTGTTAATAAAATATCATTATGCAATTATAATAGATTTACTTACAAGTGGTTGTAATGTCTTGAATTTTGCAATTAACATATATATATGGCTACTCCTAATTTATATTCTAAGATTATCTTTTATTCTTACTTCCCAATGATATTCTTGCTGAAAACAACATTTATTTCCAATAGATATCTTATATTTCAATTCCTTATTTTTCCTTTCCCAAGTTGCTCCACTTGATATGATATGATGCATGATTGTGAATTGATTGATATTTATGGATTGGCAAGTTAATGCTTGAATGACTTTATACTTGAATGAATTTATAATTGAATGTTTTGATGATTGAAGTATTTAAAGATTGAATAATTGATGCTTGAATGATTTGATGATTGAATTATGAATTGAATGATTTTTTGATTGCTCGATTTCTTGAAGTATAGATGAGTGATGATTACTGATTGAATGCCAATGAACTGATTTACCCTTTATATCCATTTCTTGAAGGAGTCACCACCCTTCACAATAAATGAGTCACCACCCTTCATGGCTGCCTTTTGAGAATAATACTTTATTTCCAAATTGATTGATAGATTTATTCCCCATTGATGATTTCTTCACAAGGAAATGATCCCCCTTTTATATCTAATTATTGATGGAGTCACAACCTGTTACATTAGGAATCACATCCTTTCTCACATCATCACTACTCTTGAGAACATAATTTAATTTACTTGCAAAGTCACATAAGATTCTATTCTCAATTAAATTATTGAATGATGTTATGGATGCCTTTCTCAAATGAAATGCTCTCCCTTTTATATCTCAAGTTTGAGGGAGTCACACCTCTTCACCTCTATTTCCTTTTCAATAGTTACAACTCTTCATCGCTGCATGTGGAGAATAATATGTTGAATCTTTGTAAATCTTTGTTATCAGCTTCTTGAAGGTGTTGTATTTGTAAACTATTTCTTCTTTTTTTTTTTTAAAGTAGCATTCTATAAAAGGCATCAATTTGGAAAAACCTGGTTTGGCAGATTGAAAATCCATTTTAGAGTATGAGGGTAAAAGCACAAAACTGCATCACATTTTTTGCCAACAAAATAATTTCGAGTGACAGTTTCGAGCGAATACAATTTCAAGTGAAACCCTTTCACTCATAACTACTAAATATTTTTTTCCATTGAAAATTTGAATTGTGGTTGGATTTATGTGTAAGGTTTCGAATGAAACCCTTTCGGTAGAGAGGGTTTCAATTGAAACACTTTCACCCGAAACTATCTATGTGGCAATTTAACCCCTCTTTTGGGGCAAACTCAAAAAAAATCATCTTCAACTTTCATGAAATTTTGAAAATACCTTTTGTGGAGCTCAAAATCTAGAATCCACAATTTTTTCTTTTGATATTTTGATTAGTTTTATTATGATTTTTTTAAAATTTATTGTAAATAGGTTTTTATAATTAAACATCACACTGATAAAAAAAACAAATTAAAAATATTAGATGTTCAAAAAAATAAAAAAATATACGATGCACTAAAGGAGAGAATCCTCTCAAAGAGGGTATAATTTTATTTAATTTTTAATCATAAAAAATTTAGATAAAATTTGATGTCCCATGAAAAATATGACGTTTTGATTAAGTTGAACTTTAAAACATTATTAAAAGATAATACAATAGGAAAAACACTTCCCAAAAATTGAAATGTTCAAATCAGTTGCAAACAACACACCATTACCTTTGCAATCCATTTTGTGACGAGGATAATTTTGACGGTTCTTCTAACTGTGGAGAATCGGGTGTTCTTCTTGTTGGAGTTGACTGACTAGGTTGAGATTGCAATGTAGCTTCCAACATGCTTTCTGCCATAATGGCCCTCTTTTCCATCATAGCAAGTTTGTTCATGGCATCTTCATACCTTACCTGCCAATTAAGTGATAAGGCTTTCTATTGCATAAAAAAACCATGAGTACATACCAAACATTTAAAGAAAATAATGAGTACATAGAAAAAAACAAAGATGTTATATGCATCTCATATTCCATCATTCTGTAGCTAATTGCAGGGGAAAGCACAATAAGGAACAAAACGCAAATATTGACAAGGAAAATATTTAAATAAATCATTATGGCTTGAAAAGGAACATCATTATGTAGTTAATTGCAGAGCAAAGCACAAAAAGGTTTAAAACACAAATATTGACATCAAGGGAATATAAATCCCATGATTTGCAAATACTGGCTCAAAATGAGTAGCCATGTAATAAAATGATAAAATGTATCATCACAAATACAAATATTTTAATATTCACATGAAGGGAAGACAAATCCAATGATTTACATAAATAGGCTCAAAATGGATAGTTATGCAATTAAATGATAAATTTGGTATCATCATCACAAACAAAATTACATTAAGATTTTAAAAGTTAAAATGCACGAATAAACTAATGAAAAAGAATGCAATTCATGAAAAGATCAATGTAAGTTGCACCACTTAAAAATTAAAAGACAATGCAAGTTAATATTCGTAAACAAAGCATGAATCAAGAAGCAACCAAGCTAATCGATATATTTTTATTTAGTTAAATTATAAAATACAAAAATATTGCTTAGGAACAACTAAATATCTTTTTATGGAGAAGGTAAATTTCCAAACAACAATCAGAGATGGCTATCCTTTGAAGTGTTATCTGAGATGTTCAGCCTCCACTCAAGCCTGAGCTTCAGGACATAAGAGCATAAGTAAAAAGAAAATGATAGATGGCAACCACTACGGAGAGAAGCTCAAGGCCTATAAAATACCAATATATTATATTATTAATATGTTATACCCACAACTCCAACTAATAAAATCAGCATAACAATAAAACAGATAAATAAAAATTCTTTCTGAGTCAACAAACAACATTTAATCTGAGAAACTGGTAAAAAGTTATGCCCACTTAACAAAATTCGGTGAAAAGATGAAGACATTCTTTTGCGTGGGTTTGTGCAGCCAGTGAAAAGGAACTAAATGCCATTTTTACAATGTGGGAACAGCTTGTATGAAATCCAGTCGAATAATCTTTGAGAGAGGACAACATAGACATCTTTTATTGGCAATTATTTTACAAAAATCGGGTATAGATAAATACTTAAATAGGTATAATTCTATAATTTCTACACTAAATGCAGACAAAAAGAAACGAACAGATCTAATTTGACTCAAGTTTGGTCAGGAGACAATAGATGAAGGTGGCATTCATACACCTAGTAACAATTAATGCAGCATACAAATGGAAGCAAGAGTAGAATTTGACCTTATATCTTAATAGTAAAATCTAGCTAAGCCAACTCCACTACTTGTTCAAAGAAGCACCCTTTTTGGTCTACTTAATATTTTCTCAATGCTCTTTGTATTTGGTGTAAAACTACAGCTGCATGTGTATTTTCAGTAGCATAAGTTTGCCAATGTCTAAGTTGTTTAGGAGAGTTCCTTTTATAATGTTCATGCTGTCTTCTACATATTGTGTGCATGGCAGGATTGCATGTACATGGTATTGAGAGAGTGTCGCAGAAGTGCAAATGGAATCCAATCACCCAGGTTTTCGTTTATTTATTTATTAAACAGGTATGAAGTAGTACACTCAAAAACAACTAGGGTCAAGCCTAAGGATTAAAAAGAACAATAGATAAGAAACAGCAGAGACAGGAAGTCTGTTAGAAAGGAAACACAAGGCAAGCAGAGTAACAGCAAGCCTAATTATAAAAAGTTAACTAGATATTCAATAAAAAAAAAAAATATTTTATACCAAAAGAACTAAGTTACCGGATTCGTACCCACAGGCCTCGAACCCGGTTCAGGTACGCACCCGGTTCGGGTTCGTCTATATGCACAGGGTGCGTGCCCAGCACGCCAGGGTTCGTGCACCCACGAACCCTGGCGAACCCACAGTGCTGGGCACGCACCCTGTGCGTACCCAACAAGCGCACGAACCCAGGCGAACCCGGGCGAACCCATGGGCCAAGTCAAAAAAAAATGGGCCCAAACATGATTAAAAAACATTTTTTTTAAAAAAAATTTCCCCCTAACCCTAAAATGGCATTGATTATAGTATGTACTTGATCATTGATCATTTCATAGTGATGATTTCCATTGTGATAATTCAATGTGTAATGCAGAAGCAAATCTGGGAATCAATACTGAGCCATTCCAACTTTCAAATATGATACACAATCGATAACTGCTCAGAAATTAATATGATTTTGAAGTTGAAACCACTCAAAATCCAAGTCATGATGATTCTGACAATCCTTTTGATGATTGATGAGCACATGAACAATGAACATTGAATCATGTTTCAATGTTTCATGAACTACATTTTGTAATTCAGTAATTTTATTTGAATATTTTTCAACTATCAATTGGCATTTAATATTTATCTTTGGCATTTGGCATTGATCAATGATCAAGTATCATACTATGAAATGATTTAGTTTTACAATTCTCTATATTTCTCTTATTTTTTTGTATATATAATACATATATATAGATTTATAATATATTAAATTATTAATATATATATATATATATATACACGTACCCATACGTACCCAAACCCCTAAAAAAAATTTGCCCGTACCCACGTACCGGGTTCTCGTACCCGAACCCGAACCGGTAACTTAGCAAAAGAACAAATATCAAGTAACAATGTCCAGATTACAACAGCAGCAAGAGTCCTTCAGATGCCACGGTAGGGAGGGATTCTTGGCCAGTTCCAGGGAACGAGTTGTAGCCTTTCTTGTCATCTCTCCCAGTTTTTTATGATGTGTTCCTATTGAGGGCTACATCTCATAGGAGCATTGTAGCTCCCAGGTCCTCTTGAAGCTTCTAACTGAACTACCTGGTGCTTTGCAGGAGGATAATAGTACTTGCTACTGCTAAATCTCCATGTCTCCATATAATATATTTTCTAGATGCCCAATTCTGCAAAGATGCTGCTGGAAAACAGCACTGAGGAATTTTAAGCACCTCTACATCGAATTCAGAAGCTTGTTCAGATTGGGAGTGGGGTGACCTAGGTCCTTTAGAGGTCCCAAATTGTCATTGAGGAGTTAGATGCTATTGTTGATGAGCATCAAGGTATTGTTGATAAGCATCAAGGCACCAGCAATGGCATTGTCTCCAATCATTTTATCCTTTCTTGGGGAAGAGGATCTTGTATGTTCAACAAACATGATGGAGGTTGGGTTACTAATATTCTGCTGCTAGGACAGTCCAAGAGTCCAAAAAGGATGGTAAAGCTGACTGGCACTAGTGTTTTGGGAGGTAAAGACATGTTGGGTGGGGGACATGATGGAGGATTTATGGGAAGAAAGCAAAGACTTGACATTGAGCTGGAGTTGTGAAACAAGATCTTTCAACGATTTAACTTTGGTACAAGGCTATTTGAAATATAAAGGGGGCTTCTTGGTTGGAGTTGTCAATGCAGTGTTACCCAAACCATGTGTGTGATGTGTGTTAGATTTATAGGGTAGGGGGAGAGGGAGACAAATTCTGAGGGGAGGGGAAAAGGAGATCATCCCCAATGAGAATATTATATTTTCCCATCTCCATGGCAGAGATTCTAGCCAGTGCAGCATCTCTATCTACCTGCAGCTTGTGTATAGCCAGCCTAAGCTTGTTCTAGTTGGTGCCTTTCTTGTATAGACCTTTTTGAATGTTCAGAGAGATGTCGTGGAGGGGGGCTAATGTGGGTTTGGGTAGGGAGCATCTTTTTTACTATCTTTAGTCAGATTTTTTTCAGTCAGAAATAGTCCCTTGGTTCAGTTTTGTTCCTTGCAACCAGAAGTCATTTGAAGGAAGTTCCTTCACTAAGAGAGGTCCCCTGGCTTATTCAATAATTATTTGGGAACCCTAGCCATTCTATGAGAGGCTTATTCAATGAGTGAGCAGTAAGCGTAAGCAATTAAGCAAATCAAGGTTTTTGGAGATCTAGCCATTGTGTGAGGTTTATTCAATGAGTAGGTGGCAAGCGTAAGCAATTAAGCAATAAATTAAGGGAGTCCAAAGGTAAGCCTGGTCCAGGTAGGCCTATAAAGAAAATGACTCTGGGAGTGGCACATTGATAGCAAAGTTTTGTAGAATGGAGGTGGGTGTGGGGAATAGATTTGATCCAAGTGCATGGCTTGGTAAAACTTGCATTCTTTGTTTTAAATAAGTATAATATATAGTTTTACAGTTGGATATTTTTTAACACTTTTTTTCTTTTTTTCACTTGAGAGGCTTTAAATTTTGGAAGATACTTTTACTGTACCCCTTGGAGTTCATCCTCTCGGGCATTAGAACTAGATATGAATTATAGCGTCTCTGTGATAATTGGTTGGCAGCCTTGTTATATTGCTTTTTTCTTGTGTTAGCTTGTCGTTTAATGAATGGATATTAGCAAGTCTGTTATTTTGTCAACTTCTAGTTTCTAGTTGATAGTTGTTTGAGGCTAGGTTCTCACTTCGTTTGTTACGGTCTTTGGAGTTCTTTTGAAATAATGACTGTTGGGTCACCTTCTACGTGCAATTGGGAGAGGGCCAAGCTCTTGAATAATACAAGTCATATGCAGTGATTTAACTTGCACTACTTTGTTGGTTTCAACTGTCATTTAATGAATCGATATTAGCAAGTCTGTTATTTTGTCCGTAGCGGCTTCTACTTTCTAGTTGGTAGTTGTTTGAAGATAGGTTCTCCCTTTTGTTTGTTACGGTCTGTGTAGTTCTTTTGAAATATTGTTCTACCTGCAACTGGGAGAGTGCCAAGCTCTTGAATAATACAAGAGTCATATGCAGTGCTTAAGCTTGCACTACTTTGTTGATTTCAACTCCTATGTTTTGGCGGAATCCAATAATCACTATGCCTGAGTGAAAATGAACTATGCCTCCAACAGCTGCTTCACTGGAGTTATTTTGGGCTGGTACATCAATGTTTAGCTTGTATTGTTCATCCAAAGAAGGCGACCATCTTTCCTTCCCCCTGACTATGGAGCATAGCATGTTGTATTGGAATGGAAAGTTCCAATTTATAGGTTTATAAGTGTGGCTGTGTAGACTATAATTATGCTCTAGGCCTTTATAGTTGAGATTATCTCCTGGTTGTTCCATGGATTACATCCTGGTTGTTCAATGGATTATCTGCAAAGGTCCTTTCATTTCTTTATTTAAAGATTTATTATGTAATTCATCAGAAATCTGGGGTGATCTAATTCATCAGCTTTATTATGTAAATGATGCTCTATATTTTGGACCATCCTTCTTCCATGTGTTGTAAATCTATATTTGGTTGAGTAGCTTTGAACACTTCTGCCAAGCTCCACCATATTTTTTTGGTAGTGTGACTGCTTGCAATGAAAGAATAGATGTGTGGTATTTTCTTTAAATGACTCACAGTTGAGGCAATGGTGAGGCATTATATTCCTCTTTGTTTTATGTTCTCAACCATCAAGACTTTGCCACATAGAATGACCTAGAGGAAGAGAGATTTTGGGCCATGTGTGGGTGACCTGTCATAGTCTCCATTTTTGTAAACCTTCTATCGACTTGTGCTTCAGAGTCGAGGGTTATTATGTGCTCGCTACCCTGCAATTACTTAATTAGCAAGATGCCAGATTATAGCGTGTTGACCTTTTTATTGATGACCAATCTATTCTTTATTGCTTGGCACAGACAACTACTTAAAACCGAAAGTAAAGAAGTGGGGAATCCAAAAGATCTGTTTTGCAAGTGAATCCAAATCCTCTGGAAGGATCCATATAATTAGCTAACTTATTGTGAACTTGGTGCTGAATGAGGTGTGATTGTTTGTTTTAAAGATGGAACTGCATTCCATCTATCATTTCACATGCTATGCCCTCCCAATTCCCCACCTGCCAAGTGCTATAGGTTCTAACTATTTCAATCCCTTTTCTAAGATGTTTGGCAATCAAAAAGAGAGGGATGCTCCACTCTACATTGTATGTAATTCTCAAGTTTCCAAGATCATATTTAGAGAAGTAGACATTCAGACCACGGTAAGCAGATTCTGCACTCAGAAAATTGAACTCTAAACCACTGATTCTGAATACAAGAATAAGTAAATTTGATAACTCCTATCAAATCTGCTGATTCTAAAAACAAGAATCTATGAGCACATCACACTGAAAATATGAACAGCAAATATGCAGTATTGAACTCTCAAACCTGCACCTGTCTTATATTTAAATATGAAAAGAAAAAAACTGCACTAGCTCAAAATTGCAATGAATTAATAAATTACTCACCCTACCTCACATAAGTCAAACTGCCTATAAAACTGGAACTTTCCCAACTTATGTACTTTAGCTGAAAACAGAACTGTGACTAAAGATGGTGCCCAGCTTAAAAAACTGCTAAATACAAAATAGCAAAAAGAAACAAAAAAAAATGAAAGTCTGGAACAGCGGTTAATTCGCTGCTAAAATAGAACTTTCCTATGCAAAGCGCATAGTCTAAGAACAAAAACAGCACGTCCCCAACTTGAAACAGCACTTCTAAATAAGCATGGCAAATGCATGCACACACCTCTATCTCTATCACAAGGAATCCTAGCAAAGGCTGATGCGCCTTCACACACAGATCTCTCAGGACTTCTAAATCTGAATTCATTCCAGTTTTGAGCTTAGAAATGCCCCCAAACTCTAAGCTGACTTCTAATTCTGAAACAGCATGCATGCCGGAGGCATGCATATGCTGTCTCCTACATAACTGAAAAATCTGAAAAGCATTCTAGTATGAGAGAAGGATAAGACTGGCACATGCACCCTCTCCTACATAACTAGGTGCTAATATCTTCTCACATGGACCCTTTCCATGCTGCTCTCTCAATTGTGCACAGATCTGGATCTGCTGCAGTAGACTGTTGCTGAAAGTGTGCCTCTGCTGAGAAGAACACAGAATTGAGCAACTAGATGAAAACTCTACACTCCCTCTCTGTGAGCAAGGTGTTCTTCACCAAGCCAAGATACTAGCAAATATACTGAACCTCCCCTTTGCTAGGAGCATTGTCATCAAGTTGACCCTCTGTGAACCTGAAGAAAAATACCCTTAGATCACTTTTCCGTTCTATAATTTGAAATCTCTTCAGAATCTAAAGTGTAAATCTCTCAGACAAGGAAAACTTCATCACATTCATCATGTTAACTTCACAGGTCAAATTCTCCTCACACCACATCATTGTACAAAACACCTACAATAATAAACTCATCCATATACATGGCCAAGATAAGTGGACCAAATCTATCAGATAAAGAATTAAAATCTGCATTTTGAGTGAATCTTCTGAACTTTGTATCATTTTAGGCTTTTGTTTTTTTTTTTTATTAGTCATAGTGTGACTCTTGAGTAGCCAAGGGTTTGGTTGGTAATTGCCACCCGTTTAATTCTCTGTCTCTGGAATCCCTTGACTCAGGTGCTTCCTCGTCTTAGAGAACAAAAGGATTAAAAAAATAAAAATCTTACCTAGATTTCTTCTTGTCTTGCATCATCCTTGGTCTAAAATTGAATTCTTGGAATAAAAATCTTCATATACTTTAAATACTCTTCTTCCATTTGAATTAGAGGGTCATAAAATGTCAACCTTAGTTGAAAATAATAAATCTTTAAATTCTGCTTCCAGGGTCCTAGACTAACTCAAGAAAATAAAGGAAAGCTAAGCAGTTCATTCTCATAATCTTAAGAAATAAACAGGCTGAAATCAAATCGTTTTGGTCAGGCTGAGCAACATCATGCATTTCAAAAAATTACTTTCGGTGTTCCATAATTGGAAGCCCTCTGATTTTCTACACTTAAACATTCACTATTGTTTATGCATAATTAGACATATAAGAGAGTAACACATCCAAAGAATGGCAATATTTTAAATGGCACAATATTCATTTTTAAAGCCTAAAAATGGGAACCTCAAGCACATTTGCAGCATGCCGTTGTGCAGCTGCATCCTGTTCTGCAAATCTACGTGCATCCTCAGTAAGCCTTTGCTCCTGTTCTACTCGCATCATCACCTGAGCATAATATAGACTGTCATAACATCAATATTGAGACACATTTGCATGCCTTTTTAACCTAGGACTTTGTTGATTTTATTGAAGTTATCATTATGCAAATTCCTGTTGCTTAAAAGATTGATAACAGGCTACAGCAGAAATTTATCATCAAAGATTATACCAACCCTGATTACCACATATAGAAAGAGATAAAGAGAAAAGAAAGTCTAACATTTAATATCACAAAAGCAGTTAGACATTCCAAACAACCTGAAGCATGGCTTGCTCTTGCTCTTCCTTTTCCATCAAAACTTGCCTCAGATTCTCCATTTCAGATTCCACTTGCTCTAGCTGCAACATAAAATAGAAAGAGTTTTCTATATCACATTTCCAAATAAATAGAATAAGATGTGATCCAAAATGTCATGTGATTTACAAATAATAATTTTCAAAAGCAAAGTGTTGAATAAACAAATTACTGCATGCTCAAGCTACAAAAGGTACATCAGCATAATAAAATTAAATTCTATAAGGTCCCCTTTGTTTACTCTACAATACCAAAGCAGTAAGAGGCCCTTCTAAACTCCCAACAATATCTCTCAAGTACCATCTGGAAGGTATCGATGAAATAAATTGTATGAACAAATTCTGAATCTTAATGATCTATAAGCTCAAAAGTCAAGACAGAGTTGACATCAAATATTCAAAACCAGTCCCAAACAGGAACCACAAGGTTAGAATTTTGTGCAGTATCTCTCTAAATAGTGTGTGAGTAAGAATTGCTCCAATCTGTGAATTACGTTGAACATCTAGTGGGAATGAAATAGACATACGTGGAAGCACCATTACACATTCAATATCAATGAGATATCAAAAAACTCTTCTATTCTTAATGAATAGAATATTGTACACAGTATACAATGAAGGACTTAGAATTCCACAATTGTGTTATTCCCATGGGCCAAATCCCATGAAGGATTACATGACATTGAGAAAGCGTACAGATGAGGGAATTGAGTATCTAAGGTTACTATCCTCTCTTTGTACTCTTCAAATTAAGGGGCAATTATGTTACAATATGTTTTAAGACAAATAATTCCAAAAACCTATTTATGTGATGATTGCTTCATGTACATGTGATCTGGTGTCACCACAGAGGTGTCTTATCAGACACATGAAGCCTGATCCAATGGTGCGCA
>VDFB02353493.1:209196915-209217946 GCA_007258455.2 Sequoia sempervirens
GGTATGTCGTACGGGGTTACCCAACCAATACCTTCGTCGAAGGGTAGGGCCATCTATCATTGATAAATGTGCGGGGGACTGCATATGAGTCCGTGGTTGGCGGAAAAGCGCTTGAGTGATGCTTCTCCTCTTCAACAGGCAATAGAAGACCAAGGTTTTGAAAGGAAGATTCCTGGACCATCTATATCTTATGCAACGAAGCTCGAAGGAGCTATGTTTGTAGTTTTGTATATTCTCGGAATATTGTACTTTGGGAAAAAAAGTAATGGAATGGCAATCCTTATTGTATATTGTATAGCATCTTTGTTCATATAATCTCAATAAAGAAAGGAAACTTTTTTATTGCAATGGCTTGGTACATAGTTTATTTTACTCGCACAGTGAAAACTTAGGAAATTTACTTCAGTGAACGTTTGGCATATTACAAAACTTGTTGTTAGTGAAGTCATGTGAAGTCCATTCCAATACTTTAAATGGCATTTATGTAGTTCACAAGGAACTATAATTCTAGAGATCATTCTTTGATCTGCTCCATGGTACTTCTTTCATCTCCCCAACTCAGGTAAATCACCTGAGCTCTAGTATGTGGTGAGGTTGAATCTATTGTACATTTGTCGTTTGATTTTCCATTTTCAAAATTGATCTAGCAATGCTTTTTACCTACTTGGGCTTCTATGTCTGGTAAATTTAGTATTAGTTGGCAAGATCTTGTGTTTTTTCCTCCTAGTAACATTTCTAATAGGTTGTCATTTGTCATGTCTTCAAAAGTTCTTTGGTCTATTTGAAATGCTAGAAATGAGGATGTTTTCCAAGGAAGTAAACACATCCTTATTGGCTTTTCTCAATTAAACACAATATCTTTGGTTGCCAATTCTGTTGCTATTCACGGTCATAAGAAGACTCTCAATTAGTCATAATATCAAACAATTTATTGTTGAAGATAGACCAATCTTTGATCCTCATACTATCCAATGGGGTAGGATGTCAGATGATTTCGTATATGAACATGATGGATGGCCAATTCAAAAAGTTTTTGTGGTGGTCAATGCCTTTTCTCAATAGTCTAGTGATTCTAATTCTCTTCAAATGGATTATGTAATGTCCACTTTTGGGGTATTTCTAATTTTAGGCCTGCAAAGCAATAATAATCACTGAATGATTCTAGATCCGTTCCATCACTCAATCTGCCTTGGAGGCTGGCCGTCCTCCTTGATCAAGTCCAAGAGCACCATTTGGCCTCCTGGCCCACGAGTATGGCAAAACCTCCAATGCATCCATCTCAAGGTGGCGTGCTTGATAAGATGCATGAAGGCTGTCCTCTTCAACCAAACGCAAGAGCACGGAATGGATTTTGGGTCCGTTCAGCCTCCTAGCACATGAACATGGAAGAACCTCCATTTCATCCATTTTGGGGTGGCATGCTTGATATTAAGAACTCCTAGCCCTTCAGCATTTCATGACTCGAAAGGTTGATTAGCCTCCCTATTTGCAAAACACTTCTATAAATTCAAAATAGATTGCTAAGGAATTTGCTATATTAATTGTTAATAAAATATCATTATGCAATTATAATAGATTTACTTACAAGTGGTTGTAATGTCTTGAATTTTGCAATTAACATATATATATGGCTACTCCTAATTTATATTCTAAGATTATCTTTTATTCTTACTTCCCAATGATATTCTTGCTGAAAACAACATTTATTTCCAATAGATATCTTATATTTCAATTCCTTATTTTTCCTTTCCCAAGTTGCTCCACTTGATATGATATGATGCATGATTGTGAATTGATTGATATTTATGGATTGGCAAGTTAATGCTTGAATGACTTTATACTTGAATGAATTTATAATTGAATGTTTTGATGATTGAAGTATTTAAAGATTGAATAATTGATGCTTGAATGATTTGATGATTGAATTATGAATTGAATGATTTTTTGATTGCTCGATTTCTTGAAGTATAGATGAGTGATGATTACTGATTGAATGCCAATGAACTGATTTACCCTTTATATCCATTTCTTGAAGGAGTCACCACCCTTCACAATAAATGAGTCACCACCCTTCATGGCTGCCTTTTGAGAATAATACTTTATTTCCAAATTGATTGATAGATTTATTCCCCATTGATGATTTCTTCACAAGGAAATGATCCCCCTTTTATATCTAATTATTGATGGAGTCACAACCTGTTACATTAGGAATCACATCCTTTCTCACATCATCACTACTCTTGAGAACATAATTTAATTTACTTGCAAAGTCACATAAGATTCTATTCTCAATTAAATTATTGAATGATGTTATGGATGCCTTTCTCAAATGAAATGCTCTCCCTTTTATATCTCAAGTTTGAGGGAGTCACACCTCTTCACCTCTATTTCCTTTTCAATAGTTACAACTCTTCATCGCTGCATGTGGAGAATAATATGTTGAATCTTTGTAAATCTTTGTTATCAGCTTCTTGAAGGTGTTGTATTTGTAAACTATTTCTTCTTTTTTTTTTTTAAAGTAGCATTCTATAAAAGGCATCAATTTGGAAAAACCTGGTTTGGCAGATTGAAAATCCATTTTAGAGTATGAGGGTAAAAGCACAAAACTGCATCACATTTTTTGCCAACAAAATAATTTCGAGTGACAGTTTCGAGCGAATACAATTTCAAGTGAAACCCTTTCACTCATAACTACTAAATATTTTTTTCCATTGAAAATTTGAATTGTGGTTGGATTTATGTGTAAGGTTTCGAATGAAACCCTTTCGGTAGAGAGGGTTTCAATTGAAACACTTTCACCCGAAACTATCTATGTGGCAATTTAACCCCTCTTTTGGGGCAAACTCAAAAAAAATCATCTTCAACTTTCATGAAATTTTGAAAATACCTTTTGTGGAGCTCAAAATCTAGAATCCACAATTTTTTCTTTTGATATTTTGATTAGTTTTATTATTATGATTTTTTTAAAATTCCATTGTAAATAGGCTCTTTAAGAAAATAAAACATCACACTGAGCAAAACAAATCAAAACATTAGATGTTCAAAATAAAAATATAATGTACGGTAATTCAATAGAGAGGAACTTCAACAGGGTATAATTAATAATTTTAATCATAAAAAAATTAGATAAAATCTACGTCCCAACAGTGAGCCACGAATTTTCTGATTAAGTTTGAAACCTTTAAACATTATTAAAAGATAATACAATAGGAAAAACACTTCCCAAAAATTGAAATGTTCAAATCAGTTGCAAACAACACACCATTACCTTTGCAATCCATTTTGTGACGAGGATAATTTTTACGGTTCTTCTAACTGTGGAGAATCGTTCTTCTTGCTGGGAGCTGACCGATCCAATAGGACGAAAATTGCAGCTCAATACTGCTTTCTGGCTATAATGGTCTTTCCATCATCATAAAGTGTTTCTGGTTCATGCATCTCTACACCTTAGCCCGCTAATTAAGGATGTCAAAAAACCATGAGTACATACCCAAACATTTCAAAGCGAAAACAATGAGTAATATGGTGAAAAAAACAAAGATGTTATATGCATCTCTCATATTCAACACCCTGGCAGCTAATTGTAGGGAAAGTACAATATGAGTTCAAACCTAAATATTTACTAAGGAAAATATTTAAATAACTTCATTACGGGATTTTGAAAAGGGAATGATCATTATGGTAGTTAATTGCAGAGCAGCCACGTGAAGAGCCGAAAACAAATATTTATCATCATGGAATATAAATCCCAATGATTTGCAACACTGGTTCAAAAATGAGTAGCCATGTAATAAATGGATAAAACAACACATCACAAATACAAATATTTTATTATTCATTAATGGAAGATTAACCAACGATTTACAATAGGTTCAAAAACGGATAGCGTAAATCAATGACAAATCTGGCATCACCTACCCACAAACAAAATTACATTAAGATTTTAAAAGTTAAAATGCACGAATAAACTAATGAAAAAGAATGCAATTCATGAAAAGATCAATGTAAGTTGCACCACTTAAAAATTAAAAGACAATGCAAGTTAATATTCGTAAACAAAGCATGAATCAAGAAGCAACCAAGCTAATCGATATATTTTTATTTAGTTAAATTATAAAATACAAAAATATTGCTTAGGAACAACTAAATATCTTTTTATGGAGAAGGTAAATTTCCAAACAACAATCAGAGATGGCTATCCTTTGAAGTGTTATCTGAGATGTTCAGCCTCCACTCAAGCCTGAGCTTCAGGACATAAGAGCATAAGTAAAAAGAAAATGATAGATGGCAACCACTACGGAGAGAAGCTCAAGGCCTATAAAATACCAATATATTATATTATTAATATGTTATACCCACAACTCCAACTAATAAAATCAGCATAACAATAAAACAGATAAATAAAAATTCTTTCTGAGTCAACAAACAACATTTAATCTGAGAAACTGGTAAAAAGTTATGCCCACTTAACAAAATTCGGTGAAAAGATGAAGACATTCTTTTGCGTGGGTTTGTGCAGCCAGTGAAAAGGAACTAAATGCCATTTTTACAATGTGGGAACAGCTTGTATGAAATCCAGTCGAATAATCTTTGAGAGAGGACAACATAGACATCTTTTATTGGCAATTATTTTACAAAAATCGGGTATAGATAAATACTTAAATAGGTATAATTCTATAATTTCTACACTAAATGCAGACAAAAAGAAACGAACAGATCTAATTTGACTCAAGTTTGGTCAGGAGACAATAGATGAAGGTGGCATTCATACACCTAGTAACAATTAATGCAGCATACAAATGGAAGCAAGAGTAGAATTTGACCTTATATCTTAATAGTAAAATCTAGCTAAGCCAACTCCACTACTTGTTCAAAGAAGCACCCTTTTTGGTCTACTTAATATTTTCTCAATGCTCTTTGTATTTGGTGTAAAACTACAGCTGCATGTGTATTTTCAGTAGCATAAGTTTGCCAATGTCTAAGTTGTTTAGGAGAGTTCCTTTTATAATGTTCATGCTGTCTTCTACATATTGTGTGCATGGCAGGATTGCATGTACATGGTATTGAGAGAGTGTCGCAGAAGTGCAAATGGAATCCAATCACCCAGGTTTTCGTTTATTTATTTATTAAACAGGTATGAAGTAGTACACTCAAAAACAACTAGGGTCAAGCCTAAGGATTAAAAAGAACAATAGATAAGAAACAGCAGAGACAGGAAGTCTGTTAGAAAGGAAACACAAGGCAAGCAGAGTAACAGCAAGCCTAATTATAAAAAGTTAACTAGATATTCAATAAAAACAGCTTTGAACCAAAGAATCTGCCGCCCGATCTCAGACTCACAAGCTCAAACCCTGCCTGCACGCGACTGTTCGGAATTGGTTCAGGAGTTCCAGCAGGCTGGTGGCGCGCGAAATTATATTCAGGCCGCTTGGTGGTTCGGGTAACCCACCACCCTGGAGCACTATCAGCAGCTGGCACACACCCCGCGGAAGGCATTCCGAAGATCGAACCCGCGGTAAGTATTCAAAGACTAACCTGTGGTGGAACCCAAGGAACCCATACAAGCCAAAAATAACAACATGATTAAAAAACATTTTTTTTTTTTAAATTTCCCCCTAACCCTAAAATGGCATTGATTATGGTATGTACTTGATCATTGATCATTTCATAGTGATGATTTCCATTGTGATAATTCAGTGTATAATGCAGAAGCAAATCTGGGAATCAATACTGAGCCATTCCAACTTTCAAATATGATACACAATAGATAACTGCTCAGAAATTAATATGGGATTTGAAGTTGAAACCACTCAAAAAATCCAATATGATGATTCTCATAATCCTTTGATGATTGATAGAGCACAGAAACAATGAACATTAAATCATAGTTTCAATTTCAGCAGTCCACATTTTGTAATCTTTAGTAATTTTATTTAAATATTTTTCAACTATCGAATTGGCACTCTAATATTTATCTTTTACATTTGGCATTGATCAATGATCAAGTATCATACTATGAAATGATTTTAGTTTTACACCTCTCTATATTTCTTTATTTTTTTGTATATATAATACATATATATAGATTTATAATATATTAAATTATTAATATATATATATATATATATACACGTACCCATACGTACCCAAACCCCTAAAAAAAATTTGCCCGTACCCACGTACCGGGTTCTCGTACCCGAACCCGAACCGGTAACTTAGCAAAAGAACAAATATCAAGTAACAATGTCCAGATTACAACAGCAGCAAGAGTCCTTCAGATGCCACGGTAGGGAGGGATTCTTGGCCAGTTCCAGGGAACGAGTTGTAGCCTTTCTTGTCATCTCTCCCAGTTTTTTATGATGTGTTCCTATTGAGGGCTACATCTCATAGGAGCATTGTAGCTCCCAGGTCCTCTTGAAGCTTCTAACTGAACTACCTGGTGCTTTGCAGGAGGATAATAGTACTTGCTACTGCTAAATCTCCATGTCTCCATATAATATATTTTCTAGATGCCCAATTCTGCAAAGATGCTGCTGGAAAACAGCACTGAGGAATTTTAAGCACCTCTACATCGAATTCAGAAGCTTGTTCAGATTGGGAGTGGGGTGACCTAGGTCCTTTAGAGGTCCCAAATTGTCATTGAGGAGTTAGATGCTATTGTTGATGAGCATCAAGGTATTGTTGATAAGCATCAAGGCACCAGCAATGGCATTGTCTCCAATCATTTTATCCTTTCTTGGGGAAGAGGATCTTGTATGTTCAACAAACATGATGGAGGTTGGGTTACTAATATTCTGCTGCTAGGACAGTCCAAGAGTCCAAAAAGGATGGTAAAGCTGACTGGCACTAGTGTTTTGGGAGGTAAAGACATGTTGGGTGGGGGACATGATGGAGGATTTATGGGAAGAAAGCAAAGACTTGACATTGAGCTGGAGTTGTGAAACAAGATCTTTCAACGATTTAACTTTGGTACAAGGCTATTTGAAATATAAAGGGGGCTTCTTGGTTGGAGTTGTCAATGCAGTGTTACCCAAACCATGTGTGTGATGTGTGTTAGATTTATAGGGTAGGGGGAGAGGGAGACAAATTCTGAGGGGAGGGGAAAAGGAGATCATCCCCAATGAGAATATTATATTTTCCCATCTCCATGGCAGAGATTCTAGCCAGTGCAGCATCTCTATCTACCTGCAGCTTGTGTATAGCCAGCCTAAGCTTGTTCTAGTTGGTGCCTTTCTTGTATAGACCTTTTTGAATGTTCAGAGAGATGTCGTGGAGGGGGGCTAATGTGGGTTTGGGTAGGGAGCATCTTTTTTACTATCTTTAGTCAGATTTTTTTCAGTCAGAAATAGTCCCTTGGTTCAGTTTTGTTCCTTGCAACCAGAAGTCATTTGAAGGAAGTTCCTTCACTAAGAGAGGTCCCCTGGCTTATTCAATAATTATTTGGGAACCCTAGCCATTCTATGAGAGGCTTATTCAATGAGTGAGCAGTAAGCGTAAGCAATTAAGCAAATCAAGGTTTTTGGAGATCTAGCCATTGTGTGAGGTTTATTCAATGAGTAGGTGGCAAGCGTAAGCAATTAAGCAATAAATTAAGGGAGTCCAAAGGTAAGCCTGGTCCAGGTAGGCCTATAAAGAAAATGACTCTGGGAGTGGCACATTGATAGCAAAGTTTTGTAGAATGGAGGTGGGTGTGGGGAATAGATTTGATCCAAGTGCATGGCTTGGTAAAACTTGCATTCTTTGTTTTAAATAAGTATAATATATAGTTTTACAGTTGGATATTTTTTAACACTTTTTTTCTTTTTTTCACTTGAGAGGCTTTAAATTTTGGAAGATACTTTTACTGTACCCCTTGGAGTTCATCCTCTCGGGCATTAGAACTAGATATGAATTATAGCGTCTCTGTGATAATTGGTTGGCAGCCTTGTTATATTGCTTTTTTCTTGTGTTAGCTTGTCGTTTAATGAATGGATATTAGCAAGTCTGTTATTTTGTCAACTTCTAGTTTCTAGTTGATAGTTGTTTGAGGCTAGGTTCTCACTTCGTTTGTTACGGTCTTTGGAGTTCTTTTGAAATAATGACTGTTGGGTCACCTTCTACGTGCAATTGGGAGAGGGCCAAGCTCTTGAATAATACAAGTCATATGCAGTGATTTAACTTGCACTACTTTGTTGGTTTCAACTGTCATTTAATGAATCGATATTAGCAAGTCTGTTATTTTGTCCGTAGCGGCTTCTACTTTCTAGTTGGTAGTTGTTTGAAGATAGGTTCTCCCTTTTGTTTGTTACGGTCTGTGTAGTTCTTTTGAAATATTGTTCTACCTGCAACTGGGAGAGTGCCAAGCTCTTGAATAATACAAGAGTCATATGCAGTGCTTAAGCTTGCACTACTTTGTTGATTTCAACTCCTATGTTTTGGCGGAATCCAATAATCACTATGCCTGAGTGAAAATGAACTATGCCTCCAACAGCTGCTTCACTGGAGTTATTTTGGGCTGGTACATCAATGTTTAGCTTGTATTGTTCATCCAAAGAAGGCGACCATCTTTCCTTCCCCCTGACTATGGAGCATAGCATGTTGTATTGGAATGGAAAGTTCCAATTTATAGGTTTATAAGTGTGGCTGTGTAGACTATAATTATGCTCTAGGCCTTTATAGTTGAGATTATCTCCTGGTTGTTCCATGGATTACATCCTGGTTGTTCAATGGATTATCTGCAAAGGTCCTTTCATTTCTTTATTTAAAGATTTATTATGTAATTCATCAGAAATCTGGGGTGATCTAATTCATCAGCTTTATTATGTAAATGATGCTCTATATTTTGGACCATCCTTCTTCCATGTGTTGTAAATCTATATTTGGTTGAGTAGCTTTGAACACTTCTGCCAAGCTCCACCATATTTTTTTGGTAGTGTGACTGCTTGCAATGAAAGAATAGATGTGTGGTATTTTCTTTAAATGACTCACAGTTGAGGCAATGGTGAGGCATTATATTCCTCTTTGTTTTATGTTCTCAACCATCAAGACTTTGCCACATAGAATGACCTAGAGGAAGAGAGATTTTGGGCCATGTGTGGGTGACCTGTCATAGTCTCCATTTTTGTAAACCTTCTATCGACTTGTGCTTCAGAGTCGAGGGTTATTATGTGCTCGCTACCCTGCAATTACTTAATTAGCAAGATGCCAGATTATAGCGTGTTGACCTTTTTATTGATGACCAATCTATTCTTTATTGCTTGGCACAGACAACTACTTAAAACCGAAAGTAAAGAAGTGGGGAATCCAAAAGATCTGTTTTGCAAGTGAATCCAAATCCTCTGGAAGGATCCATATAATTAGCTAACTTATTGTGAACTTGGTGCTGAATGAGGTGTGATTGTTTGTTTTAAAGATGGAACTGCATTCCATCTATCATTTCACATGCTATGCCCTCCCAATTCCCCACCTGCCAAGTGCTATAGGTTCTAACTATTTCAATCCCTTTTCTAAGATGTTTGGCAATCAAAAAGAGAGGGATGCTCCACTCTACATTGTATGTAATTCTCAAGTTTCCAAGATCATATTTAGAGAAGTAGACATTCAGACCACGGTAAGCAGATTCTGCACTCAGAAAATTGAACTCTAAACCACTGATTCTGAATACAAGAATAAGTAAATTTGATAACTCCTATCAAATCTGCTGATTCTAAAAACAAGAATCTATGAGCACATCACACTGAAAATATGAACAGCAAATATGCAGTATTGAACTCTCAAACCTGCACCTGTCTTATATTTAAATATGAAAAGAAAAAAACTGCACTAGCTCAAAATTGCAATGAATTAATAAATTACTCACCCTACCTCACATAAGTCAAACTGCCTATAAAACTGGAACTTTCCCAACTTATGTACTTTAGCTGAAAACAGAACTGTGACTAAAGATGGTGCCCAGCTTAAAAAACTGCTAAATACAAAATAGCAAAAAGAAACAAAAAAAAATGAAAGTCTGGAACAGCGGTTAATTCGCTGCTAAAATAGAACTTTCCTATGCAAAGCGCATAGTCTAAGAACAAAAACAGCACGTCCCCAACTTGAAACAGCACTTCTAAATAAGCATGGCAAATGCATGCACACACCTCTATCACAAGGAATCCTAGCAAAGGCTGATGCGCCTTCACACACAGATCTCTCAGGACTTCTAAATCTGAATTCATTCCAGTTTTGAGCTTAGAAATGCCCCCAAACTCTAAGCTGACTTCTAATTCTGAAACAGCATGCATGCCGGAGGCATGCATATGCTGTCTCCTACATAACTGAAAAATCTGAAAAGCATTCTAGTATGAGAGAAGGATAAGACTGGCACATGCACCCTCTCCTACATAACTAGGTGCTAATATCTTCTCACATGGACCCTTTCCATGCTGCTCTCTCAATTGTGCACAGATCTGGATCTGCTGCAGTAGACTGTTGCTGAAAGTGTGCCTCTGCTGAGAAGAACACAGAATTGAGCAACTAGATGAAAACTCTACACTCCCTCTCTGTGAGCAAGGTGTTCTTCACCAAGCCAAGATACTAGCAAATATACTGAACCTCCCCTTTGCTAGGAGCATTGTCATCAAGTTGACCCTCTGTGAACCTGAAGAAAAATACCCTTAGATCACTTTTCCGTTCTATAATTTGAAATCTCTTCAGAATCTAAAGTGTAAATCTCTCAGACAAGGAAAACTTCATCACATTCATCATGTTAACTTCACAGGTCAAATTCTCCTCACACCACATCATTGTACAAAACACCTACAATAATAAACTCATCCATATACATGGCCAAGATAAGTGGACCAAATCTATCAGATAAAGAATTAAAATCTGCATTTTGAGTGAATCTTCTGAACTTTGTATCATTTTAGGCTTTTGTTTTTTTTTTTTATTAGTCATAGTGTGACTCTTGAGTAGCCAAGGGTTTGGTTGGTAATTGCCACCCGTTTAATTCTCTGTCTCTGGAATCCCTTGACTCAGGTGCTTCCTCGTCTTAGAGAACAAAAGGATTAAAAAAATAAAAATCTTACCTAGATTTCTTCTTGTCTTGCATCATCCTTGGTCTAAAATTGAATTCTTGGAATAAAAATCTTCATATACTTTAAATACTCTTCTTCCATTTGAATTAGAGGGTCATAAAATGTCAACCTTAGTTGAAAATAATAAATCTTTAAATTCTGCTTCCAGGGTCCTAGACTAACTCAAGAAAATAAAGGAAAGCTAAGCAGTTCATTCTCATAATCTTAAGAAATAAACAGGCTGAAATCAAATCGTTTTGGTCAGGCTGAGCAACATCATGCATTTCAAAAAATTACTTTCGGTGTTCCATAATTGGAAGCCCTCTGATTTTCTACACTTAAACATTCACTATTGTTTATGCATAATTAGACATATAAGAGAGTAACACATCCAAAGAATGGCAATATTTTAAATGGCACAATATTCATTTTTAAAGCCTAAAAATGGGAACCTCAAGCACATTTGCAGCATGCCGTTGTGCAGCTGCATCCTGTTCTGCAAATCTACGTGCATCCTCAGTAAGCCTTTGCTCCTGTTCTACTCGCATCATCACCTGAGCATAATATAGACTGTCATAACATCAATATTGAGACACATTTGCATGCCTTTTTAACCTAGGACTTTGTTGATTTTATTGAAGTTATCATTATGCAAATTCCTGTTGCTTAAAAGATTGATAACAGGCTACAGCAGAAATTTATCATCAAAGATTATACCAACCCTGATTACCACATATAGAAAGAGATAAAGAGAAAAGAAAGTCTAACATTTAATATCACAAAAGCAGTTAGACATTCCAAACAACCTGAAGCATGGCTTGCTCTTGCTCTTCCTTTTCCATCAAAACTTGCCTCAGATTCTCCATTTCAGATTCCACTTGCTCTAGCTGCAACATAAAATAGAAAGAGTTTTCTATATCACATTTCCAAATAAATAGAATAAGATGTGATCCAAAATGTCATGTGATTTACAAATAATAATTTTCAAAAGCAAAGTGTTGAATAAACAAATTACTGCATGCTCAAGCTACAAAAGGTACATCAGCATAATAAAATTAAATTCTATAAGGTCCCCTTTGTTTACTCTACAATACCAAAGCAGTAAGAGGCCCTTCTAAACTCCCAACAATATCTCTCAAGTACCATCTGGAAGGTATCGATGAAATAAATTGTATGAACAAATTCTGAATCTTAATGATCTATAAGCTCAAAAGTCAAGACAGAGTTGACATCAAATATTCAAAACCAGTCCCAAACAGGAACCACAAGGTTAGAATTTTGTGCAGTATCTCTCTAAATAGTGTGTGAGTAAGAATTGCTCCAATCTGTGAATTACGTTGAACATCTAGTGGGAATGAAATAGACATACGTGGAAGCACCATTACACATTCAATATCAATGAGATATCAAAAAACTCTTCTATTCTTAATGAATAGAATATTGTACACAGTATACAATGAAGGACTTAGAATTCCACAATTGTGTTATTCCCATGGGCCAAATCCCATGAAGGATTACATGACATTGAGAAAGCGTACAGATGAGGGAATTGAGTATCTAAGGTTACTATCCTCTCTTTGTACTCTTCAAATTAAGGGGCAATTATGTTACAATATGTTTTAAGACAAATAATTCCAAAAACCTATTTATGTGATGATTGCTTCATGTACATGTGATCTGGTGTCACCACAGAGGTGTCTTATCAGACACATGAAGCCTGATCCAATGGTGCGCACAATGCAATATTACACAAGTTGAGCTATTGGTTCTGTTACATGTTATGTAATGTGGTGGCTAAATGTTGCATAAGGAGCAAATTCAGCAGCAAGAAGAGCAAGAATGCTTAAGAAGGTATTCCAACATTAAAGTGCCTGTGCTGCTTGGACCATAATTAGTAACATAAAATACATTTCATAAAACTATATATTGAACACAAAGCTACAAGCCAAATATCAATCTTTTCCTCATTGAATTCATATGAATAATTTTCTTATCAACAAAAGTACTAGACATTACATTGATTAATGATAAGCAATCAAAAGAATGAAATAGTAAAAATCTGATCCATTTACTGAAGCAAGAGGCTAGAAAGATTTACATAAAGAACAAAGAACTAATACGTTACTTATGGGAAATGAAAAGTGAACTTTGCAGCCTACTCCATTACTATCTCAATCATTTTGCCATGCCATGCCATTAGCAGTTTGAAAGTGATCTTCCTCTAGGCTGCCTTCTCGTAATAGACTATGAGACTTGCCATCCAAGAAGTTGCAACTGAGCTTCATCAACACGCTTCTCTTAGCACATCTTCATTTTACAGTTTTGTTCGTTTTCAGCATTGCATCTGTAAACTAAGAGGTAGATTATCCGTCATTTGCTTCCAAGTAAAAGTCCAATCAATTCCTGAATTATCCTTAATTGATAATCATCACATACTCCACTACTATCTCACATATTGTTCAATTTAAAGCAGCATTCTTCACATTATTTGTTTTCCTTGCATTACTTTTGTGCTTCCCAAGTGTCTGAAAAAGCACTAGGCTTGCACCTACATTCTTCTTGCACAATTCTTGATCTCATTTGCCATCATACAAGTCCTAGATCGCTTATATAAGGTATAACTGAGTATAATGCACTTCGTTGATCATCTTATAGGCTTTGATTGTACCTTACTTCAACCTTAAATGTATCTGGAAATGTTAAATATCATCTAGGAGACATTTTATTTCACATCTGTGTAGAGTTGTCTAGCATCTTCTCAAACCTAGCAAAACTCCTGCTTTCGTTCTCTTTCTGCTCCTACATATTTTCATCCAACTTTCAGTCATTGAGAACTTCATTGAGCATCTAAATGCTTGCAAATTATTTGTTGAAGGCTTGTGTTACATTTTGAAGATTGGAAACACTCTTGCTAGAAAAATTTGGCATGTTCTAAGACTGGAGGTCACTGAAAATTTGATTTTTCCCAATTTATTAGTTGTCCTTCCCTTGAATATCATTGAATTTCTCACTTGCATTGCAGGAAATAATTCTATAAGTATTATGATTGCTGATTTGTGTTACAATTTTTTTTTTGTCAAGCACATATCAAATATGAATACTGGCATTTCATTTGCATACATTCATTATTGACAAACATTAAGACAATAAATGGGTATCATATTTGCTCTCTGTGCATTCCTAGGCTGATTACATACCCACATAATTTGAATATCAACCATAGTAGCATCTCTCAAAGAACTTCCAAGACCTGTCAAATTTGTTGTGCCATTTGCTGGGTTTTCTAGAAAGTGGCTCTGCAGTTTTTAACATATACCTATCTTTCTTAAATAGGCAGATAAAAATAACTTAGTTTAGGTGTTAGGAAACTAATCATAGTTTGTTTCTAAGTTATACCCTAATGAAGGCTTAGGTTAAAAACTTAAAAGAATAGAGCTGCCTCTAGAATAGTAGGCCACGTACTATAGCAGCATGGCCTACTATTTTATGGCCAGCCCTTTCTATTTAGAATAAATCCTCTTATGTAAGAGTAAAATAGTTTGTTTTTAACCACAAGCATTTTTTAGTGATCGTCATAATATGATTTTATCTCCATATATCATATTAGATGTAAGTTCATAAAATCAGTTTTTTTCTCTATTTTTACAAATATTATGTTGTTATTTGTTAAATATTTTCCCAAGTTTTTTGTCAAGTTTTCTCAATTTTAAATCCAACTAATTGAATTCCACTTACACTTACCATTCCATACTACAATGATATCAACATTATTAGCATACTCATTGTTCAACATAGTTGCATTCATTGTCAAAAACATAATAAGAAGGTAAAACTTGCTCATTTAGGTTGCAATAATTATAATTTTGAGTGTATAGAAGCTCGCATGACACATAAGGATTTCTTGCATGGTACATAGGTTTCCAAAGCATCATTTAAGTATCTTATTTGCTTGTTTTAAACTCTACATAAACATATCATAAAACCTGATTTCCTAGAGTTATATTGCTTTCTTGGAAAATGGATTGGTCTTCTGATATGTTGCCCCTCCATTTATGAAATATAAAAATAAGCTACAGAGAACAGGTATGCCCCTTTCACCTACTATGATTCTTGCAACAAAAGCATAGGTTACTTCTTGTTTGAAAGAATCACAAGTAGTTTCAACACATACTTGTTTATTTTTATCTTTCCTTTCTAGAGAACCAGCATTTATATATAGGATGATTGCTGTTTGCCTTTCTTTATTTTAGCTTGATTTTTCACTTTCTTGTGTGATTTGATTTTGTATTTATTATTTGGTTAGTGTATACTTTTGTTTATTGTTCATTATGATAAAATGAATAAATGAATTAATAATAGATATGACAATACCAGATATGGTATATCTTTATTCGCACATGAATTTATTACAGAAGAAGACCAGATATGGTCAGCCAAGGATCAAAGTCGATCCCACTATATCAAACTCCTTTCCTTGACGATGCACAATCTATTTAAAAGACCTAACAGTTGCCAAGAGGAACACAACTATTGACCAACTGGTGCTTATAACTACCTGAAGCTGACAAACAATTAATACATAGTCACATAGCCCATATTATCAAAACATAATAAATCATTGTACACTAACTACAACTTTCTTATCTTTCAATTTGGTATTTGGTGGGGTTTTCTAGTAGTTATAGTTCACATTGCTAATCTATCCATTCTAGCTGTTTTATAACTATAAATGGACAGCAACAGCCCCTCAGAGCCAGCCAAATCCCTTGTGTTAGGCAAACCTAGTCTTACCAATGAGGCTGCCATCCAAAACTAAATGGACTAATGACTCTGAAGTAAGTCCTTCAATATGCTCCTACCCCAAACCCCCTATCCCTCAATTCTAAGCCCTCATCAAACATCTAGAGGCCACCAACCAACACTTGGACCCAAGAAACCACCAACAAAACACTTGAATATTACGAATTTTCCCACCCATCCCTTGGAAAGTTGTGAGATTGAATCGTTATTTCTCCTTGTGATCAAGGTCTTTCTAGTTGCAAAATAATAACTGATATTTATTTTGAGCAACTAACATACATGACAAGTCTTATAAAAGTACAAGATGTATGCTAAACATGATATATCAAGCATATGTTTTATCTTAAAACTAAAACTTACAACCAAAAAAAAATGGTTATCTGTGTGTATTAAAGAGCTTGTAAGATCAATGAAAATTTTCAAAAAAAATGTCAAATACTTCAATTTTTGTGCATGAACAGTTGTGTCAACATTGTAAGAATTATTGTAGATACACAGTTATGATTAGTTCCCTCGGAGCCCATTCCACAGATAGGCATTAACATGTCAATGTAATTGATTTTGTGACTCTTTTGTGATGTCATTTCTCACATCCATAGATGGCTATATAGATTTTGCTCCTATTTTGGTGGGGTTTCGAGCCAAGATGTGGATTAATGTTAATGTCATGGTTGGATATCTAATTCCGCTAATTCATAGTGGAACTCTGTCTGTTTGATTAAAGCTTCCAGCTCTTGACTATGTTTTACATTTGCAGAGAGAGATTCCACCCTCTATTTGTCACTATGACCATGTTCCATCATAAGCATGAATTTGTGTTGATAAATGCTTTCCAATGCTTTAAAAACATTTGGTCTAACTCTCTTAAGTCTAAGACCTTGGCAAAAGGATACTAACATAAAGCAGTGACTGGTAAGCTAGAAATTGAAGCACAATCGAACAGACAAGAATGGGTTTAACACTGTGGGATAATTATTCTTTGATGCCTATCCTAACTGTTAGGTCTCAAAATCACTACTTCACTTCCTAGAACAAATAATACTCAAGGAGCCAGGGTTGTCATCATGTGGGTAAAATAGTTCATCAACAAACCATGGAGGATCTTAAGGTAACACAACAAGAGTGGGTTTTATCCTCTGCACTTTGAGCTCAACTTAAACTCAAGAGGGTATTCCCAGGGGTATACTTGAATAGGTATTGAAATCACTTAGGATAAACAACAAAATGTGAACAATAGCCAAACCAAACCTATTTGATTAGCCCCAAAGATTGTGACTGGACTAAAAGATTAGCTATCCATAACCCCTATATGGTTGATAATTCACCTTGGAAACAAATGCAAGGTGGAGTAAGTTTCATGATCCACAAAGAATGATTTCTTCTATTCCCTACAATCAATGATATCACGAACTTACAAAATGAAAATAAAAACAAATGATTTTATGAATGTTGTTTATATTTGGATGACTGAAACACATACATGAGACCAGTGCCTACTCTTAGGCAACAAAGTCACAATCATCAAGGAGGAAACACAAGGGGAAAACAAAATGATATGATCTACTTATCTAAAGCATCAAGGAATATCATTCAAAAAGTTATCTACTTAGTTATCCATCACTGTACTACCCAAACTCATATGCAATCACTTAAAAGAGTTGTTGCAACTTGTACAACAAACTTAGAATTCTGTCGAATTCCTTTAATATTGATTACATTTGCAACAACAAATGTGCTAAAGAAAACATGTCAGATTTGATATATTCTGTGAGTTTACATACACGGAAATGGAGACATAACACAATTGATGATATTACAACATTCTTAGAACAAACTATCAAAACCAATGTGTCCTTGCAACTATTCTTTTATTTTTTGCAACTTTTTGCTTCTTCTGATTATTTATTTACTCTCGTGTACCATCCAATCCCTCTAAAATGCTAGCCAAATTGCGAATAAGACCAAGGTTCCCCCAAAACGGACGCATCAGATCGATGGAGGATATCTACAATAACTTTTGGTGGATAACGAAGCGATGCCATCAATGCAAGTAGATGAAACAGAGGCGGACAGCAGTAATAGTGATTGGTGAATTTGAAATCTGCAAATATACACATCAAGAGCTAAAATAACCTAGTCATGTCATAAATCCTTGGTTGGTGGAAGAATCACCAACAATACTTTGATTCACTCAAAAAATCATTTGAGAACCAATCACAAACCATAAACATAGCACCCAGATCAATCGGGGTAAATCTGACATTTGCCGGAAAAATAGCCCTATCAAGTTCATGCTGGAAGTTCAAGTCATAGATGAAAAATGCGCCAATAAATCGCGCAACTCGCGAGTAATCATGCACAGGAACAGAAGGTGAGTTAATCGCCCGTATACTCGCAGCCGATTATTACAAAAAATCGCCGCAATTTTTTGTGCATATCGCGCCAAAATGCACACGTTTTAGGGCAAAAAATTGCTGTTAATGAAGTATAGAAGTGAGCAAAGGAAAAACGTGAGATTTTATTTCATTTCAAACCCTTCAGAGACACGATTTGCAGCACAACACAACGTGACTAGGGCACGGGAGGATGCAGGCGACTTCACTGTGATTTGTGCCGCGAATTTTCAGGTTTTTTTATGAATAAATCTTCATTGTTTCAGTGACGCAATTTTTTGAATTAGTTTCTATGCTTTGTTGTTTGTTCATTGTTGTTTGTCACGATTTTTCTGAGTTATTTTCTGTGCTTTGTTCATTGTTGTTTGTTTGTAGTTTGTTCTTTTTTTTAACAATTATATATTTATTATTTTATATTTATATATATTTATTAATTTCTAGGTTATCCATATATATAAATATAAAATAATACATATATAATAAATATTTATTGTCCTATACATAAATAAAGATATAATATTATATTTATTAAATTCTAGGTTATACATTATATATTTATTATTTTATATTTATATATTTATATATTCAATTTTGAGTAGTTAGTGTCCAAAGTTCTAAGTGGTATTTGCTTTTGAAAGAATAGAATAAGCAAGGCTTTTAAAAAAAAAACTATCTATGATTCTTATCCTTTTGTTTGTGTTCATCCTTGACATCAATACAATAATTTAGTTTTTTTTTTTGATAAACTTCCAAAGTTCTATTGAAATTTGTTTGGAAAATGTTAAAGACATAAGATTGAAACTAATTAATTTCATCTATTTCCTTTTGCTAGGTTCTCATTCGTAATTTGGTAAAAGAATATGGCTTCTGCAAGTAAAAAGAGTGGTGGCAAACCAAGAGATCCTTGTTGGAAACATGGAACACTAGGTGCAGCGCGAGGAGAGGTTATTTGCATCCATTGCGCCAAGCCTCTATTTGGCAGCATAAACTGATTGAAATACCACCTTGCACGAATCCCTTGTCAAGATGTTACACCATGTACAGAGGCATCCAAAGAGGTTGTGAGGGAGGCCAAAGCACTCCTTGCAGCATTTGACCAAAGGAAGGAAAATAAAAAGAGAACAGCAGAGGCAATGGAAGCCCCATATGCAGATTTCAGTTCTACAAGGTCACAGAGAGATATGGGGGGCTCTTCTTCTCTTGGGCCATGGATACGAGGATCGGGAATTGGAAGTGTGGGCAGCCTCAGTTTTAGTTTTTTTTTTGTTCCACGTAATACTCCTGGTGCACAACCTTCATTGGAAGGTACTTCTTGGAACAAAGAGTTGCAAAATGAGGCAAAGTTGGCATGTGCTAGATTTTAGTACTACAACAATATTCCATTCAATGTTGCTTCTAGTCCTTATTGGGAAGGGTTGGCCAATGCATGGACCGTGGCAGGTAAGGGGTTCAAGGCCCCAAGTCGCCATGAGTTGAGTGGGCCATTATTGCAAAATGAGGTCCAAAACACACATCGATTAGTGGAGGAATTGAGGAGAATGTTGGAAAAGAATGGCTGCACCATTATATCTAATGGGTAGATGGATGGCAGAAATAGGACACTCATCAACTTTTTAGTGGCTTCAAGGGGAGACAATTGGTATTTCTAATATCAGTTGATGCCTCCAATGAAACAAAAAATGCAGTGACCTTGTGCAACATGTTGGATGAGGTGGCGATGGAAGTGGGGGTTCAAAATGTAATTCAATTTGTGACCGACAATGCAGCTGCATATGTGGCAGCTAGTAAACTTCTAATGGCGAGGTATTCTACATTATCTTGGAGCCCTTGGGCTGCCCATTGTCTTGACTTGCTCCTTAAGGACATAGAGAAACTAAATTGGGTGAAGAATGTGGTTGAAGATGGATGGAATATCACAAAGTACATCTACAATCAAACATGGGTCCTAAGTCTCATGAGAGAGCACACTGATGGTAAGGATCTCATGCGATCAAGAGTCAACACACTCTACCACCAATTTCCTCACCTTGCAGAGTATTTTAGCTACATTGCCCAACCTCAAGCACATGTTTGTGAGTGAAAGATGGTTGGAGAGTCCTTATTGTAGGAAGCCTGAAGCAAAGAAGGTTGTGAAGACCATTTTTGATGATAGATTTGCCAAACTAATGGAGGAGATCATCAATGTAATTTTTCAAACTTTGATTGATGATTTTTTTTTGCTTCCTAATATATTACAACTTGCTGATTTTGTTAAATCTTTTATATTTTAGGTGTCAGAACCATTGGTTAGAGTTCTAAAATTGGTGGATGGGGATAAAAGCCCCATGGGTATCTATATGAGGCCATCGATAAGGCCAAAGAGGCAATTCAGCATTTATATGGGTCAAACAAGACCAAATATGAACCCATATGGTGCATAATAGATCGGAGGTGGAATCGAAAAGTCCACCAACATATTCATGTTACTGCCTACTTTTTGGACCCCAAGTTTTATTTCTCTCCTACTTTCAAAGCAGATGCAGATGTTCTTGTTGGCCTCAACACATGTACTAAGAGATTGGTTAGTAATGATGACCTTCGAGATCTCATACTTGATGAGATACAGAGCTATAAGAAGGCCGAAGGGCCATTCTTTTCTTCCAAGGATTGCATTCGTAGGAGAGACACCCTATAGCTAGGTAACAAATTCATGTGTTCAATATTATTTTACTATTTATGTTAATGTTTAAGTTTATTAAATCCTTACTAAGTTATAAATGGCAATTGTTATCCTTGCAGATTTTTGGTGGCAAGATTATGGTG
>VDFB02353493.1:209218046-209296529 GCA_007258455.2 Sequoia sempervirens
AGGTGCTAATCTCTTCTCACATGGGCCCTTTCCATGCTGCTCTCTTGGGTGTGCACAGATCTGGATCTGCTGCAGTACACTGTTGCTGAAAGTGTGCCTCTGCTGAGAAGAACACAGAATTGAGCAACTAGATGAAAACTCTACACTCCCTCTCAGAGCAAGGTGTTCTTCACCAAGCCAAGATACTGTCACAATATATTGAACCTCCCCTTTGCTAGGAGCATTGTCATCAAGTTGACCCTCTGTGAACCTGAAGAAAAATAACCTAAGATCACTTTTCTGTTCTATAATTTGAAATCTCTTCAGAATCTAAAGTGTAAATCTCTCATACAAGGAAAACTTCATCACATTCATCATGTTAACTTCACAAGTCAAATTCTCCTCACACCACATCATTGTACAAAACACCTACAATAATAAACTCATCCATATATATGGCCACGATAAGTGGAACAAATCTATCAGATAAAGAATTAAAATCTGCATTTTGAGTGAATCTTCTGAACTTTGTTTCATTTTAGACTTTTGTTTTTGTTTTTTGTTTTTATTAGTCATAGTGTGACTCTTGAGTAGCCAAGGGTTTGGTTGGTAATTGCCACCCGTTTACTTCTATGTCTCTGGAATCCCTTGAAACCCAGTGGTTCCTCGTCTTAGAGAAAAAAAGGATTAAAGAAATAAAAATCTTATCTAGATTTCTTCTTTTCTTGCATCATCCTTGGTCTAAAATTGAATTCTTGGAATAAAAATCTTCATATACTTAAAATACTCTTCCATTTGAATTGGAGGGTCATAAAATGTCAACCTTAGTTGAAAATAATAAATCTTTAAATTCTGCTTCCAGGGTCCTAGGCTAACTCAAGAAAATAAAGGAAAGCTAAGCAGTTCATTCTCATAATCTTAAGAAATAAACAGGCTGAAATCAAATCTTTTTGGTCAGGCTGAGCAACATCATGTACTTCAAAAAATTACTTTCGGTGTTCCATAATTGGAAGCCCTCTGATTTTCTACACTTAACCATTGACTATTGTTTATGCATAATTAGACATATATGAGAGTACCACATCCAAGAATGGCAATATTTTAAATGGCACAATATTCATTTTTCAAGCCTAAAAATGGGAACCTCAAGCAGATTTGCTGCATGCCGTTGTGCAGCTGCATCCTGTTCTGCAAATCTACGTGCATCCTCAGTAAGCCTTTGCTCCTGTTCTACTCGCATCATCACCTGAGCATAATATAGACTGTCATAACATCAATATTGAGACACATTTGCATTCCTTTTTAACCTATGACTTAAAAGATTGATAACAGGCTACAGCAGGAATTTATCATCAAAGATTATACCAATCCCTGATTACCACGTATAGAAAGAGATAAAGAGAAAAGAAAGTCTAACATTTAATATCACAAAAGCAGTTAGATATTCCAAACAACCTGAAGCATGGCTTGCTCTTGCTCTTCCTTTTCCATCAAAACTTGCCTCAGGTTCTCCATTTCAGATTCCACTTGCTCTAGCTGCAACATAAAATAGAAAGAGTCTTCTATATCACATTTCCAAATAAATAGAATAAGACGTGATCCAAAATGTCATGTAATTTACAAATAATAATTTTGAAAAGCAAAGTGTTGAATAAACAAATTACTGCATGCTCAAGCTACAAAAGGTACATCAGCATAATAAATTCTATAAGGTCCCCTTTGTTTACTCTACAGTACCAAAGCAGTAAGAGGCCCTTCTAAACTCCCAACAATATCTCTCAAGCACCATCTGGAAGGTATCGATGAAATAAATTGTATGAACAAATTCTGAACCTTAATGATCTATAAGCTCAAAAGTCAAGACAGAGTTGACATCAAATATTCAAAACCAGTCCAAAACAGGAACCACAACGTTAGAATTTTGTGCAGTGTCTCTCTAAATAGTGTGTGAGTAAGAATTGCTCCAATCTGTGAATTATGTTGAACATCTAGTGGGAATGAAATAGACATACGTGGAAGCACCATTACACGTTCAATAACAATGAGATATCAAAAAAACTCTTCTATTCTTAATGAATAGAATATTGTACACAGTATACAATGAAGGACTTAGAATTCCACAATTGTGTTATTCCCATGGGCCAAATCCCATGAAGGATTACATGACATTGAGAAAGCGTACAGATGAGAGAATTGAGTATCTAAGGTTACTATCCTCTCTTTGTCCTCTTCAAATTAAGGGGCAATTATGTTACAATATGTTTTAAGACAAATAATTCCAAAAACCCATTTCTGTGATGATTGCTTCATGTACATGTGATCTGGTGTTACCACAGAGGTGTCTTATCAGACACATGAAGCCTGATCCAATGGTGCGCACAATGCAATATTACACAAGTTGAGCTATTGGTTCTGTTACATGTTATGAAATGTGGTGGCTAAATGTTGCATAAGGAGCAAATTCAGCAGCAAGAAGAGCAAGAATGCCTTAAGAAGGCATCCCAACATTAAAGTGCCTGTGCTGCTTGAACCATAATTAGTAACATAAAATACATTTCATAAAACTATATATTGAACACAAAGCTACAAGCCAAATATCAATCTTTTTCTCATTGAATTCATATGAATAATTTTCTTATCAACAAAAGTCTAGACATTACATTGATTAATGATAAGCAATCAAAAGAATGAAATAGCAAAAATCTGATTCATTTACATAAAGAACAAATAACTAATATGTTACTTATGGGAAATGAAAAGTGAGCTTTGCGGCCTATTCCATTACTATCTCAATCATTTTGCCATGCCATGCCATTAGCAGTTTGTAAGTGATCTTCCTCTAGGCTGCCTTCTCGTAATAGACTATGAGACTTGCCATCCAAGAAGTTGCAACCGAGCTTCATCAACACGCTTCTCTTAGCACATCTTCATTTTACAGTTTTATTAGTTTTCAGCATTGCATCTGTAAACTAAGAGGTAGATTATCCATCGTTTGCTTCCAATTAAGAGTCCAATCAATTCCTGAATTATCCTTAATTGATAATCATCTCATACTCCACTACTATCTCACATATTGTTCAATTTAAAGCAGCATTCTCCACATTATTTGTTTTCCTTGCATTACTTTTGTGCTTCCCAAGTGCCTGAAAAAGTACTAAGCTTGCACCTACATTCTTCTTGCACAATTCTTGATCTCATTTGCCATCATACATGTCCTAGATCGCTTATATAAGGTATAACTGAGTATAATGCACTTCATTGATCATCTTATAGGCTTTGATTGTACCTTACTTCAACCTTAAATGTATCTGGAAATGTTGAATATCATCTAGGAGACATTTTATTTCACATCTGTGTAGAGTTGTCTAGCATCTTCTCAAACCTAGCAAAACTCCTGCTTTCATTCTCTTTCTGCTCCTACATATTTTCATCCAACTTTCGGTCATTGAGAACTCCATTGAGCATCTAAATGCTTGCAAATTGTTTGTTGAAGGCTTGTATTACATTTTGAAGATTGGAAACACTCTTGCTAGAAAAGTTTGGCATGTTCTAAGACTGGAGGTCACTGAAAATTTGATTTTGCCCAATTTATTAGTTGTCCTTCCCTTGAATATCATTGAATTTCTCACTTGCATTGCAGGAAATAATTCTATAAGCATTATGATTGCTGATTTGTGTTACAATTTTTTTTTTTGTCAAGCACACATCAAATATGAATACTGGCATTTCATTTGCATACGTTCATTATTGACAAACATTAAGACAATAAAAGGGTATCATATTTACTCTTCTGTGCATTCCTAGGCTGATTACATACCCACATAATTTGAATATCAACCATAGTAGCATCTCTCAAAGAACTTCCAAGACCTGTCAAATTTGTTGTGCCATTTGCTGGGTTTTCTAGAAAGTGGCTCTGCAGTTTTTAACATATACCTATCTTTCTTAAATAGGCAGATAAAAATAACTTAGTTTAGTGTTAGGAAACTAATTATAGTTTGTTTCTAAGTTATACCCTAATGAAGGCTTAGGTTAAAAACTTAAAAGAATAGAGCTGCCTATAGAATAGTAGGCCACGTACTATAGCAGCATGGCCTGCTATTTTATGGCCAGCCCTTTCTATTTAGAAAAAATCCTCTTATGTAAGAGTAAAATAGTTTGTTTTTAACCACATGCATTTTTTAGTGATTGTCATAATATGTTTTTATCTCCATATATTATATTAGATGTAAGTTCACAAAATCAGTTTTTTTCTCTATTTTTACAAATATTATGTTGTTATTTGTTAAATATTTTCCCAAGTTTTTTATCAAGTTTTCTCGATTTTAAATCCAAATAATTGAATTCCACTTACACTTTACCATTCCATACTACAATGATATCAACATTATTAGCATACTCATTGTTCAACATAGTTGCATTCATTGTCAAAAACATAATAAGAAGGGAAAACTTGCTCATTTAGGTTGCAATAATTATAATTTTGAGTGTATAGAAGCTCGCATGACACATAAAGTTTTCTTGCACAGTACATAGGTTTCCAAAGCATCATTTGAGAATCTTATTTGCTGTTTTTAACTTTACATAAACATATCATAAAACCTGATTTCCTAGGGTTATATTGCTTTCTTGGAAAATGCATTGGTCTTCTGATATGTTGCCCCTCCATTTATGAAATATAAAAATAAGCTACAGAGAATGGGTATGCCCCTTTCGCCTACTATGATTCTTGCAACAAAAGCATAGGTTACTTCTTGTTTGAAAGAATCACAAGGAGATTCAACACACTTGTTTCTTTTTATCTTTCCTTTCTAGAGAACCAGCATTCATAGATAGGACGTTTGCTGTTTGCCTTTCTTTATTTTAGCTTGATTTTTCACTTTCTTGTGTGATTTGATTTTGTATTTATTATTTGGTTAGTGTATACTTTTGTTTATTGTTCATTATGATAAAATGAATACACGAATGAATAATAGATATGACAATGCATACCAGATATGGTATATCGTTATCCACACATGAATTTATTACAGAAGAAGACCAGATATGGTCAACCAAGGATCAAAGTCAATCCCACTATATCAAACTCCTTTCCTTGACGATGCACAATCTATTTAAAAGACCTAACAGTTGCCAAGAGGAACACAACTGTTGACCAACTGGTGCTTATAACTATCTGAAGCCGACAAACAATTAATACATAGTCACATAGCCCATATTATCAAAACATAATAACAGTCATCGTACACTAACTACAACTTTCTTGTCTTTCAATTTGGTATTTGGTGGGGTTTTCTAGTAGTTATAGTTCACATTGCTAATCTATCCATTGTAGCTGTTTTATAACTATAAATTGACAGCAACAGCCCCTCAGAGCCAGCCAAATCCCTTGTGTTAGGCAAACCTAGTCTTACCAATGAGGCTGCCATCCAAAACTAAATGGACTAATGACTCTGAAGTAAGTCCTTCAATATGCTCCTACCCCAAACCCCCTATCCCTCCATTCGAAGCCCTCATCAAACATCTAGAGGCCACCAACCAATACTTGGACCCAAGAAACCACCAACAAAACACTTGAATATTACGAATTTTCCCACCCATCCCTTGGAAAGTTGTGAGATTGAATCGTTATTTTTCCTTGTGATCAAGGTCTTCCTAGTTGCAAAATAATAACTGATATTTATTTTGAGCAACTAACATACATGACAAGTCTTATAAAAGTACAAGATGTATGCTAAACATGATATATCAAGCATATGTTTTATCTTAAAACTAAAACTTAGAACCAATAAAAAACATGGTTTATTTGTGAGCTTGTAAGATCAATGAAAATTTTCAAAAAACATGTCAAATACTTAAATTTTTATGCATGAACAGTTGTGTCAACATTGCAAGAATTATTGTACATACACAGTCATGATTAGTTCCCTCGGAGCCCATTCCACAGATAGGCATTAACATGTCACTGTAATTGATTTTGTGACCCTTTTGTGATGTCATTTCTCACATCCATAGATGGCTATATAGATTTTGCTCCTATTTTGGTGGGGTTTCTAGCCAGGATGTTGATTAATGTTAATGTCATGGTTGGATATCTAATTCCGCTAATTCATGGCAGAACTCTGTCTGTTTGATTAAAGCATCCAGCTCTTGACTATGTTTTGCATTTGCACAGAGAGATTCCACCATCTATCTGTCACTATGACCATGTTCCATCATAAGTATGAATTTGTGTTGATAAAAGCTTTCCAATGCTTTAAAAACATTTGGTCTAACTCTCTTAAGTCTAAGACCTTGGCAAAAGGATACTACCATAAAGCAGTGACTGGTAAGCTAGAAATAGAAGGACAATCGAACAGACAAGAATGGGTTTAACACTGTGTGATAATTATTCTTTGATGCCTATCCTAACTGTTAGGTCTCAAAATCACTACTTCACTTCCTCGAACAAATAATACTCAAGGAGCCAGGGTTGTCATCATGTAGGTAAAATAGTTCATCAACAAACCATGGAGGATCTTAAGCTAACACAACAAGAGTGGGTTTTATCCTCTGCACTTTGAGCTCAACTTAAACTCAAGAGGGTATTCCCAGGGGTATACTTGAATAGATATTGAAATCACTTAGGATAAACAACAAAATGTGAACGATAGCCAAACCAAACCTATTTGATTAGCCCCAAAGATTGTCACTGGACTAAAAGATTAGCTATCCATAACCCCTTATATAGTTGATAATTCACCTTGGAAACAAATGCAAGGTGGAGTAAGTTTCATGATCCGCAAAGAATGATTTCTTCTATTCCCTACAAACAATGATATCATGAACTTACAAAATGAAAATGAAAACAAATGATTTTATGAATGTCGTTTATATTTGGATGACTGAAACACGTACATGAGACCGGTGCCTACTCTTAGGCAACAAAGTCACAATCATCAAGGAGGAAACACAAGGGGAAAACAAAATGATATGATCTACTTATCTAAAGCATCAAGGAATATCATTCAAAAAGTTATCTACTCAGTTATCCATCACTGTACTACCCAAACTCGTATGCAATCACTTAAAAGAGTTGTTGCAACTCGTACAACAAACTTAGAATTCTGTTGAATTCCTTTAATACTGATTACATTCGCAACAACAAATGTGCTAAACAAAACATGTCAGATTTGATATATTCTGTGAGTTTACGTACATGGAAATGGAGAGATAACACAATTGATGATATTACAACATTCTTAGAACAAACTATCAAAACCAATGTGTCCTTGGAACTATTCTTTTATTTTTTGCAACTTTTTGCTTCTTCTGATTATTTCTTTGCTCTCGTGTACCATCCAATCCCTCTAAAATGCTAGCCAAATTGCGAATAAGACCAAGGTTCCCCCCAAAACGGACGCTTCAGATCAATGGAGGATATCTGCAATAACTTTTGGTGGATGAGGAAGCGACGCCATCAATGCAAGTAGATGAAACAGAGGCGGACAGCAGTAATGGTGATTGGTGAATTTGAAATCTGCAAATATGCACATCAAGCGCCAAAATAACCTAGTCATGTCATAAATCCTTGGTTGGTGGAAGAATCACCAACAACACTTTGATTCACTCAAAAAATCATTTGAGAACCAATCACAAACCAAAAACATAGCACCCAGATCAATCGGGCTAAATCTGACATTTGTGGGACAAATAGCCCTATCAGGGTCATGAAGGAAGTTCAAGTCATCGATGAAAAATGTGCCAATAAATCGCACAACTCGCAAGTAATCGCGCACAGGAACAGAAGGTGAGTTAATCGCCTGAATACTCACAGCCGATTATTACAAAAAATTGCCTTGATTTTTTGTGCATATCACGCCAAAATGCACGAGTTTTAGGGCAAAAAATTGCTGTTAATGAAGTATAGAAGTGAGCAAAGGAAAAATGTGAGATTTTATTTCATTTCAAACCCTTCAGAGACACGATTTGCAGCACAACACGACGTGACTAGGGCACAGGAGGATGCAAGTGACTTCACTGTGATTTGTGACTCGATTTTTCAGGATTTTTTATGAATAAATCTTTTATTTTTTCAGTGACGCAATTTTTTTAAATTAATTTCTATGCTTTGTTGTTTGTTCATTGTTGTTTGTCACGATTTTTCTGAGTTATTTTTTGTGCCTTGTTCATTGTTGTTTGTTTGTAGTTTGTTCTTTTTTTTAACAGTTATATATTTATTATTTTATATTTATATATATTTATTAATTTCTAGCTTATCCATATATATAAATATAAAATAATACATATATAATAAATATTTATTGTCTTATACATAAATAAAGATATAAGATTATATTATATCTATTAAATATTTATTATCCTATATATAAGTAGATATATAATATTATATTTATTATATATTTATATATTCAATTTTGAGTAGTAAGTGTCAAAAGTTCTAAGTGGTATTTGCTTTTGAAAGAATAGAATAAGCAAGGCTTTTAAAAAAAAAAAAAAACTATCTATGATTCTTATCCTTTTGTTTGTGTTCATCCCTTGACATCACTACAATAATTTAGTTTGTTTTTTTTTTGTTTTGAGTAACTTCCAAAGTTCTATTGAAATTTGTTTGGAAAATGTTAAAGACATAAGATTGAAACTAATTAATTTCATTTATTTTCTTTTGCTAGGTTCTCATTCGTAATTTGGTAAAAGAATATGGCTTCTGCAAGTAAAAAGAGTGGTGGCAAACCAAGAGATCTTTGTTGGAAACATGGAACACCAGGTGTAGTGCGAGGAGAGGTTATTTGCATCCATTGCACCAGGCCTCTATTTGGTGGCATAAACCGACTGAAATACCACCTTGCACGAATCCCTTGTCACGATATTACACCATGTACAAAGGCATCCAAAGAGGTTGCAAGGGAGGCCAAAGCACTCCTTGCAACATTTGACCAAAGGAAGGAAAATAAAAAGAGAACAGCAGAGGCAATGGAAGCCCCATATGCAGATTTCAGTTCTACAAGGTCACAGAGAGATATGGGGGGCTCTTCTTCTCTTGGGCCATGGATACGAGGATTAGGAATTAGAAGTGTGGGAAGCCTCAATTTTAGATTTTTCGTCCCACGTAATACTCCTGGTGCACAACCTTCATGGAAGGTACTTCTTGGAATAAAGAGTTGCAAAATGAGGCAAAGTTGGCATGTGCTAGATTTTAGTACTACAACAATATTCCATTCAATGTTGCTTCTAGTCCTTATTGGGAAGGGTCGACCAATGCATAGACCGTGGCAAGTAAGGGGTTCAAGGCCCCAAGTCGTCATGAGTTGAGTGGGCCATTATTGCAGAATGAGGTCCAAAACACACATCAATTAGTGGAGGAATTGAGGAGAATGTTGGAAAAGAATGGCTGCACCATTATATCTAATGGGTAGACGGATGGAAAAAATAGGACACTCATCAACTTTTTAGTGACTTCAAGGGGACAATTGGTATTTCTAATATCAGTTGATGCCTCCAATGAAACAAAAAATGCAGAGACCTTGTGCAACATGTTGGATGAGGTGGCGATGGAAATGGGGGTTCAAAATTTAATTCAATTTGTGACCAACAATGCAGCTGCATATGTGGCAGCCAGTAAACTTCTAATGGCAAGGTATTCTACATTATCTTGGAGCCCTTGTGCTGCCCATTGTCTTGACTTGCTCCTTGAGGACATAGGGAAACTAAGTTGGGTGAAGAATGTGGTTGAAGATGGAAGGAATATCACAAAGTACATTTACAATCACACATGGGTCTTAAGTCTCATGAGAGAGCACACTGATGGTAAGGATCTTGCGCGATCAGGAGTCACATGCTTTGCCACCAATTTCCTCACCTTGCAGAGTATTTTAGCTACATTGCCCAACCTCAAGCGCATGTTTGTGAGTGAAAGATGGTTGGAGAGTCCTTATTGCAAGAAGCTTGAAGCAGATAAAGTCAAGAAGACCATTTTTGATGATAGATTTGCCAAACAAATGGAGGAGATCATCAATGTAAGTTTTCAAACTTTGATTGATGATTTATTTTTTTGCTTTCTAATATTACAACTTGCTGATTTTGTTTATTTTTTTATATTTTAGGTGTCAGAACCGTTGGTTAGAGTTCTACGATTGGTGGATGGGGATAAAAGCCCCATGGGGTATCTATATGAGGCCATGGATAGGGCCAAAGAGGCAATTCAACATTTATATGGGTCAAACAAGACCAAATATGAACCCATATGGCGCATAATAGATCGGAGGTGGAACCGACAACTCCACCAACATATTCATGCTGCTGCCTACTTTTTGAACCCTAAGTTTTATTTCTCTCCTACTTTTAGAGCAGATGCAGAGGTTCAAGTTGGCCTCAATACATGTATTGAGAGATTGGTTAGTGAAGATGACCTTCGAGATCTCATACTTGATGAGATACAGAGCTATAAGAGGGCTGAAGGGCCTTTGTTTTCTTCCAAGGATTGCATTCGTAGGAGAGGCACTCTACAGCCAGGTAACAAATTCATGTGTTTAATATTATTTTACTATTTATGACATTATGTTAATGTTTAAGTTTATTAAATCCTTACTAAGTTATAAATGGTTATCATTGCAGATTTGTGGTGGGAAGATTATGGTGCCACAACGCCTAATCTTCAAAAGGTTGCCATTCGTATTTTATCTCAGCCTTGTAGTGCATCTGGTTGTGAGCGCAACTAGAGTGTCTTTGAGGCCATTCATACAAAGAAGCGCAATCGGTTGACTCAAAGCGCTTGAATGACCTTGTCTACATGCGCTACAACCTTCGGTTGCATGAGAAGAAGGTACAAGGGTTGAGTTCACATGAAGCACTTGACCTTGATGACATTGATCCATACTCAGATTGGATTGCTGAGCCTGATGAGGTCAATGTGGAACCATGGATAAGTGATGATGAGTTTGCTGAGATGGAGAGGGAGGCAAGGGCAGCTGAATGGGAAGCAGAGGTGGCAGCATATGAGGAGGAAGAAAGCGAGCTTGGTCAACCAGTAGAGGTGGTTTCTTCACACACACATCTTGATCCTATCCCTATGGATGAGGCACCTGTTGAGGCTTCTATTGAGGACACTGCAACTATACCATCTACTTCAGCACCACCCACACAGCAGCGACAAAAGCTTTTGAGTTTCAGTCGTACAAGAAATTTATGATATATAATTTTTATTGATATCGAAACTTGAAGTTGATATGTATTCAGAAGTTGAACTAGTTTTTTGGTCTATGATACATTGATGATTGATATGTATTAAACTCTAATTTTGGTTTATATATGATGAAATCAATTGATACATTGATGATTGATATGTATTAAACTCTAATTTCGAATTATATATGATGAAATCAGTAATATGTTCTACAAATTCTGTTTATATGTGTGTTTTTGAAGAATATTTTAAAAAATTATGTATTTTCAAATGTTTGATAAATTTATCTGGTTTTTGCCGAGTCCAAGTTTTTCAAGTATGGTTCAAGTGCAAGTGCATTTACAGCTCTAGAGATATGTCATGTTCAAATGAAAAGTTCTACAAATGATGTCAATAAGGGGTGACATCAGCATGACATCAACGAAATGAGGTGAGATGGATTAGGGAACTTCTGGTATGATGACATCATGATGATGTGAGCAAGGTGGGATGACATCAGCATGACATCATCCAAGTGTGGATGCAGGAAAATGAAGTGAATCAAGCTTGCAAGTGAAGCCATCTAAACTGGATGAAGAATTTTTGAAAATGCAAGTTCAGATTGCAGATGAAAGTCCAAGAAGGATGCCGGGAAAATGAAGTGAACCGGACTTGTGCACTTGAAATGAGTTCACTTAAAAAAGTCTGCAAAAGGAAGATAATGTCACTAGGCAAATGCAGGCGATGGGCTCTACCCGCCTGTAGAACCTTTACTTAGCCGAAAGTAACTACGAATGAGAGATGATGATGTGGAACTAGAACTTAGCAAGAGAATGAGTGGCAAGTGGAAATGAGCAAGTTCACTTGGAAATGCCCGCAAAACGAGATGGCATGAACTTTTCCACAAAGCAAAAAATTCTAAGTGAACCTTATAGAAAAGTGAAGAGGTGAAGTTCGAATGGAAGTTGGATTTCCGCAAAGCTGACACTTGTCATTTTTCTAGCACGTAAGACCTTTGTAGGAAAAACAAGCAAAACTGTACAGTTGCAAGGAAATCGATTAGGACAGGACATTGTGGGTCGAATGGACTGAACCGAATGGAAAGACAAAACCCACAGGAGCATAACTTCTTAACCATAAGGAATTTTAGAAAGCTTCAAAAGGCAACTAAGCTTCTTTTTTATGCTCTAACTATTGGTGCTAAGAAATTTTGACAAAAGACACCCCACGAATCAGTTTCTCAAATCGGTTATAAGCTTGGGCAAAATGACTAAGGCACAAAAAAGGGAAAGGGACTCGGGCAAAAGAACAACTGCAGATTTGAGTCCCAACGCTAACCACAAATTGGGCTACAATTTTGTGGATTTTGGTAAGTGGGACTTCAATCAATTGAAATAGGTATAGCTCATGGAGATCAAAGTATCACCTTGCACTGTATGGGTAGAAACTGATTTAAATTTTAGACAAACTCAGCAAATCCTTGTGAATGGACACTTGCCTATTTTCATTGCCTGTAACTTTGTAAGATGTCTACAAAATACTATTGTTCTTCTGAGGTGCCAGCTAAGGCTTTTAAGTTTTAAGTCAGCTTTCATCTAACTACCAATTTGACCAGTCAAGCTTAGCTTTGGCTGTATAACACATTTCTACTTATGGAAACATAGTAAAATCATGCTGCTTTGTTCTTTATACAGTAAAAAAAAAAATCTAAACTGCAAGTTTCTGTATATGTTGTTCAACTGTATCAAATGAATTTTAGTGCCAGAACATATATTTTATCCTTCAATAGTTTGCACACCCAAGAAAGAAAGAATGGATTCATTTGTCATTGACTGTGCTACTAACCTTTCAGCATTTTGGATAATCTGTTGCTAGATTTGCCAACACATCTACAGTTCTATTAGTTTTCCTTGAAATAAGGGCCATGGTTAGTTTTTTAAAGGACAAACTTTCCTCCTCTAGTACAGTCATCCAGTTCATTGATGAAAGGATGGCCCCTAGATGGAATTTAGCATTACTAAATGTGAGTGTCCTTCTAAATGTGTGTCCTTCAATTCACAAACATTTGTTTGCTAAGCATAGTTCCTCCAACAAAGTTTTTGCTTGCACTAAATTGTTCGAGTTGAACCGTGTCAACAATGTAAGCTTGTGGGATATGACCTTGCACATCTCTTATTACTAAACCTATATCTAATACACCAAAGATTGCATTTGCTCAATCTGCCAAGTTATTTGAAGAAAAGTGAGTGAGACGGTATCCCACATGGGTTGGATTCTTTATAATACTTAGGAAAGGTGAAAAGAGCAAGAAGTAGTGCAAGGAGAGCGAGATATATTCAAATCAATTAGAGATTTTCAATTATTCTGATTCATTATCAGACTGTTTTCTCTGTCCTAGAGAAACGTGTAAAAGAGGGAATAGTACTTCAGAAAGTATAAAATACATGTTCTTCCAATACTTCTAATATTTTCTAAGTCTGCTGTGGGAAAAAAATACATTGCATTTTGTAAGAAAAATATATCACAATTCCTTGTGGATATTACAATACAGTCTAATTTATCTATCTACCTCTCATAAAACGAAAGATTATGCCATCTAAAATACAACATGACAAGGCATGACCAGCTAAGAAAGTGTACAATCTTAAACACCTTAAATTCTTTGCACACATGAATAGGAAGAATGGGAAAAAGATTCTTATCACAGAAAAACCTTTGCACTAAGAAGACGCCTGTTGTCCTCTTTGACCATTTCCACTAATGCTGTCTCCAGCTCCTCTGCCCTGCCAAGCAAAGCAAAGAAAATGCTTTTCAGCATAACCTCCTTAAAAAAGTATTTGTAAACTCAAGAAGGCACTAGAAAACAAATAACAGGTAAGAAAGAAAATGCAACCAAATCTATGCAGATAAATATGTGAAATCAAAAGGACAATAACCAAATCTAGGCAGATAAATATGTGAAGTCAAAAAGACAAATGAACAACGACGGAAATGTTTACAAACTCCCAAAAAAGGCATGAAAATCACAGTTTAATAAATTCAAAAAAAATACCACTTAAAAGTCTTAACAATGTAAAAATTAAAGTAGGAGCATGTATTGTCAAGAATATAAAGACAAATCAACCAAATAAATATATAAATCATCAAGGTTGCAATATGTAACTAGTGTCTAAGCTGTAAGAGGATATATACTCAAAACCAGTGTCCACAGGGACATGTCTCAAAGGGTCCAGGTCACATCCCCGGTGTCCCAACATCCCAAGTACTTAGGGACTCGGAGGCAATGTCTTCTTTTTTAAGACTGGACAGCATACTCCATTTGGTGCATAAATAATTTTTGAAGTAGTTTTCTATGAAAAGTATGCTAATAACCTCTAAAAAGCTAAAAAACAGGAAAATGGTGATTACAAATTCAGCACATTGTATTTACTTTTTCAAATTTCAGCTGCTTTTATTTTGATCAAGCTATTAAAATAACCATTACCCCACCACCATTTAATAATCATAAAACTGTTACCATCCCCGAAACTTTGTCCCAACCTCCCCAAACACTATACAAAACATAAATCAAGAGCATGTATCCTCAAAACATGCCCTACAATTATATATAATGTAATGCAAAATGTTCTATTTGCAACAAAAGTAATGAAATTCCATTGCATTGTAGATTGAAGGTATGCCATTTTATATGAAAAACATCATAAGCTTTTGACAATGGCCAATACAACATAAATGTTATGCCCATTACCTATTGGATGAATTAAGGTATGAAGTAGTCAACTTGTAGTGCACATAACCTATCCAATTTATAGTTGTAGTCGACCTAATTGAGATTATGAGCTCATTCTAATATCCAGAATTCTGCTTTCATTTCACACATATTGTGTGGATCTACTATGTTAGGCTCTTATTTATGCATGCTTCTTGTTATTTTATTCTTGCTATCTTGTGGACAATGTTTTGCAGAGTTTTGGAATGGGTTTCAAGGACATCAACCCATTTTCCCAAATTTTGGGGGTGGTGGGGGATGGCAACACAAATAAATTATAATATATAATATTTGTAAATTTAATTATAAAAAATAGTAAAAGAAATTTCAAATTATCATTAACTATAAATAAATAATGATAAAGGTATTAACTATAAGTCTATAAGTTTAATAAGTAAAATAAAATAAATTAACAATAAATAAATAATATATATATAAAAAATTGCTATAGATCATAAAAATATTGCACTCACTCCCAAATATGATGATTGCATATCTGCATCGTCAGTGTTTGTCGCCCACCTTGCTCTCTCCCTACCTCAAATTCTAATGATTCTGGCATGCAATCTAGTGGATTAAGAGCTAATAATGGATTTGTTTCTACCCAAAAGCCTAACTCTATCTTTGACAAAACTTTTTGGGTTGCTCCTTGCAGTGAAGGGAATCATGAAACATTTGTTGATTGCAGTGCACGTATCATTTGGGCAGCACCTTTTTCCATCTTCTGATCTTCTACAGCATGATGGCAGCAATGGCAAAGTTAATGTCAGGTTGACTGTTTTTCTCTTCACGTGATGAATATGTTTCTTCTACCCACTCTCCAAGGGAAAATCCAAATGCCTAGGCTAGTAGAAGGACTAATCCTGATCATATTAAGAACGTGGGGTTTGGGGAGAATGTGGTTGTATCCTTAGAATGGCATAGGCAGCCCTAGTTTTTAGGTTTCTGAAATTTTGGCCAAGTTTGACTAGTCTATATGAATGGATGTTGCTTTATTGGAAGCCCCTTTTCAAAAATAGTTTTGCCCCTGCACAAAATGTTGGTTTCTAGTGATTTGTCAATCACCCGCAATAGGGAAGCACTTCTTTAGGGGGGTCGTGGTTCTTTTCTAGGTGTGAAACCTTAGTATCCATAACTTAATCCTCTCACCAAATTCTTCTTGTTACTCTAGTTTGGGTTAGGCTCTTTAACCTTCCTCTTCAATTTTGAGTAATAATTGTATTTTGAAATTCAATTGGACACCATATTTTTGTCTCAGATTTGTCTTGGATGATGAATTGTTTCACCTTTGCAAGAAATTTTGTGGGGACAGAATTTTCAAATAAGTTACCAAAAAAGCAAGATTTTGATGCAACAAATAGACTTTCAAAGAATTACTTTCAAATGTAGATCATGCTTTTCTACTAGCCTTATCATTGTAGAGTAACCTAAATCTTCTACTGAAGCACAAATGCATGCCCCCTCTAGGCAAGCTAATTGGTGGAAAGGGGCTAAATCAAGACACCAAATAACTTCTTTTGATCATCTTTCCATAGATTCTATTAATTAAGCTTCTTTAGATTTCCAAGCTTCTCCAACAAATTCATTCCTTGAGATAGTGTTTCCTCTCCACTTAACGCTAAGGACATTCCTCCCTTGACCTAACCTAATTCCAAAATGTCTCCCTTTTCCACCAAGGTTTCCAGACATCAAGCCTATTGGGTATTAGATGTAAATTTCTACAAATTTTCTTAAAAAGCCATCTACAAACAATTTTGAAAAGTGATCTACCATGAAAAAAAACCTTCTTTTGCAAAGTAAGATGACTAACCTTGCTTCTATTCCCATGATGAATGCTCCAAACACTTGTGCAGTTCTAACATCTAGATATCCCCACATCAAGAGGTTAGTTAGCTTGCTCCTATAAGTCTTGCTTAGATTAGCAAGAGGAAGAGCCTAATGAGGTGACATTTCATAGATTTAAGAAGCTATTATCAATTTTTTTTTCCTAGATGGCTTGCCCTCAAACGTAGTTGGTGATACTCTTGTATTCCTAACAAACGATTCATATGATGTGCATTTTCCCACCTATGCACCTGAAAGGTAAAAATGAAACTATATACTACATGTTAGGTACATATCATATATAGATAGCATCACATTCATGGGCATATCCATTACTTGAAACTCTTTCAAACTACGTGGTTTCCTATTGCAAAACCCCTTGAGCTCTTTGTAATATCCTATCGGCCTTGCACTATCTGTTTGATTGATCCTGGTCCATCTTCGCACTATCTCCCATTTCCCCTAATCAAACATTTAGGTTTATTGTCTATCCTAGAAGCTAATTAGAAGGTTTCCCTTTTGAACACCTTTACATGAGTAGATTCATAAATAGTTAACCTAATGCTAAGTCGAGTTGACAAATGGAGCAACATAAAAGCCACCCAAGTCAAAAAATAATCTATCACCAAAGACACAATCACCTAGCCTTCATCTTTAGTGATGAGCCCTCACATCTTCCCATTTGTAGGGGTAATTATCTCACTTCATATGCATTTTTGCTCCTCTCGCCTCCCTTAGCCTTTGGTGGTGAACCATCACATCAGCCTAGCTATGTAGGGTCATGGATAGACGCCTTGAGTGCCCCTACTTACCTTTGTCTAGCCTTCGATGCTAAGCCATTGCATGCTCTTGGTTGCATTAGGCTAGACTTGGGGGGGTTATATTATCAAAAGCATAATGAAAAAAAAGGAGGGAATTATAGTTTTTAGTTTGGATGGATCCCCTCCATTTGTGATGGGTATCTTCATGTTTTAGTTGGTAAGTGAACCTTGAGTTTGAATAGCTTAATCAATATACAAACAGATATATAGTATACATAAATCAAATAATATAGAAAATTTCAATGTACACATATATCAAATATATATATATACACACACATACATAATATAGAGATATCAATGTTACACAGGGATGTGTCCCCTAAACTTTTCCAGCCATTCATTCCCTAAGAAAAAATCAGATTGTAGCTTGTAGCTTTTCAGCATTTTGTTGTAATTTTTATATAATATGTATGCACATTGACAATGAAAGCAATGAGATTTTGTTAATTTGTGTGTTGCTTCTCATGTGAATTCTCAATTTAGCTCTAATGTTATTTAATACAGTTTTATAATGTATATGATGAATGCCATATTTATGAATAATTGAAATTTTCTATATTTTCTAAATTTTCCTTTTTCTATTTTTTGTCCCCTAAAAAATGGTCACCCATCACCTACCATCCCAGAAACATGTCTTGCCTTCACTATCCGGGAAAGACCATGGAACATAGATATATATTATATAAATATATAATAAATTAATTAGTATAAATAATACACTTTTTACAAAATTAATTGATAATAATGGGATCTTTATGCCACTTAGCTGCACTCTCCTTCCCATTTATCCATAGACCAACAATGGGGAGTGCAGTCGATTGTTAAGCCAATGCATAAATAGCTGAAGATTACACATTTAGGAACAAAAATCCTCAAGATTAAGAAAGAGCTGAAAGTAAACACTTTAATTTGTCATTTTCACAACTTCTGGCCAAGCTTGGTTGCCTTAAGATATTGGATTCCAAAAAACTGGAAATCTCTCCTTGAAGTAAATCATTTCAATTTCCCTTGTGCATGTGGCTTCTTCCTAGTGATGTACGATTTTACTTCTAAGAGATAAATTGCTACAAGTCAGCCGATTTGTTAAGCCAATGCATAAATAGCTGCAAATTACACATTTAGGAACAAAAATCCTCAAGATTAAGAAAGAGCTGAAAGTAAACACTTTAATTTGTCATTTTCACAACTTCTGGCCAAGCTTGGTTGCCTTAAGATATTGGATTCCAAAAAACTGGAAATCTCTCCTCGAAGTAGATCCTTTCATTTTCCCTTGTGCATGTGGCTTCTTCCTAGTGATGTACGATTTTACTTCTAAGAGAGATAAATTGCTACAAGGCAGCCAATGGTCTTGGGGCAAAGCAACTTTATACATAAAACCATGTATTCCAGAATTTAACCCTCACTGAAAAAATTTCAGTGGCTCCAGTTATCTCCTAGCCTTCCATCCATTGGTCACTCCTTGGGAAAGATTGCCAATTTTGGGTTCCTCCCGGCTTAGTTCAAAATTCACTTTTAGCAATATTATGATGGAATTAGACCTCTCAAAATCTACTATGATGGCATCGTGTTCAAATGTAGATTACAACAAATCATTTGGCAAAACCATGTCCAAGAGTTTTTGGGCCTAAAAAAAAGAATAGCCCCCCAAAGCCGGCTACATGGTGGCACAGGTCGAATGAGTGTCACAAGTATACTGCTACAGACTCTCTTGCTCCTTCATCCCCATCACCAGTTACTTCCTTGGTGGAGTATAAGCCTGTTTCTAACACAAAGGATTGCTCACGCTCAAGTCATAACAATTTAAATCCTCCTTCAACTCTGCATAGCATGCAACCACCAGGTCACTCAACAAATCTTCATAATCTTCTCCTCAGTCTGGTCTGGCACCCACTGGTGCAGATTTGGCTTCTTTGAGGGCCTTAGATTTAATCAAAAGTTCATCCTTTGCTGATGACAGTTCCAAGAACTGCACCATGGTTACCAAAAATAAATCTTCAATGGAGGATGTTGAGCAAGGAAAAATGTGTAAGGAAAGCTTAAGGTGCGGAACAAACTCTCCTAATGTCAAACCTCAAAGAAGAATGCAGATGTGTCTTTAAATTTTGCAATTACAGTTCATTATGATGCACATGAAAATAATAACAAAATAAACACATGCACAAATGAACACCAGATTTACATGGGAAAACCCTTACGGGAGAAAAACCCACCACACTAAAGAAAAATCTCTTGTATTACAGTAAATTGAATTACATACAAGTTATAGACTCTCCTTTCAGATAATTAATCTCACAGCAGCAACATTTCCCTAATCAACCTCGTACAGAACAAATTATGATCACTTTGTTATGTCTCGCTGTTACAATGCATATACAGCATACAATGAAGAACACACAGTGATCATTCGACTATCCAACCATCGAACCCATAACAGTTACACCACATTGCAATGTATAGCAACAACCATGATCAATTCATTCTCTATACCGACGGTTCAATTCAGTTTCCTCTGTTGAGCAACTGTCGAACCTCCCAGTCTTCGAACGGCCATCTCCAAGTCAGCACCGTCCTCCACTGATCGACGTACACCTCAACAGTCAAACAAGTTTACGCTCGTTCATCCACAGTCCGCTTCACCGCACTACCACTAGTCAGTTAGAAAGCTCCCGCGGTATGGCGGTATCCCCGCACTACCGCACCTCTGCTAGAAAGCTCCCACGGTATGGCGGTATCCCCGCACTACCGCACCTCTGCTAGAAAGCTCCCGCAGTATGGCGGTAACCCCGCACTACCACACCTCTGCTAGAAAGCTCCCACGGTATGGCAGTAACCCCGCACTACCGCACCTCTGCTAGAAAGCTCTCGTGGTATGGCGGTATCCCCGCACTACTGCACCTCTATTAGAAAGCTCCGTAGTATGGCGGTATCCCCGCACTACCGCACCTCTCTCACAAACACCTAGCGGTATAGAGGTAAAAGCATGAACTTAACACTTATGAATTCTTAGCTACTTGGTGACAGAACCAGGGTTATACCAATGAGTTTGAGACACATATTCTCAACAAAATGCAGCTTCGTTGCTAGTAAAGGTAATTGAAAATCTCTTTTGCATGGTAGGTCTGGCAAAGAATCAAGTGGAAACTGTGTCCTATGTTCATCAAGCGAGAGATTATTGAGCTGCATAAAATAAATATATATCTAGTTTAGATAAAGTAAGATTCAGATTCTAAACTGATATTTGTTATGGCAGGTAGCTGTAAAAATTGCAAGTTCTACCTTCTGTATATAAAAGGAAAATTTGTTTTAATCTTAGATTTTCATGCTGAAATGTTTTTGTAAATGTCACCCTGATAAGAGGATTCGACGAACTATTAAAATTCTTTTTTTATATTATATATATAGAAAGGGTGAGGACCCCAAATCCCTCAATTGACTGATCAAAAGAAACACACACACACACACATATTATTGACTTATTTTAAATAAGAGTCGGGACTGAATTAAATATAGTGTAAAGGTAGAATGGCCATGGGGACAACAGTGAGGGCTGTGCACTTGAAGTGGAATTTTGCCATTCTTTTTGTTTATTTCTTGCTCAGTTTTCGCTTTGCCTGCCCCCCAGGAAATAGTATGGTTGATTCAGAAACTGACAAACATTTATGAAAAGAAAATTTATAGAGCTTAGCTGCAATTTTAAAAACTTGGTGTTTTTTAGAGCAAAAACCAGCACATTCAAGTTCTAGCCCAAGCACTCCATTTTCATATCTCATTTCACACATGGCTCAAAATTCTTCGAAGGACCCTCCATTTTCAAATGACAGCACTGTTACCAAAACCAATCTTGTATATATATATAATTCATTTATTTTTAAGTTGAAAAAGATTATTTATTTTAAATTAAGAGTTGGGACTGAATTAAATATAGTATAGAGTGGCCAAGGGGACAACAGTGGTCAAGGTCTAGCCCAAGCACTGCATTTTCCTATCCCTTTTCACATCCAACTTAAAATTCTTCAAAGGACTCTCCATTGTCACATGAGAGCACTGTTACCAAAACATGACCTGATCAAAACTTTTTTGACCAGCCAGATTTGTCTGATTCAAACCAGATTTTCTAACTCCTATAGAAATTTTACTGTCTTCTTCTAAAACGTGGATTTCCATATTTTTGTGGTTTCCCAAACCAAATTGAAGTATTGAAATTGGCAACCATGCATAAGAGAACAAAACACATGACCATTGCAAAGCTCTTTCAACAATGGATTAACAAAGATCAATGATGAGGTGATTTCAAAATGTGAAACACTATGGATTCCAAAGACGAGACCCTAGCACTCAAGAATACTAGGAGGTTGCATAAACCATGAATAATTTAACTATATAGTGAGCATAGGGCTCTTGGCCTATCTTTTTGTTTTCTTTTGGTTGACTATCAGTTGTAATTTTGTTGTCTTTATCTATCAGTGTAAGGGCTATGATGTTTAAGTCTTGGGCTCTTGTTTATTGTGTTTTATACTTACTATGACATCTTTTATCTTTGTATAACATTATGGCACCCTTTTAATACCCTTACATTTACCCTTATCAAAAAAATATCTATTGCATATTTGTGTATGTTATATTTTATCATTGCATAAGATTATGGCACCCTTTCAAAACTCTTACCTTTATCCTTATTTAAAATATTGTTTTACAAGGGGCCTTTATGGTACTGGAGTCTAAATATAGGATAGACTTGGGTAGGATTTAGACAGAGTTTGACAAAATCATATCATCTGAAAACATAGACCAAGCGGGAGCTTCAGAATGAAAGTGATGATAATGTCAAATCTGAACACTACTACTCACTCTAAGATGCAAATAAAGAAAAAAAAAAAGAGAAGGGAGAGAGAAGGAATTAGGAACTCAATTCAGGAAAATAGCACAAGTACACATATGAACTGCAATTGAACATCATAACCAGCCTATAATTCACCTGAAATAATCACAATTACATATAGACGATGCAAACTTCAAAGGGAAATAGGGAAATTACAAACTATGAAAGAGATTGTCATACCTAAAAAATGGTGCAATGTCATAATATTTCACAAAATTTAAATGATTTTACAAGTCACTTATGATATACAAAGCATATGACTCAATTGATATTGCAATTACAAATTCACAAGTATACATGAACAAAATTCACTGATTTACATGAAAGGAAAACATGAACAAAGCAAGATAATAGAAATTATTTATTATCTACTCCACAAGTATCAACAATTTCCCATCACTATATTGGAAAGATAGTGTAGAACATCAATCCAGCCCCAAGAGCATACAAAAGTCCTAATTATGAAAATGTTTGAAGTTTGAACCATTCTTTTGACCAAGGGGAGATATAATGTGGAGAATGCCTTCAAACCAATCAGTTATTCTTGCAAGGGATACAGGTTTCTATTACTGCACATGTATGGAAAAATTGCAAAAATCAACAAAAAAATGCTAGATTAGTGTGCTCGAAAGAGGAAATATTCATAATGGTTTAAACTTTTTGATTGTCTGTGTAAGTGAGGCACCTCACTAAGTTATGTCACAGATAATTAAAAAAATTGTCAAGCTGCAGGATTGTTACTGGAGAAGAGCTATGAACATATTTTGGACACCATATACAGTCCATTAACACGATTTAATGCTACATAAATAGCAAAAATTCCCTTGGATTGGGCAAGTTTATGCTGTTGCCAATGATGTTCAAATGTTTGTTACCAATGGTCACATGTCCTGTGCCATCGTCAGCACAGCCCAAAGGTGGAGTTGTTAGGAATGAATTAGTTTTTAATTTTCTGAATACTTATGCATACTAGAAATTAAACTTTCTATCTACTTTATTTTTTAAATTTAAATAACAAAGTAAATGATGTTGTCAAATCTAAATTATATTTATATTTTGATTTTTTAAAATTTTAAATAAGTTTTTATAATGTTATGTTATTCCTTTTAAGGTTTCAAAGACTAGATTTGCCTCCCACACAATTGTCTTCAAATGACTTGTTTTTCTTGTGTTACCGCATTTTCAGTAACCCCCTTTCAAAAATGTGTCCACCTTTAAGCACACTTAACCATGTCGAATTGTCGCCTATAAGCCTTAGTTTTTTAAGTTGTGTCAAGCACCAACTGAGTTTTCACAACCCCTTCCCCGCCCGACCGTCTAAAAAGTTTAGCTTAAAGATTGTTTCATGTTGGCCCCTTCATGAAGTCTTAAAAGCTGTCGGGTCCCAGAGTGGTTCTCATAACCTTGGTGTACGCCGACGAGAGGGAAGAAAGTTAAGCGAAATAAAGTTCATTTCAGAGCTCTTGTTAGGTATCAAAACATTTGTCGATCCCTGACAGGGTTTCGAAGACCTGACTCATTCCTGCGATAAATTCTTTAAAAGGCTAAGCATTTTCCTAAAAGCCCTTTCTAAGAGGCTTTATCAAAAAAAGAGGCTAAAAAATACTTCAAAGCTGAGAGTAGTGAAACAAGCAATGGGTTTGTTTCCTGAACTAAAGCAGATTCTGAAAGCATTTTGAAAACCTCGCTCAAAGTCTGATTTTTATGCATTTAAGTTGTTGAGAACTATCATTCTGGCAATGTTAAGGTTCATTTAAAGAAAGAAATAACAGTACCAAAAGCAAATGCATTGTAGAGATAACATTTAATTGAATGCATAACCATTAATACACATTGCAGATATGGAAAATAAAGAAGTGCATCACAGAAGAAATGAAAAACAAAAAACTGAAAGCAAAGAATCTCAAAATTGTTGCATCACATGAGATAGATTTAATAGCCAAATAGATTATATATTTATATATATAATATTGTTTGTATTACATACCAAAAAGCGGGATTCCAATATAGGGTTTTCAAGCACAGTGGGTAAAGATGAGGATCCAAATGCCTTCAACCACCTCCTGGAGGCGTTCAATTTGCATAGGGGGGAAAAGATTCTCATTAAACTCCACAAAATGGGAAAAAGTCTCCAAAATATTACACTCCAACCCGACGCAGAGTAGGGCAACCGCTTGCTTTGTTGCTCATTCTTTAGTGCAGTCGCAATGCAAAAGGCGTCTCCTACCAATCCAACATGCGGATTCTTAGTTAGGTTCCCTAGGGCATCCTCCACATAGGGCAAATAAACCGGCCCCACCAAACGTTCAACAACCTTGACTCCCCACTCTAGCTTCCCAAAGGTGTGAATGATGTTGTAGAGGATGCGCTCCAGTAAAGCCGAGTTGTGCACATGCACTTGAGCCAAGAAATGCTCTCCAATTATCTTCCTAATCACTCCCTCCACATCACTACGAATGAGAAAAACCTCCCTGAGCTAGTATGTGACCAGCCTCTTCACCGCACTACATTCCACTCCCTCAATGGAGAGGAAATCACTCTAGTTCTCAAAAGCAGCCTCGTTTGAAGTGCTTAACATGTTTGAAATGGAAATTGTCATTGTGAAGAATGAGAATACTTCAGCTTGATTTATAGAATGAAGGAATAAGCTAGTGGAGTTCGCTCGAGAGCAATTAATAATACAAGGACACACAAGTTGCCTTGAATTAAATAAATTTGGCAGTGATGTGATATTGTTTAGCGAAGTATGCTTTGGCGTTAGAGAAATTCTCTATATTTAAACCATCCACACGAATATGATCCTTAGTTGGCATGTCATTAAACACGGGGCTTATTAGTTATTTGTAAAGACTGACAATTCATTCCCTTGTCCTAATCAATCGAAAGATGTGATGTAATCATAACCATCCTCAAATTAGCCATAAATGCTTATGTGACTTCATTGGACAAAGATTGGCTAATCTCCCGCAAAACGCTTATTTGGTGAAGTGGGGGTTACAACTCTCCCAAGATTCAATTTTCAAGAAGTTGTTGACCATTATGATGTGGAATTTTAAATATGCTTTGATCAAACATTAGAGGGGTCCAAATTTTTATCCCCCTTGCACTTTGATGCATGAGTGAGAATCGATTTGAATGAAGGATCAAGTTTTTGCAATTTTGATTGTTTTCTGAGGATGTTTATTGTCTTTGAGCAACGAATTTGAATGAAGTGCTTAACATTTATGAGTGAGTCTTTGAACTTTGATAAGTGTTAGGATATTCTTCTCTTTGTGGATGCGATATTCATTGGTGTTTCATGTTGGAGTAATCGGGATAATCATTTGATAATTAATTAATTATTAAGTCCCTTATTACTTTATTCACTTAAGCTAAACTTAGGAGTGCTTTTTTCTTATTAGTTTGAACTAAATTTAGGACAAATTGTCTAATTGCATGAGATTAGAACACTTGTCACTATCGAGTCAAATCCTCCTCTAGGGTTTGCCTTTCCATGCTTTTATAAAGCTTGCGCATTCATTGTAATAATTCAATTCAGAACCATTCAGGTTAATACATTGCACATATCAGTGCTCTTTTGGATTCAATCTTTTCTCTCTTGGTTGCATAGCAAATCACTTGCTTTGATCTCTTGCTTGTGACAGGCGTTTTTGGCTACAGGGATTTCTATGAGATGTGGGGTTGACTATCAACTCCAACATGGTATCAAAGCTCTTCAGATATATTCATGCACTTTTTCCAAAAACTGCCCCAAGTACATTTTATTCAGTATTTTGTGTTTTCACACTTTTTTTAATTACTTGGACGTCTTGGCACCTAGAAAGGATCTGTTTGCGTGAGATGCCATATTTTGATCTTCTTTATCAGTATTGAGGTCATTAGTCTCTAATTTTTTCATTTGGGTGAGTATCATGGGTCTTTCTATTCATCCTTTTGTGATCAATTTGGATAAGGACAACTATGAGTCTTGGCAAAATGGCATCCTAACACATCTCAGGTGGCTTGATAATTTGCTTTATCTTTATGACCTCATACCTACACTAGACACACCAAGGAGTTTATCAACATGGAGCATCATCAGGGATCATATTGTAGGGTTTATATGTTCTAGTGTTGATCTTGACACTATGTATGTTCTATCTCTCCATACCCAGAGGATCTTGCTGTAGATTGTCTCATCCCTCTTGCAAATGCAAATTCCATGCCCCACATACTTTGGACATGACTTCGGGAGATCTGTGGAAACCCTCATATCTCTCCATACCTAGAGGATCTTGTTGTAGATTGTCTCATCCCTCTTGCAAATGCAGATTCCATGCCCTTTGATGACAATACTTTAGAGGAGCTTGAGTATATCACAGGTCTTGCATGTTCCGATAGTTCAGAGACTTGCATTCATGTTCCCACTCTTCAAATTGAGACTACATCATCATCTTCTGTTGTTCCTGATCAATTTGACATTGCCACATCTTTGGTCCCTATTGATTCAATGCAGTAGGAAATCATTCATCTTCCAGACATAGCTACTTGGGATTCGTATCTCGCAAGCATATCATCCTTGTTTGTGGAGTCCTATATTGCAGATCTGGAGGATTGCTTTGAGGACATTCATCTCCTCTTTGTTGACAGCCACATCAACGTTGTTAGCCCACCATCTTCATCGCCTTTGCAGCTTGTTCTATATCATTCTTCACAGGATCTTGGATCGACATGTGGACACGTGAGCACTTTTCAAAGGCACACATCATTTCGATTTGGATTCCTGATTCACCCATTCTTTTGGATTGGACTCTCCAATCACCAATGGATCTGTTTCTTCCTAAGGGGAGAAATGTTGTTTGCAGGAAGTGGATCATATTCTGTCTTCAGGCGTTCATCATTGGCATGGGAGCTATTTCTTTGTGGGGGGGATTCATATCCTCTTTTTCTCTCTCCTATCGAGGGGACATCTATTGTACTTGCATGACAGAAGCAGTCCTTGGGGGGTCACATTGAGCCCTATCCTTCTTTCTCTAGTACAATCATTTATTTTTCTCTTTTGGAGAGGAGTTTTTTCCCATGTGGTTTTCTCCTTTTCTCTAGTTATGAGAGTTTCATTTATTTTGTACATGGGTACCTCATCAAGACTTGTATCCGGGACCCATCTATGCATCCATCATTGCATTCTACATTAGGGTTTTATAACTTCTCCCTAAGTTGATCTTAAGGGGGGGTGTTGGAGTAATCAGGATAATCACTTAATAATTAATTAATTCTTCAATCCCTTATTACTTTATTCACTTAAGCTAAACTTAGGAGTGCTTTTTTATTATTAGTTTGAACTAAATTTAGGACAAGTTGTCTCATTGCATGAGATTAGAACATTTGTCACTATCTAGTCAAATCCTCATCTAGGGTTTGCCTTTGCATGCTTTTATAAAGCTTGCACATATCACTTAGGTAACTAATAACAAAATGTGTCATCTTTGATTGGATTTGATTAGGTGCCTCATTTGTTTCATCATTTCTTGATTGAAGGTTGTTAGGTGCCACCTCTACCTCATCAAGGGCCACCATTGTCTCTACTTGTTGATTTCTTCTCTCTTCATTGAAGTTAACTCAATTCATCTTTGGCACTCGTGATTGTGACTCATCCATCCAAGATGTTATAACTAATTGTATTTTATTTTGATAAGAGAATGAGAAGGCAATAAGAAATAGAATGTCAACTTCTATTCACATGTGTTATCTATTTCAGCTTCAGCATAGATATTCAATTTGTAAGTAGTTTAATCGTCAAAGGTTGGGGGTAGAGGTTTTAGGGTCAATTCTAAAATCTTACAAATGCTAAACAAATTTGATTTCCTTTTAACACTCTTGTGCCATAAGATTAAAGCTAACCTTCTTTCTAGTGCAAGACTTTGAGAACCACCCTTTGAACTACAATCATTTATTTTCCCTTCTCAATAATGGGAGGCATAGTAGGTTTTTTACCCCTTTTACCTTTCTACTATGGGCACCTTTCTCGATGTAACTTCTAGCAGGTTTCATCTACATGATCATTTGCATCACAATGGCCTCAATGCTTTCCAAGCATTGCTTTGATCCTTGTAGCATGTTCCTTCTTTGTCTCAGTCATAGCTCTTTTTGTCTCTAGAGAGGATGGAGGGCTATCAACTTTGATGCAGTGAGCATGTGTACATGGTTCATTAATGTTCACCAACTTAGGAAGCAATATGGGCCTTCAAAATGGCTATGTAGGCCTCTAATGTATTGATTAACACCTCCTCATCTTGCACATCCTTGTCCATTTGGACAGCCCTTCCTCAAAACTCACTAATCTACTTTTGTACACGTTGTCCTCCTTTCTCTTTCAAAAATTGTCACTCCATACACTTTTCCTCTTTATGACATATTGGGCAAAACTGTTTGTTAATCAATTTATTAAATTGATCCCAAGAACTAATAGGACCTTGTTTTCTTAAAGCCATAGAATATTAGACTTTCAAACCAAGTTAAAGCATGCTTTTCCTTTCTCAATCTAACGAAGGAAATCTTTTGTTTCAAACTAAGAGATTGCATACTAAAAATTTCCTCCAATTGTGCCAACCAATGGTCAAGCTTCTCCGCATCCACATCTCCTTCAAACAGCAAATCTCAATCTTTGCCTCAACCTTGAATTTAGGTGTTGTTGATACACTTGATTCACCATAGAATTCTTCCTCTTTTTCAAGAGTGAACTTTCCCCTTGCTCTTGGTATCTTCCAATGAACATGAATTCTCCATGAAACTTCCATGATACCTTATGTAGTCTCCATTGCCTGAAATATGCTTACAAAATTACCTTCTAAGTTTAGGAACCTTGCTTTTTCATCAAGGGTTTATGCATCTCTTGCCATGCTTCCTAGCTCTCTCTTCCAACTATAGGATTAATGTCTCTTTGCAAAGGAAACAAACCTTTCCTACTTGATCTTGTTATGGGCATCTACCTGTGAAATCACTGACCACAACTTCCACCATAGGAAAGAACTTGCTCTAATACCAATCTGATCCAAAAACTAGAGTACAGATCTTAAAGAAGAAAATTGTGAACTGAACTTTATAGGCAAGTAATTACCTATGATGACCTTGAAAGAAATTGGGAGCAAACAACCATCACAAAAGTAGGCACAAGAATTTACCCTGGAGATATCAAATTCCAGGTGAAAACTCCAGCAAAAGTGAGCCAAAACACTGACTTATTCACTATCTTCAATAGGGAATATAATCTTAGGCTCTTGAGCACACAACCAGGCTGAAATAAACTAATTTCTATCCCTAAGATCAATACACAACTCTCTTACACACTCTTTCAATTCTGATTTTGCCTAATAGAGTATAATTTGGAATCTATGAATCCTCTTGGAATTAACTTTAATCCCCCTCTTCTTGCAATTGAATGCAATTACGATGACATATTATGCTTCTCCAAACCTGTCAATAATCTCAGAAGTCAAAAAGAGTTGAATATGAAGGAAATCCAAATCAACAAGAGTTGAATATGAAGGAAATTCAAATCAACAAGAGTTGAATATGAAGGAAATTCAAAGTGTTACTACCATTATGGATGTTTCTGGATTAACAAGGATTTACACCAAAATCTTTTGAGTCCTTCCTAGAGAATTTTTTCCCAAAAAGAGCAGAAAATTTTGCCCAAGAACTTAGGAGGAATTTCCGTACACAACATAGAACTCACAGAAGAGAGACAGAAGAGGAATTTTGACCTCAAAGCCCCACTAAACCTGCAGAAAAAGAACAACAGATAAAGGAAAAAAAAAATCACACATTTTTACCATGCCAAGCAATTTTCAAGATGGGCGACTGTCCAGGAAGAACTGGGGAATCCTTGAAAACCTTGATTAACAGAATTCAAAACACCAGATAGAAATAGGGACTCAAACTCAAAGAAATAGGGATTCATTCAAACTCAAAGAAATAGGAAATCCAACAGATTTTAATTTTCTCAATGAGAGCACCCCTTACAACAATTTGAACTGTCTGTCAATTTGTACACCATCTTATCTGGAAATATGAAAGGCCATATGGTGCTTGAATTTGGATTCTACATAAAGAGACAATGGCAAACAGAATGTCAATTAAAATGACAAGACAATATGCTCACTATGGATCTCAAAGGATTTCAAACCTTAATGTAGCAGATCGTTTCTCCTCCAATGCCCGACATAATTCAATTTTCAGCCACTTTACCTGAAAAAATAACATAATGATAATAGCAATTTTTGAATCAGCTCAAGAACACAAATATAATCCAGTCAAAAAGCACTAGTAATTCTAAAATTTTGGAAATGACTATGATTTTCAGAAAGAGATTATTAAGTACAGGATGCTGTTAAGAATGTTCTGAGTCTCAGTCTGACTCTATATTTGATTACTTACATTGCTACAATCATAGTCATGCTGATGCATGGCATTACATTTTAGAGCTATAAACTATCTATCTAAAAATAAACTATGGAATGTAAAAGATGCCTCAGAATAAACTCATAGAAGAGCATTGTTGGCTTAAAACACCCAATAATCTCTAAGAGGAAGGATAATATACATCTGGTTAGAAAATATATGACCTACATGTTTTGATACTTCTCATTCCAAAATACATCAGTTATTCTTCATGTAAGAGATGAGGGAATTCTTTTAATGATCACAAGATTCAAAACAACAAGAGGAATTGAAAGGATTGATTGTTTTCCATGCAACAGGCATCTTAGAGTCAGATGAGAAAATTGTGCATTGCTTCTTAAGTTCAATGTTGGACAATTATTCTTAATTTGTTAGAGACAGAATCCATCGTCACCGGTGTTTATTTAACATTTATGGAGACGGATCATTGACAATGTTGAAAAAGAATTAGCCTCATCTAATAAAGGCTGGTAAATGCCATTTATGGAATGGGCCCTTACAATCAAGTCAAAAGTATATTTTAATTACTAAATTTTTAGTTTAATTTTATACAGATTAGTAATTGAGGTTTAGAGTGTTTTGGGAACATCATATAAATATGCAATATATCCTGTCTTTCAAGCCCAATTCTTGACTTCATAAGTGTACCCTTCATCACTCACAACATGCATTCCACTCCCAATCTGCCTATGATTACTTGAAAAGAATAATCTTCTGTACATCCTTTTATAATAAAACGCAGCTCTCTATTTCATCTTAGTGCAACGCCTCTACAGGGTGCTCCTAGTCTTGTACATGGCATTGATCATCAATCGATATGCTTTTAATTTCCTTTACATCATCCTTCATATGACCACTCCTTTCTTGGTTACAATGAGGTTAGAAATAAGGTGTTTGTTAGGATACAAAGTAATAGAAATAAGTAAACAGTAGTTTAGTGGCATCTCTGTATTGATTCATCTTCACCACAGCACCATCATTCTATCCATGGATTAGGTTTTTTTCATCTAAGTGCAACCAGAATATCTGACGTCCTGCACTCAAACATTACATTGATTATTAATCAGTACAGTTTGTAACTTGTTGCAACTACACTAAGATTGGCCCTGGTATGTGTTGTGATATAAAAATGTCTACATTGTACGGTGGTTTAGTGGATCCATATAGACACACATTTAACGACGACTGTAACATAGTTTTTATAAAGCAATCAATAATCAGTTGTCAATTAATCATGCATATTACTTTAAAAAATGGAAACAATTATGTCAAATATCAACTAAACATTTAGAATAATTTGTAAATATTTATTGTAATATTTTATTTTTCTCTCTTTAAAGTCTTATCTCATGTCATTAACCACTATCTTTTTCAATACCTGTCCTACTTAATTGTATAGTGAGATAAGGTTGAAGGAAACTTATCATAGTCATTCATCTCCAAAATATAATGTCTTGGGGCATAAACTAAATAATGTAGTTATCAAAAAAATTAAAAATGTGTAACTGGATAGTTTGGCTGCAAAATATCATCTAAATACATACCCCCATTTACTACTGAGTTGAAGTTGCATTTTATTTGAAGAAATAATAATGAAATATCTTAATGATATAATACTTTCCATCGACCATGGTCTCCAATCATTAACAAAATGAAATTTGAGGGTACATTTTGTTAGGCATGTTGGAAAGGTCATATTTAAAGTTAAGTGGCAAAAGGAGTGTTAATCCTATAACCTATGTACTTGCCATAAATTTGAACAAAGAAGGGCTCATTTATTGTAATATATGCATACAACAGGATAAAATGATATGGTACACATGTTTCAATGCAAGATTCGGATCTTAAAAATATGGAGCCATCGTAAATAATCCTATTGTTCCTTGGCGTGATAGGATGATTGAGGGTGTTCTTCACCATGGCCTAGGTGACAACAGTAATAGATAAAGACTAAGAATAGGTTCATCAATTTAAAGGTTGCCCAGTATCTACAGAGATGCTATTAATTTTTTTAAAATATTCAAATCACGTTCTAGTGATTAAAGACAGCTTCCTTTATAAATAACTAATGAAAATATGATAAAAAGACTTGAAGATGTAGTTATCTTTTGTGAGAATATCTTCAAGTCCATCACCATATTCTTATATATTGATACAAATTTAAATTTTGTCATATAGATCAACAGAATTGCATAATATTTAGAGACATAAATTATAGTTGTAGGTTGAATCCAAAATAACATGTTATTGATGAACAAGAGATTATTGTGGATTTAATTCTTCAATGGATGCCTTTTTCCATATTCTCATTTAGAAAAGCACTTTAGGAAGTTAGCATCAAAAGATTTTGTAGTATTTATCATCTAACGATTTGTCCCAAGACTAGTGTCATAAGAAATGGTGATGGTGCCACTAACTTGTTGAATACAGTGATTTACATATATTGAACACAGTTATCTTTTTCTTCTAATTCTATAATAACTATATCATGAATTGAATCTGAATCTTCCTCTGCTGCACCATGTAAGGAAACAACAACTACGCATGTTTTGTACTCACAAATTCTTGAATGCTAAACACTTGCAAGGAGATCAAGTTAAAGGGATCCACATTATGGAAGCTAGGCTTGCATCAAATAATCTTGGCTAGCAAACAAATCTGGTCTCTAATGTTGTATTAAAGGCACCTATTACAGAAGTAATTATCTTTATCATATATTTCGTCAATGGTCAAAACTGCAAGCAATATTTATTGAAATTTCATGTGAGGAAAATTCCAAAAAGAGTAGCACATTAAAAAACTGAACTTAAAACATGATGTTTCATTCAATTTTAGTCCCAGAACCTTTTATTTCCCAAATTTTACTCTGAATTTCAAGCTAATTTTGCATCTCAAAAACAGACAATTTTCTAACCTGCACTAACATGGATTAAAAGAACACTTGTTGGGCAAGGAACATTTCATACAACAGGAATAATCTTTTTTAATATAAGACCACATTTCTGAGATTCTATGTGATAATTCCAACAAATAGTAATCTGCCAGGCAGAAACAAAAGAGAAAGAAAGAAAAAAATATATGTCAATGTCCAGAAATGACAAGAGAAACCTGCAAGACAGAAACAAAAAAGAAAGAAAGAAAGAATGAAAATATATTAATGTCCACAAATGACCAAAGTAGGTCAATGGGACTTGTACAACCACTAACAATAGAGAAGAACTCAAGTAAATGAGGAATACCAACACAAAGAATAATAGTGGCAAATGCTGTCATTTATATCAATAGTATCTTGTGGATGTAATCTAGTGGTACAGCGTACGCAATCTCAAGATAGGCATTCCATGTACATGAAGCAGAATGAGACAGAATCTTAATAATTTTTGCAACCCAACGCATCCTATGATGCAAACTAGCATGTTATGTAGATAGTTCTGAACAAGAGTAAAGAATATACCTGTTCTTGAAGATCTGCAACAGAATTTGAATTGTCATTGTCCACCAAACCATTAATCAAGTTATCAAATTCCTTTTGCTCAAAACTCCCATTCTTTATCAAGTTCCCATCTGAATCAACCTTTTCCCTACCCAGAGGCTCTCCCTCTCCTAGACATGTGTCATCATTTTTATTGGTATACAACTTAGATACAAGGCCCCGGGAGATTTTCCACATATTAGGCTCTTTTAATCGTTCTTCAATGGAAGCTAACACAGCAGGACGATGTTTTTCTCCCAATTCTTTTAGCCTAGTCTCATCCACTAACTGGTATCCCATGCAAGCAGTTAAAACAAGCTGGCTGCTATCAAATGTTGACCCTGCCAGAGACTGCAACAATGTAACAGCATCTCCTGCATCTTTTGTCGTTATTAATGCAGGGCCTACAAACAGGCAAATCAACATCAGTGTTCCACATTGCCATCGGAATGGTATATTACTAAAACAAGACAATCATCAACCAGACACAATTTTCACAAACCAGTCATAACAATTTAGGTGAAACCAACAAGCTTAAGTTGATATAACCAATGTGAACATAAGATATGATGTGATGGATGATTTAGTACCATAAAGCTCCATGAGTGCAAGAGCGGTGCGAAAGAGCATTGTTCGATTCCCTTCATACAAAAGGACATCCCATACTCGAAGAACTGTAAATAAATACAAGGATTGAAGGATATTTCAATCCACATTGGAAAATATTAGATGATATAAGTCTCTGTAACATGGAAAATGAAGTGAACAGCCCAAATGAAAATACATTGTAAACTTCTTAACATGGATTGAAACATAAAAATAAACTACTCTGACTGATATTTGTTTGCAATCAAATTATCAAGGACACTTGGACCATTGACAATCAAATTATCAATATCAGGAGTTTAATTGGTATAATCAATGATATGAATGAGGAAGGGAAAAGAACCGTTTAACAACAATTTTTCAAGGAACTGGACAAACAGTATAAATGTCCTTGTGAATTTAGTGCTACTCGGGACTCAAAAAACTTAACAATAGAAACTCATTGATAAGACTTCATCATCTAAAGTGTATATATTATCTTGCACGTATATAATATCCAGAATATAATTTGTTAGCTAAGAGACAACGGCATTTTCAAATATTGTAAATTCTAACGGATGCCAAAAGAATTTTTAGAAAGCTCAGATTTTCATAAAGCGATCTTACAAATATCAAGCTACTGCTAAACAGCAAAGGCTTGAAACTCCATAAAGTAGAACTTATTCTGATACCTCAGATGCTGCACTCAGTTATAATCTATAGGAAGTGTAAATTTCAAACCTCTTATATTATAAGTTCCGCAGAGAACTCTGGAATTAAGCCTCTTATATTATTAGTTCTGTTCAGATCTTAAGAATTTGGAAAGATGTCAAGGATTATTAAACAAGGACCTGTTGTGAGGGATCAATCAAATTTGTTCAATGAAAATGTTACAGCCTTGATTGAATACAGTAAAATAATCTAAAAGGTCCTTGGTACATTCAAGCAAGGCTCCCTTAGCATAACTGGTTCAAACATTTTCAAATTGGTCAATAAAATAGCCCTTTCTGGAGGCCTTCAGTGCAGAATCGCCCTCAAGACTTTCAGGGGTTGCTTAGGAGGTGAACCAAAGGCTGCCCTTCAAAGAAACTCAAACCAGGTTTCTTCAAGACCTTTCTAATGTATTAAATTGATTGTACAAAATTCCAAGCCCTCATCTGGACAAGATAAAGGGATGCTTATATTTACCATTGTTGGAGCTTACTTCAAATTGCACATTTGTTGCTATTCAGGATACAGAAGACTGAAAAAGCAACTTAGAAACAACTTACACGGCTTACTACAAACCTCTCAAATACTAAGGTTATCATTTACTGTCTACATACTAGTGACTATTCTGTATCCAACATTGAACATATTACTTCCATATTCAAGTGAACCACATCCATCAAGGCTTTTTGACCATTTTTACTAAAATGTCCATAAGCAGATAATCTTTCAGGAAATTGGGCAACTAAAAGCACAGAAAAATCAAAAGTGTTACATTGCTCCCACTTTATGTTGCTGAAAAACCTTTGGGATGTGAGCCTTTTCACCATCTTCCATAGAAGCATGAGTACGAGCCTGATGCCGCCAACTGGGGGAAGCCATCCTTGCTTGGGAACTAAAAATTGAAACATCACATTCAGCCCCCCAAATAGTAGTTCCAATAGAACTTTGCTTGGGCAGCAAGCCCTTTAGGGGGGCGATCGCTATCCACTCTGCTGTTAAAGAATTCCAACCAGACCTCTCTTGGCCGGCTCAGACAGGACAAACTTTCTATGGCCTCAATGCAGTTCTGATGCTGTTGAAAGTTAATGATTAAATAAACAATACATTTCTCCTGTTGATTTATACAGCTGACCATGTAAGCAATGAATTTCTCTAGAAGAGGAATTTTCAAACCTTTATCATTTTCCTTAACCACTTGTTGAACACTCCCTGTAATGGTACTGAGGGCCCTAATTAATGACAATTCCCCCTCAGGGTTTTCAAATTTCCTTTCAGACCTTGTACTACCCACTGGGTGGGCATTTAATTGTCTGGTGGGAAGATTGAAGGAAGAAGCATTTTTCCACATTTAAACTGAACTCAAAATGCATCAACCAAATGTTTTCAATCTAAATTGTGGTTTGCCTGTGCATGTAGCCTGAACAATGGCAATTTAGATAGGCCAATGATCCTATAGAGTTGTGTCACTAAAATATGTTGCTATTTCTTTGTTGGTTGAAAGCCAATGGTGAGAAATTAGAATTCTGTCTATTTTTTCTGCTGGCTATCTAGGCGGAGTTTGAGATAACATCTAGCAGAGAGTTTCGCAGTTTTCTGATTTAACTCTAGACACCCTTTTTTAACTCCAGGGATTCTATGGTGTTAAAGTCTCCCGTTTAGATATGCTGCCTGTGTTGACTGCAACCCACACCTCTGGCTGTTCTAAATAATTAAGTCTACTGTTGTTGTAAGGAGGAATGTATATGTTATCTGTGCAACAACATTCTTGAAATTCAGATGATGACAGATGACTCACAAATACCCAGAGAAGGACTGGTGTGACTCAGGCATAACTTGTTGGGTCTCATTGTAGCATAATTTTAGCTACATGGCAGTAGTGCATGTGTTTTGTATGCCGAATCCCTGTGTATGTGATCCTTGTCAAGTTAATATCTAGTTGTTTCTTACATCAGAATCATATTTATCCTCTCCTCTCAACCATTTAATCTAAGAAAGTGGTATTTATTGGGGATGACAAAACCCCTAATATTTCATAAAAGGATCTTATTATAGAGAAAGGGTGGAACAAAGCTACTAATGATCTGATCTGCAGCATGATTTGTGGCCTTGGGCTCTATTGTGTTTGAGGAGTTTTGTTTGTCTTCTTTTAATGCCATTGAGGCCCTTTGGCTCCTAGATTTGCAGGTTTACAGGGATGAGATCATCCTAAAAGCCGACTTTGGTTTGTTACTTCTGCTCCTTCTCGATGCCTTGGAGGCATCAGCTATGGTTGTGGACTTGGATTTCTTGGGGTTTTCCTCTCTAAGACCCCTTAGTTTTTCTGGAGCTGGTGAACATTGGAGTGGCTAATAATCCCTAGTTTTTCTGGAGCTGGTGAACATTGGAGTGGCTAATAATCCCTTTTGGTTGTGTGGTCATGTACCCACCATGTTAATTAAGCTTACTTAGAATAGTTAGGTAATCTTAAGTTTGCATTATTAGCTATTTTCCTATTTTGAGTAATTAGGAAATTTTTAAAAATCGGTTGTTATGCAAGCTAACCAATTAGAGTTAACCTTTAATCTGGCCAGTTAGAATCAATGGCAATGTAATATGGCCAACAGCATTATTTCTAGGATTAGCTTAGAATCATATAAATTAGGCTTTCCTAAGGTGGAAGAAAACGGAAAATAAGAGAGAAAACACACATGTGATTGTGAAGAGACATTTTATCATATTAGCTTCACAAGAAAAGCTTATGAGAGGAGCTTACTGATGCAATACAATTATGTTGTTTTCACTTCCTTTCAATACAGTTTTATACCATAGATATAATTTTGGGCCCTTTTCTAAGCAGGTTGAGTTCCTGTACTTTTGGCATGGTATGAAAGTCCATGCTAGTCCATGCTTATTTCAACACTTACATTCCCTTGTGTAGACTCTTTGCAATTTATCTTCACCTTGTTTCTCTATAAGTTTATCTTGGCTTCTATAGTGCTTTAAAACCTAATAAGCATGAATATTCCATTACTTGGTTCATTATCAAGAATCTTATTTTCTCCTAACAATATTTAATCAATTTGTCGTTTTTTAAAGTGTCAATGAAAACAATCCAGTAAGTGCTTAAAATAGTTATTAAGTGTTGTAAACTGAATGGAGCACATGAGCAAGAAAAAAACTACACAAGACAATTTTACCTTGGAGAAACAAAATACAGAGAAAACTCCAAAAGAGTGAGGAAATTCCTCCTTGTGCGACTATCTCCTTATGCAATTACAGATTTAATACTTTCTCAAGGCCCGAATAGATATTCTTTAGAATAGAAATATACCCAAACACTTGTACCTTGCTCAACTTCACTTCCCTACCACACTCCAATTTCTAACTCTCAGCCAAGAAGAAAGAACTACAAAGAAATAAAGAATTGCCTTAATGCCTAATGAGAATATATTTAAACAGGTCTAACATCATAACAAGCTCAAATGCAAAGCTAAAAAGACTTAGAAGAGGAAGAGACATCCTCTGCAGGCATTACTCTGTCCATTTGTTGTCTTTGCACAAAACAATCACTAACTGCATGAGCGCAATCACTGCTTGTAATATTCACAAATGCCCAACCATACTTTAAGCAGATGCAAAACTTACCACTTAGGGAACTTCTTGTTACATTACCAGCACTTGACGCCAGCAGAATTGCCATTTTACTGTCCAAAAGTCCTGCAACTTGGGAGGCAATAACTTTTGCATGTGTATTCAAAATTGGGTGCCATTTTTATTGAACATGTATAACTTTTAGAGTGAAATCTATATCTGCTATAAATCCATTTTAAATGTATCCCAAATGTCGTTTTTGCCTCTCTGCCAAATCCTTGAACTGGCTGTCCTATAGAGATCAGGCCATTCATACTCTGACCCTTGGTACTCGTGTCCTGTACCGAAAATGTGTCCATGTCTCAGAGACCTATACGGGGATGTCTCCAAACATTTGGAGACTTTAGATGAAGTTTCTCTGCCTCCTATAAGCATCCCTTGAAAATCAGGAAACTTCCAATAGAGTTTTCTCCAATATATCACATAAATTACACTGGATTTTAAAGTGATGATATGTGGTTGCCAAAAGTTAAAAGAGCTAAACAAATACACTAACAGAGTTGTAATTTTCTATATTTTTTTTTAAAAGTTTACAAGTTTTTTTGTGCAGAAAATTTCCTTATTAAATCCCAGAGGTAAGAATATGAAGCAAAACAATTATAAGGTTGAAGATGTAGACATGCATTGAGATTTTATCAATTAATTGAAAATATAGTCATCTTCAAGGTCCCCCATACCATGTTTTTCAAAATAATGGCATTATTCTCCTAGTTTGTCTGTCATCTCCAGGTGATAATAGTTGTAAATGTTTTTAAAAATAATGGCATTTTCCTCCTAGATTGTCTGTCATCTCCAGGTGATAATAGTTGTAAATGTTCTTTAATATATAAAAAAAAATTGTTGTCTCCAACTTTTTTTGAAAATGGCATACCAATACCCATCCCCATGTCCCTTACCAGTACTGGTACCTATCTCCTAGTAACTATGCTTATCTTATTTGAGAATAGTAGCCCAGTTAGCTTTAAATGGTAACATTTAATGAACCTAATATTTTGTATGGAGCTCACATGGGAGGATTATTCTCATGCTGCTCTCTTTTGGAGCAAAATTGCATCATTGTGATTGGTAGTACATTGAGCATAGTTGACTCCTAAGGGCCAGCTCTAGCAAGTTGTATAATTATATACTAATTAAGGATTTTGCATTAGAAAGGGTATACTCTCATTATTGGGTGACCATTAGGCCCATTACCATTCAATTCCACCCATTTCCAGTAAAATTTATTAAGAAGAGGCTTGTCCAGGTCTATGTTATAACAAATTCAAGTGTAAGCACGCACTTTTGAATTTCTGCTGAGCTCAGAACATGTTATGTATTCTGACTACTATTCTCCAATAGCATTCCCAGTTTTCCTTAAAGATGTATTTTGCTAGTGCTTGCTTGGGAGAAGCAAAAGCCCCACCAAAACTAGATCATTGCTTCAGAGATATTTCATTCTTTTGAAGGTCAGAAACCAATGTTCCATGAAAAGGCTGGATCTTTTTAGAAATCATGGACCCCCCTTGAAAGGCATGATCCTTCTTTTGTAAGAGATGAAAACAACCATATATTATCCTTTTGGCATCATAAGAATGTCCAAGAACCCGACTTATCTCAAATTCACTTGAACCCAAATCCTTAGAGTTTTGGATCCTAGGAAGGATCATACAAATCTTAATATCAAGCCTTCCCTTAAGAAGCAAAAGTATGGAGAATGCTACCTCTAGCAGAGTTTCTCTTCTAAGTCAGCATTCATTCCATTCTTAGTAGGAGGAACTGGATCACATCTTTACACATTTGAGTTGGCTCATTGCAAAAAAGAGACCTAAAATTCAAGTTTAGACTTTAAAGGTAGCTTCAAGGGTACTTGGATGCATTTTGTATATAGTTAAGGATCAGATACACTATATTTGATTAAGTTGTTAAACATATTCTAATTAAGTTTAGTTGGTATTTTGAAAAGATATCATCATAATTCGTACATTTGCTAGTAACCTTATATATAATTTATGTTATATGTTATATAACATATGTTGTTCAGCTAAGCATAGAACTTATGTCCAACAAGGTGTTGAAAATAAATCCATGTTAATGGAATTTTCATGTTGATTAGGGATCATATATGAAATTTTTCTTCTACATCGCTGGTCTACTTTTCAGTCTATATTGTGCACCTGCATGCACCTTTTGGAGCTTCTCTCTGAAAAGACAATCTGAGTTTATGTTTGAGAGCTCTTATTTCACAGTTACTCTTCATCTCTATGTGTTACTTCTCTATACATATTGTTTTTTCTATTTTCCAAATAGCTTTTAAGAACATACTAGGCCAAATACATGTTATCGTTATCATTGGGGAGCCTAATGTAACAGCATGGGCAAAGTTTCAATATCATTTAAAAACTACAGTGTCTAACTTTCTTACAGGGTAGGTGGTAAACCGGAAGTACAAAATACAATATTACATCAATAACATACAACATAAATTATAATACAATTATAACATATAACATACAACATAAATTATAATACAATTATAACATATAACATACAATATTACATCAATAACATACAACATAAATTATAATACAATAATACAATTATAACATATAACATATATGTTATAATTGTATTATAATTTATGTTGTATGTTATTGATGTAATATTGTATTTTGTACTTCCGGTTTACCAACTACCCTGTAAGAAAGTTAGACACTATAGTTTTTAAATGATATTGAAACTTTGCCCATGCTGTTACATTAGGTTCACCAATGATAACGATAACATGTATTTGGCCTAGTATGTTCTTAAAAGCTAGTTGGAAAATAGAAAAAACAATATGTATAGAGAAGCAACACATAGAGATGAAGAGTAACTGTGAAATAAGAGCTCTCAAACATAAACTCAGTTGTCTTTTAATAGAGAAGCTCCAAAAGGTGCATGCAGGTGCAGAATATAGACTGAAAAGTAGACCAGCAATGTAGAAGAAAAATTTCATATATGATCCCTAATCAACATGAAAATTCCACTAACATGGATTTATTTTCAACACCTTGTTGGTCATAAGTTCTATGCTTAGCTGAACAACATTTAAAGCTGCACCCTACGATCTTCCTACAGCTCTGTGACTGGTTCCTAACACCATATATTCATTATGCAAGGTTCCTATTAGATCCCTAGGGATCTTAGCACTCGTTCTTTCATTGGATTTAGTATAGACAGTTTCTACAAATGCCCTCACAATATCTATGGAGAATCTGTCTAAATAGAAATAGCTTCTACTACTTGCCCTACTCTATATGGACCATGCCCTACTACCTATAGGGATGGTGAAAAAAATGGTTCACTTGAGATAACTTATCAGAACTATTGCAATTGGGTCACCCGTAGGGCAGGAGGCTATAATTTTCCTAGCAACAATTCCAACCCGTCCAAGAATTATAGCTTTCTATAGTTATAGGGTGGATAGAGGCACTAGCCCCTTCCGATTAGTGCCTAAACAACTGTCCCTATTGGTGTGCCTAAAAGAAATAGCTTGACCAAAGGAAAGGTTGGTACTATTTTATTTCTTGTCATTGTCTACCTTTCCCCTTCATTTCATGACAGATGTGGAGTGAAGTTATGGGTAGAGTCTTTAAAACCTCAAGGTCAATCAATTGGGAATGCACGTTATCATGTTATAAGCCATGTTGTTAGTATGTTACAAAAGGGATTTCCACTTCTCCCATGCATTGGGTCCTACCACAGTCCCTTAGATAGCTAGCTGGAGAATAAAATGTAGGACAACCTACTAAATCATCATCAGCTGGTTGAACTAAATTCGTCTATTTCTTCTCAAAGGAAGCCTTGAAATGGCGGACGTAAAGGATTTCCACTCTCCCTAGGACTAGCATTATCCGGTTGAAAATGAGTTGGAATTTGACTTTTGATTAGAATCAAAACCAGAGCCCTCATATCCTCTTGAGGTCGGTCCAACCTAATATAAAATAGGGGGGATGGGATTTCTTCATTCCCAAAAAGAGGTAGGACCTACTATCCAAAGCGGAGGGTGTGTGCTTAGAGGAAAGGAAAGGGAAGGGAAATGGCTTACTAACCATCTCTATTCTATATTTATGTGCAATCATTAGCTTATCTCTTAGGTGACATAAACAACCACATAATGAACCACTTCACCCAACACAACAACAAGAGTCCAAAGCTATATGAAAGCTAATGGAAAAATGGATTGAAAACCTTTTGTTTATTAGCTCTTCTAACCTATTCTCTACGATTGGCACTAGATCATCACTATCTACATTTGTTAGCTCGATAGGTAGTGAATCACCCAGCTAGGAATAAATCCCCTTATAGAAGGTTAGGACAGCTTTTCACTTTACAAACATGGGCCGCCATGTGCAATGATGCATTTGACAAAAATATTCTACAAAATAGGACTAGAGTATAGAGAAGGGCAAGGCTTTTAGTTCTGCTAAAGGGAATAATTAACATAATTCCACAAAGTTTCCTAACAAGGGGAGGGGGGGACCAAGGGCCTAAGTTTGGGGATGACAATTGGATGGCAACATGGGCTAGCAGGGCGACAAGCTGGTGGTGCAAATAGATATCGTACTTGAAAAAAAAGTTATAAAAAGATGTGTAAGGAATAAGTATAAGAATTACAAATGAAACTTTGGCATACTAGGTAAAGTTTAAACTACTAAAAATTAAAAACATGGCAATGATTACATTGAACATTAACAATTGTGGGTGGAGGTTTGGGAGCAAATCCCCCAGTAAGATTGAATGTCAATGCGTCTAGGGGCAAAGCCCCTAGTGGGATCAAGAGGTAATTAACCCTTGCAGGGATTTGGAGGAAACACACCCATTGCAGTTGAGGGGCAACACGCTGAGCGCATTCCCTATTGTGAAATAGGGCAGGGTTGAAGGGAAAAGCCCAAACCACCGAGCACAAATTAATGCTTTCAAAACCACACAAACCTTCATGGTGAATGTCGTTTTCACAATTCTATCACTTATCTTTTGCAACTCCAAGTCCTTACTATATGAAACTTATGGGTGATTTGAAATGAGGCTTAGAAGTTAGATACCTATTTATAAGTTTTTTGTGAGTACTTAGGGTTTGGGTAGAGCTCATAGACCATTAGGGCTAGGGTTTTGGCTTGCAAATTGAAAACACTTTTGATTTTTAAGAAATAGTGAATTTTTTATTTTACTACCATGGGAGGTGCTTGGAAGCCCTTGGGATGGGTGGGAGACCTCCTTGGAGTCCCTTGGATGTCTCGAGGACATCTCTAAATCTCAAAGTCATCCCCAAACCAAGGGGTGTCCTAGAAACGTCCCCAAGTCTTGAGCGGCAATGGTGAGACAATGGAGGGACATCCCTTCCAAGTCCCCATGTCCAAGAGACATCCTCATCCTGACAACATAAGGATTTTGGTGGGGAGGGATGACATGTCCCCGTGGAACAATGATAATTAATTCGACTTGTTGCTTCTATTAAAGGCAAATTTGATCAAACCCCCTCAAGAAACACTCTTCATTATGAGGTGCTTGCCATAGGTATGGCCATAGGTTTGAACCTAGCCAGCCTAATCATTTTTGTGTAGTTCCACGAATGACTATGGAACCAGTATCAACATGTTTGTCATGACATATTATTCTTACTCTACAAAATAACTCACGAAAAGTAAATCATCAAACATGTTCATGCCTACATATGCAGCATCCTTTCTTTCATACTCAAACCATGCTACTACACACATGTGGATGCTTAACCAATCCACTAAATAATAGCACAAACAAGAGTATGCTTATGTGAGGTTAATTCCAACAAGAGAACAAGAACAAGCACTATGCTTGTAAATTATTCATAGAGCTGGTCATGGGGATTCTTGGCTGTTCTTGAACCTGTGCTATACATGTTAGCAACTTGTCAAAATCAACCATACGCAAGTATAAGGAAGATACATCACATGAAGAAAATACCACAAAATATTTTACCCTTTAAAACATGAATATGGAGAAAACTCTAGCAAAAGTCCATAATCAAATAATTTGTACAACCATAACTCCCTTAATGAGGGCTAACAAGAATATCTTACATGACCCAACACATCCTCTCACCCACAACATAGTGGAATTACTTGCACATGTAAGCTCTGTCACAAGGTTCGAGTTCATGTTTGTGTTAGGCAACAATAAAATTCATATGAAGTTTGGCGAGGAGAAAAATTTCAAAAAAAAATCATGATTAAATACGCTTTATATAAATTTGAATTTTTTTTTTAAATATAAATAACAATCTATTAAATTGTCAAAATAGTTTAACATTGCTAAATAGAATTTAGCTAAAAATATATCATAAAATAAAATAGTTAAATTTATTATTTATTAAAATAAAATAATATTATATTAAATTTAATAATTAATATAAATATTTTACATTTTAATAAATGTAAGATTATTAAAAATAAAACAATATTATGTTAAATTTGAATACATTATAATAAATTTTAGAAACATTATAATATAAATATGTTCAAAATTTTAATTTTAATTTTAATTTTATATATTAAATAAAAAATATATTATAATTTACATATTAAATATTAACTTGTATGTCATTTATTCCCTATGTGGGAATGATGATCATGACTTTCCTACTCATGGTGTGCTTGTGGAGGAGAGAATATCTCAATATGAAAAGGGGCGTAACACTGGCCAAAGTAAGCAACAGAGGCTATTTTCCATAGACGACAATTTTCTAAAGAAAGTAAGCAGCCTTATGTTATGAATTAGTGTTTAACATAGATTAGTTAATAATAAATAAATTAACATGCTATAATTAATTTAATAAATAAAATTGGTTTTGGAAGTTATATTTCTATAACTAGTTTTATACGAGAATAATGACCTTATAAAGGCAATATTATGTAATAAATTTTGTTGAGTAATGTGAATGACAGAATTTTGATTCGAGAGCAATCTCGTTTTTTCTCTCTCATTTCAATATGGTATCAGAACGGGTTTCTTCTTGGACCTCTCTCTAATCTCTCTCCATTCGTTTGTTTTTCTCATAGCAGTGTTTACAATGGTACTACAGTGAAGACCACGTGCAACTGCTATTGTTTTCTACCATTCTTGCATTAGTCAACAGGTGAGCAATGTAGACCAGGTGCATAACTCATTATTGCCATTGTTTGTCACTTCACTCTATTCATTGTTGTCATTTCAAAAATTTAAAAATAAAAATTTATATATTCCCCAATCTCATTTCCAACATAGATTTACCTTAGTATCTAGACGTAGATTGTTCATATTCAGAATAGGAAATGGTTGATTGCTTATTTGCGCTTGTGTTGGTGAAGATTTGGCAATAATATATATCATCGAATACCTGATGAAGTGTTGGATCCTGTATGTCGGGATTTCTCCATATTCAATATTGCCGGCAAAAGTATTTATCAAAGCGATGGAGGAAGTTAATATAGTCGTTGGATGCCCGTTATCATTTGATTCATAGTGAAGGGAGTACCATTTGCAGCCATTTGCAGAAGTGTGTCGGACTAATAATATTGGGCTGCTCTGAGGAGACGGAAGTAACCGCATTTATTGTATTATTGCTAAATATCAAAACTATTCATCTTATTGAGCATATCATCATCACTAGCACGAAAGTATAGCGAGGGAATATTATGGGAAGAATTGATATATGTTCTTAACTGGTGTTTGGGAATAAAGGACTATGCCTCTATATTTGTCCTTTCTGAGACTCAATTATCGGGCCTTTAATTCTATTATGATATCGGGCATATTCACGGATGCAGTTTCTATATTGGGCAAGCCACTCATTTATCACGGAGAAGTCCAGCAATTGTAAGTTATATGTCAACTTGGATTTGAAGAGTTCAGTGTTGAGGAAGAAAGGCTTTCAACGGAATGGTTTCACCCTCTTTTCAATCAAATAGGTAGAAACCAACATTCAAGAATTTTTTCCATTAAAGGGGGGCAATTTAGAAGATACAACAAAAACCAAGGCCAACCATCGATATGTTACAGCATAGAATAAAAGGTTCCTATGTTAGCACTAAAGGGGGGCAATTTAGAAGATACAACAAAAACCAAGGCCAACCATCGATATGTTACAGCATAGAATAAAAGGTTCCTATGTTAGCACTAAAGGGGGGTATTAGGAACTAGTGCTTAACATAGATTAGTTAATAATAAATTAATTAACATGCTATCGTTAATTTCATAAATAAAATTGATTTTGGAAGTTATATTCCCGTAACTAGTTTTATATGAGAATAATGGCCTTATAAAGGCAATATTATGTAATAGATTTTGTTGAGTAATGTGAATGACAGAATTTTGATTCCAGAGCAATCTCGTTTTTTCTCTCTCATTTCAACACCTTATGTTTTCATTTGCACGATTTTGTCTACATGACCAGAGACTATGCCTACAAATACAAGAGAGTAGGATGAATGAGGTTGAGGACCTCATCGATCAGGAGAGCACTCTTTCCATCATTTACCAGTGTATTGAGGGCCCCATGGACTTCATTACCACTTGAGATTCTTCCCTCTTCTTCTAGAATGTGTATCAGAAGTTTGTAATTTAAAAAACCCTAGCCTTGTTCCTTACGAACTTTAGGGCGAATTAGAACGATATTTTTAGATGTGATTGGAATTCTCTGAATTTCAAACTTCAACATAAAAGTTTAGTGAATCCTAAAACATAGGATGTAAGGATTAGACCTATTGCCAAGGACTATAACCTTACCGACATCTAGGGATGAAACTGAAATACAACTCTCAAATTCATTTAGAATTATCAATAAGTTCTCTTTGAAAAATCTCCAATGGGTGTAATTATGTCATAGGGTGAGAAAAAGAGTTGACAAGAGCAACTGAATGTCTCCCACACAAAGAGACTAAAGTGGAACTAATTTAACTTCCTAAAAGTGTTTCAATGCTACTGTTTTTTCGTACATGGGATTGTTTCATCTACTAACAAAAGTATTTATCAGGCATGTCCATATGGGTGATGTTTTCACCTAGTGCCAAAAATGAAAGATCATTTCCTCCACAACTAACTTTGTCATTGATTGGCATACCCTTCCATTTGGTGTTGACTCATAAGCCCAATGCACTTGCTCTTCCCTTGTTATGATTCTCACTTTGTAAGTCTGCTTTGAATCCAATGAATTGAACTGATTTTCTCACTTCTTTAATACACAAGATTTAGAAGGACAGTTGATCCACTCAACTAATTGAAATTGTTGGTAATGATGTCACCAAAGCATTGTTGGAGCCCATCATAGGTTCCTTGCTAGACCAATGTTTTCATGTTGTGGATGACGTAAGTGTTAAATGCTTTCTTCTCCTTGTTGGGTCATACAAGTAGGAAGAAAGGTCCTAATGTTTTGCCTCTTAGAGAAGTGTTGGCACCCCACTTTAATGTATTTCTTTGTTAAGTGCCATGTACCCCTTTGTGCACTTTGACCTTGTTTATCCTATCATAGACAACTAATCTCAGACAATTCCTAATAGATCTCCCTTGGTCAAGGTTTGCATAAGTGTGTTTATTTATCCCCTTGTGCCCATCATGTGTTGGAAGTTGCCAAAATCCAAGAAAATTCTATGTGTGGGAAGTATGGTAGGTTGTTGGAGGTGAAGTTTCGGCCATCCCTTTCCTCGAGTACCCATTCCTTGGTATTTGATCCCCATTCCCTAAAACTTCTAAGTCCATGTTCACTCTTTCATTCGGATTTTGAAGTCCTCCTTCTTGATATCCCTTTCACCCATTCCTCACCTTCATCCTTTTTGCCTTTGATGAGGTTTCAAACTTTGTCCTACTAGCACATCTTTCAACCAAACTCTAATTCTTCAAGCTTTGCATTAAGTCTTTCGATGCCAAGTTTCAACATTCCCCTTACTTAGGCACCTCATAAGGATCATTCTTGACTCCCAACTCCCAACTCAATATTTACACTTACTTTACCAAGGTCAAAGTTGTAATGTCCCTTCCTTAGGCAGCTCAGACTAGCCGAGGTTGGCCTACTATTAGGGTTCCCGTAGGTCAGCAATATGGTTAGGGGACCCAACCGAGGGATGTGGAGCCTAGCCGGGAGCTTTATGAGCCTTTCAGTTTGGAGTTTAGTTGTTGAATCCAGAGATAAATTGAAAATATGAAAGTTTGCTTTAATGGAATAGTAACAGTGAATTATAAAGTGAATCCATCCTAGTGAACCAAAATTGTTTTTAAAAAGTGGCCCTTTCTTTTGATGAGGAAAAGACCCTTGAGGAGGAATATTTTATTAACTTTTATAAAAAAGCTCATGGGAGGTTATAAAGTGAATCTTGGGCTTCTATTTTGACATTCATTTGTCATTTTTTATATCAGCACTTGCAGGTTTGAGCTCTAGAGAAGGGTTTCAGCTTGGTTTCAGTCTTCTAGGAACAAAAACTCCCAAGGGCTATCGTGAATTGGACGAGAACCCAGTTCACCTTTGAAGAGGACCTACCTTGAGTCTTCGTTTGGGCTTCATTGGAGGAGTTTCAGGTGTTTAATTTTCAGGCCTGAGTTTGCAGCAGTGTTATATCAGCATATTTCTTCAAATCAGGTGCAGTCGTTGATAGATCAAGTCTCAACCAGGCCAATACTATCACATGTTTGCATTATACTTGTTGGTTGTACAATTTTTGGCCAGGTGCACCTAGGGTTTGTGGCACAATCATCATTGCAGATTTATTCCAGCCATTTGACAAGTTTACATTGAGGATTTGACATCTTCCATACTAGCCATACCATCTTTAATTGGTGCACCATCATTTGGAAGGGGTTTCGTGGGCATTTGAAGTTGATTTTGGCAACCAATTTCATATCAGCACTTCCATAACAACGATCAAACCTGTAGCCGTATATTTCACATTCTATTTTAGACTTTTACCATTGTTATCATGCTCATATCAGCCTTCATACATTGTATTTTCATCCTGGCATAGAATGGGTATGTTATTGGCATATTGGGTATTCAAATCTTTCATTTGTATTGGGTTTAATAAAGCTGTTACAGTCTCATAATTTTCATATCAGGCATATCTGTCATTTTAATCAGACCTTATATCTTTAATTTAATGGCATAAATGGAAGTGGGCTTATCAATTTATGTTGTGTAATCATTTATATATCAGTTCTATGCATTTCCTTTATGTTATTGGCATTGAAAACACTCAACCAAACATCAAAAGCAATCAAACAAAACTCAGAAAATCAGAACAGCAGTCAGAAAATCAGAATTTATGGGTTTGCACAACTATTTGACGAAATGTCGACACTCTGAAAAAATGAGTTTTTGGGGTTAGATTTAGTAGGGATATCTCAAAAGTTGTGGCCTTACTTCTACTAGGGTACCTATTCCTTGTCATTCTCAAACCCCAAACTTTGTCATTTCCTCTATACATCTTTTCAAAGTCAAGTTGTCGGTCATTCCCTTACCCAAGTATTTCATGAGCATCCCCAACACCTTACAACTCCATGCATATATCCTATCAAAGTCAAAGATGAGAGGATACTCCTAGTATGGTACGTGGTATGCAATATCCCTGAACTCTAATCCTCGATACTTTTTGCCACACTATCTTATGAAAATTGTGAATTCGGACTTGTCCTCATTTGGTTACCTTATATGTGTCACTCTCGACCCCCGACCCCCAAAACACTAAAACTCTCGTGTATTTCACAATTTACTCCCACCTACCTCCCAACTCATCCCAAGATGCCATTAATGATTCAATAAGGCCCTACAACTATCCAATTGGATTTTCCCACCTAGAAACAACTATTTACCAAAAAAGCTGCAAATTATCACATACTTCCAATGACAAAAGAGGAAAAGGCACCTATAATGTTTTTAATGTAGTGGATGAAGTTTGGTCACCCTATCAAAAATTTGGCCCTCTCTTGGCCTTCACATCAAATCCAACAATGCCAAGCATGTCTGCAAATCAACAAAGAACATTCCTCCATGCATTGCAAATACATGCAAGCACATTTGGCCACATTTTCAAGTGAGATTCATGGAGAAACAACCCATGATAGGTATGGGACTCCTGGTCATGTACTATAGGATGGATTTTTTAATTTAATGTAGATTTCACGCCCATCCCTATCAGTCATAGTTGGTAGGGGGTATTTGAGCTTATAATTCATTGTTCAAAAAGGATGGAAAAGGGGAAAAACATGGAAGCATAGCAATGAGAAAAACATGCTCCACAAAATCCTAGGGTTTTTAGTTTCCAACTCTAGGTATAGGATATTGATATTGTAATGGTTTGGGTTTATCCCAAATTTGTAATAAACATATTGTAACCTTTGAAGATTGAATGATTAAAGGAAGAATTGACCTTGATTGAGTGTCTCCCTATGAATGATGTATATTTTTAGATGTCTTTCTAATTAGTTGGCCAACCGAACGACTACACAATCCTTGCAAAGCTTTTGCAAGGTATCTTCTCAACAATAAAGAAAATGTATGGGTATGCTCATGAATCACTAAGTAGACTCATTTAATATTTTGCAAACATTTGTTGTCTTTTAAATTGTATGTGTAAAGCCTACTTGCTTGTGCACTTTGGAAGGCAATTTTTTGTGATATCTTCATTAAGGTATCAGCATCAATTCATTTGTGATATCTTCATTAAGGTATCACCATCAATTTTTAATTATTGCATCTTTTGTATGAACTCAGCAACTTTGTTGCCCAACTAAATATAGGCACTGGTCTGGTACTAGCTCCTTCTCCCCATCATGTCAACACACATTTAAAACAAATTAATTTAAACATCTTTTAGTTTGTGTTGTAAGTAGTTTTACTCTTAATGTGTATAACATAAGGGGTTATCATAAAACACATTCACAAACATTCATATAGTAGGTTATTTGATTTGATAAGGTGTTTGACCATGAATGTTGCAAACCAACATATATACACAAGTGACAACCGAAATAGGAGTGCACTATGCAAGGTTTATGGCCTATGTTGAGGTAAATGTTCATTTTATGTGGTGATATCTATTGCAGCACCTTACGAAAAACCTCCCCTCGTTTGGCAAAGCCAAAAGTGAAGGAGATTTTACTCACCTCAATAATTGGATTGTCGTTGCCCAACCTAACATAAGTTCTTGGTTTTCTTCTCACGTTGGGACCCTTGGCACTTGGGAGAGGAACACTCTTTATGGATTTGGGATCTACAATTCCAATCACCAACAAGAAGCATGGTTAAACCTTTCTCCTAGAGTTCTTCTGCATATATTTTTTGCAAGGTTCTTATAAAGCATATTCTCAATGACCACTATGTAGATGATATTGAACACAAGTAATTAGAAGCTCTTTATAGCCATAAAGTGAAGGACAAAATTTTTTGTAGAGAGGCACATTCAAACCATTCTCTTTAAGTTTCTTGGATAGACTAGTAGCTGTGTTTTTAAGGCTTTTGACCTCTATGTTGATGATATTGAACACAAGTGATTAGAAGCTCTTTATAGCCATAAAGTGAAGGACAATTTTTTTGTAGAGAAGCACATCAAACCATTTTCTTTAACTTTCTTGGATAGACTACTAGCTATGTTTTTAAGGCTTTTGATAGCTATGAAAGTGGCATTGTAGGATTACATAGATCACATTGAATTTATTGAGCCAAACTATTGAACCCTAGAGAAGTTTGCAAGCTAAGGAAAAACCTAGGACCCATTGCATAGGGGTGCAATTTATGAATCATGGTAGTCAATCAAGAATTTTTGCATGGAGTGGGTAGTATGGAGGCAAGGAGATGTCAATGATCATTTGCAATAGATAAAGTTCATTAAGCAAAGCAAAGTTGAAAAATCTTGGATCATTTTTAAATTGAATTTGATAGTAGTCAATTAAGGATTTATGCATGCAGTGTATGGGGATGGAGGCAAGGGGATGTGGGTGGTCATTCGCAGGATTTAATGTTCATTGGCAAAGGTAGGTTGAAGAAACCAAGATAAAGAGCACACAAATCTACAAGGGTATTCACTCTAACCTTGAGACCTGGGTGGTCAGATGAAAGGTAGGGGGACTTATCAATCAAGACTAACATTATGCATAGCTTCTGAAGAACAAACTTAATTTCTTCTCCTTAGTAAGCAGCTTGTCTGATGAAAGTGTTCATCTTTTCTACCTTTGCATTTGGGCTTTGTGGAGTAGACCTTCAAGTTCTCTCCCGCAGTTGCAGATTTCAAGAGGTTCAAAGTTTGAAAGTAATCCTCCCTTTCAAATCCTCATTTAGACTTTTAAAAAAACCAAGGTCCTCTTCTCCTACTGTAATACATCTTGTCCTAGTTCTGATCCCCATGATTAAAAGAGAAACCTAATTTGAAATTGGTATCACAGTAAATACAGGTAGCAGAATTTCGTTTATATTATCATATTCTTGTGATTTTTTGTGCTCTTCTTCCTCTTCTTTGACACTCTGATTCGAGAGACAGAGGGAATATTTGTGGCATAGCTTCTAATGGATGACATATGAGATGCATTGATGAGGGAAAAGCTTGTAGCCAAACCTTCAAAGATAACAAGCCCAAGGCACCTCATCGCCAAGGCTATCATCATCCATTTTGAAGTTTTGTAGGATGTGTTCTATATGAGAGAAGTGTTTTTGTGTGGGAGGAGGCCAACAGTCGTGATGGGTAGAAGTAGAACGGTCTCGAAAGCTGTGTGACATGGAGACAAGTGTCAGATGTAGGTGGATTGTAAAACTTCATTTAAAGCCATCGTCTTCTTTATTTCTAATCCAATAGGAAATATCTTGCAAAAAAGTAGTATCATGGTTCATGGGTAATAGACTGTCTACCTGTAATTAACAGTTAGGCCTACCAGATCCTCATTATTTTTACCAGATCATTAAAACACCTTTTACGCAAATCGCCATACCCAGGTCTTTGACTATGAAGTAGGAGGTGAAAAGACTGTCATTGCTTCACATGTTTTGTTGTAGTTGTTGTGAGTGTATTGCTGCCAAGGAGGGCAGTCTTTTGTGGAAGACATTTTTAGGAGACTGTCGTGCATCCTTGTTATCGTGGTAAAAAAGAATGAGGATCTGGTAGGCCCAACAGTTAATAGGATACCTTTCAAAATGAAGACCAAAAATATGCTTTTATGTGTCAATAGTTGTAGTTAGAGCTTGGCATGGTTCAATGGAGAAGTGTTCACATTTCAAGTGAAGGTAAAACTGATGTGTGGTACAGACAAAGAAAAGAAGTGTGGAAGGGAGAGTAGAGGGCATGGCTTGTTGAGGACTAGTGAACCAAAACATTGATACAAAATACTTCTACACACTTATTGCCAGATGCATTCTCAATCACTTTTATGGACTGTGGAAACATCTTCTTGCATAAATTTTGAGTATAATTCTTTAAATTCCATGTGGATTTCAATGAACCCACGAACCCATTGTTTGCCCAGTATCATATCTGCACTAGCCAAAGGTATCTATAAAAATAAGATGTCCTTGTATAAGATCCAATCCTGAGGTTCACGCCTTTAGCTTATCTTTACAAGTCATATTGGTCCCATCAGCAATACTAACATTAAAAGGTAAAGATGGACACATAAGTAAATGAATGCTGGAGCAAGTTTATAATCGATGAAATTATGTACATTACCCAAATCAATCAGCACTATGACAAATCTCCTTTTAATATGTCCTATTCTCAAACTAGGGTGCAAAGATACTCCTCAAATAGCAACCAAAGACAGACTGGACTGGTCAGTTGGCTCTCTTGAAGAATATTCGATGGAAATATCATACCCACATCTATCTGATCTTGTTCATCCCTGCTGCTACCCGACTCATCCAACATTTCAACCAAATGAATGTGTTCCTTAGCCAAGCACCTACGCCCTGAAGCTCACTTCCCCTTGCATAAGAAACTACAGCCTTGCTTCCTTACTTTCCATAAATCTCCCCGTCCTACTTTACTAGCATTCATTTCAACATTAGGTGGCCACTTTTTATTGATATTGGATCCTATGCTATTTGAACCAGGCTAGTTCCTAGAAGCGTGTAATTACTTGTTTGGGTTTTGCTTTTGAGCAATTTATCATACAATCTGTCTTGCATAATAGCTACATCTAAGTCAGCTGGTTTAAGAGCCTAAACATATCCCTTTAATTTATCATTTAGACCATCAACACGCATGTAGGCTTGTCTAGGTTGGGATGCCACAAACTCACATGCACAGTTTTCCAATATTCCTAGCATAATCATCAACAAACTCTTGCATATTCTGCTGTAAATTTTCTTTCTTAAACACATCAAAGAAAAGAGGAGATATCATATCAATTAAGGATCACATCCTTGTGACCATCTTGGACATCACAAGTCATGATGATGCCACCAATCATATGTAGTGATGCAAACTAAATTTTCTTCAAATCAGACATCAAATTCATATTATATTAAACATAACCATAAACTTGGCTCGATTGACCCAATCAATCAAATGTGGGGATGTCATTTTTTGGCGTCTGAGATAAGCTATTTTTCCTTCAGTCCCCTGTCCATTAGCTTTCCTTGTCTCATTGTTCACTTGAAAGTCATAATTTAATCTGAAGCTAGGTTGCTGAATCGGGTATGGGCATGGGTACGGGTACGTGGATACGGTACATGGGTATGGCAAAAAATTTTGGGGGGTTGGGTAAGGAATCGGGTACGTCCGTACAAAAATATAATAAAATATTTAAATATATATGATAGTTTAATTATAATTTTTTTTAATTATATAATTATAATGTATTAATATTATAGTTTAAAAAGTATATATTATTAATTATATAAGTTATAATAATATTAATAATTTAAATTATTAATATATAATACATTTAATAAATTATTTAAATTAATGAGAAATGTATATTATATAATATAATATAGTGTAATTTAATAATTTATTATTTAATAATATATAGAAAATTTTAAATAATAAATATCAAATATCAAATACTGTAATAGTTAATATTTAATAACTTAATAGTTAATTATAACATTAATTTTTAAATCATTAAAAAATTTAATTTTAAACTAAAAAATAGAAATAAAAGCTTTGGGTTTTTCGTTTAAAAAAAATTTGAAAAACAAAAAAAACAAAAAACGGAAACCTTCGGTGTCGCGCGCCTTCCCGCCCGGCCCTGGCCGCGCTTGTCGCTGAGTCGTGGTTCTTTGCTGCCCTTTCATCTGGTCGCAGAGGTCACGCAGGGGTCGCAGCGTTTTTAATCTGGTGGCAGTGTTTTCTTCAGGTTGCGACGTGTTTTTCTGGTCACATTTTTATCCTGCAGAGTCTCGGGTTTTTTCACCTCTTAAAAAGCAAAATAAAACACAATGAAATCGCAATCACGTTTTCCCTGCCTTTAGTCGGTGTTTTCAGCCCCTCATTTCGCGTTTTTCGAGAGAAACCAAAACAAAAATTGTCTGGAAAATGCCCTAGAATCGCCCGGGTATGTTTTGCAAATCTGGAAACGATTCCACAGCGAAAAATCGATTCATGGACGATTCCACAGCGTTTCGTACCCGAATCCGTAACAGAAACGTATCGTACCTGGAGACGGCCTGCAAAGTTGAATGATTCAGCTACTTAGATCTGAAGTCATCATCAGTGGCCTTGTTATTCTCTGTAACCTTCTGATAGTGTATTCATTAATGTCTCTTGCCCTCTCTTCTTGAATTACTTTTTACAGGAGAAGACCATCGTTGCTCCCTTCTATCATGTTTCAGTCCTACAGGAGGAATGCTGTGTTGAAGGTTGTCCCCAGTGGACAGGTCGTGCAGCATGTTCGTTGCATTGTCTGGGTCATTTCTCTAACATCCCTACCCATATTGGCTAGAAATTTTCATCTATTGCTTGTTTGACTTCACTTCTACCACAATCTGCTATGACCCCATTACGGATATGCTGTTATAACTTAAAAAGCCAGAATAATCACTGCTCTGGTACAACAGATATCAGCCAAGATAAATTCTAAAATTTGCTGGTTTTTAAGATTTGAACTGAAATTGCAAAATTCTGAAAAATGAAATCAGCCTGATAAAATCTTCAATATAAATTGCCAAGATGTTAAGAAAACAGAATTAAGAAAACCTTTTTATAGAAATCAGCAGTAAAACTTTGATCTGATTACAACCAACATTGCAAAATAGGCCATAGTCGTAGAGGAGCCACTCCCAATTTCAAAGGCAAGCAATCTTTGAATAATTCTTGCAATCTAAAAATAATTATTTTTTGCTTTATCACAAAATAATCTAAAACTTCTAATAAAATTCCTATGACAAATTCTATAGCCTTTGCATGACTTTATGATTCTAAATCCCTAGAATATACCAAATATTTTTCTTAAAAATGAAACGAACTATACTAAAACATATTTTGTCATTCGTTTAACTTACTCCAAACCAGATCCATAAACATTTCAAAAGGTACACAAACCATAGGTCAAAATTGCAGAGACTACCAATTAGAATGCTGAATGATTTATTTTATGTAATTTCTAGACACTTCACATTACTTAATAATGAATTTAGAGCTACTTCATTTTATTTATCCCCAAGTGTGCATGCCGTTGCAGAATTATATATCAGTTTGAATAATGATACATATAGATGATTACTCCACAAGTGCACATTCTTTAAATTATTGCAAAAAGAATTTAAAAATATACCACTTTCCCAAGGTAGCACATTCACAAAAATTGAAAGGAACCATGGCCCGGTTACCCATGCCACTTGTACTCCCAAATTATCAAGGTGTGCAACTGCACAAGGAATGCCAAATGCAAATCAGCACAATCCTAAGATGATAATAAAACTTAAGGGAAGAAAACTAACTGCAATATCTAAGGAAAAAGTTTACCCAATCTAGGAAAGCATTCTCGAACCAGCTCCTCAAAGACAAGTTGGTCCACCTGATGTAAAATGGCAGTTAGTTATCATCCAAGACTAGAATAATCACATTTCTAATGAGAATGCTTAGTGCAATAAAAATTAATCACAATAAATACAGAATAATCAAAAAAATTGAGATCATAACATATTGAATTTCATATAACAAAATTTGTAAATACAAAACTGTATTTAAAAACAGAGTATCTAAAATTATCAACCTGAGATTCCACCATTTTCTCTGAATAGTAGCCTTCAAAATAATCATCTATAATACCTGTCAAAGTCCTGTATGTTCTAGAGAAAGTGTTAGTGGTACCCACTACGGTTTCCTATAATCACATCCTGCAATGCAGAAACAACCTTCACACAAAAGCATTTATAATTTATTTACTGAAAAATTATAAGCAATGTAGAATTTTATAATAACAGAAGCAAGAAAAAAAACAACACATATCTCACCAAAATGCATTTTCTTCTGGCATCAACAGCAATAGCAACCCAGCAAAAAAATTCATAGCCTGCATGTGCATATCAGAACCGAACATTTTACTCCAATTAGATATATATTAGTAAGCCAATAATATGACACCTAACTCAAGTGACCAAAGCAGTTATAATAGAAAGTGAACGCATTTGTGCATGTGTAACCATGGAACTCATCCCCTAACATTGAGAACTTGTTTTTGTGGGGAACTGAATCCTCGCCATTTGGAAAACCTCTATTGTTCCCCTGACATCCCTAATTGATGGGACTCTAAGAAGATTTTTCATGTACCCATTTCAGGGATAACACATCCCCAAAATCAATAAACATGTCTCCCCTACAATGTGATACTTCATAGTGCAATGAGACTTTTCTAAATGAATAAAAAAGGATAGAAATTTCAAAATTTAAAATCAACGCCACATACTACCTCTTATTGGAGAGGATGCTTGGGGTGCAGCAGCTGCAGAATGTGATTGTGAATCGTATGTTCCAAGAGAGGAGTGTCAAGGTTTGCTAAGGAGAAGAAGACGAAAGTTGAGTTGTTGAAAGGTGGAAAATTTTAAGATATTCAATGTCAATTATTGGCCAATTGCCTAGGTGATCTTTTATTGAGACACAAATGCTCCTAGTCTTGAAAAAATATGAGGCATCAGATAGCACAATGGAAACTGAACGAAGGTGCTCGGATTTGTCAAAGAGGTGCCACAGTGTATCTTTACAATGAGAGGATCAGATCCATCATTCTACATAGGTGGGATTGTAGGTTGTATGAACACACCCTTGCACATGGCAACATATATACTAAGCCCAGAATAGCATGGGGATATGCTAGGGAGAGTAGCTCTCATTGATGTTGCCATTAGTAAATTTCATCATATCAATGTAGTTAAATACAATAGATTTGAAAAAAGAAAAAACAGATTGGGTGGCATTGAATGCATGGCAACCAATCCGTAAAATTTTGACAACTTGTTATTCTTTTTTTTCAAAATACTGATGCCTCATTGCTTGAGAGGAATTGGCCCACGTATAGCTTTATCACTCTATCAATACAAACAAACTTACTCTAGGAAGTGGAGATGTTGGTTGGAGTTCATAGTTCCTTGTCTCTTGACCACATGAAGATGATAAGAGTGCAAGAAGCTACAATTAAAGCCAGCAAATTGATCGTCATCCAAAACCTTGATTTGTCAGTGATCACATCCTTACCAAAGAAAATGGTGACAAAAACACAGGTCCTAGTAGCTAGTAGTGATCTTTCTTGATATATATCACCCTCCCACCCATCCCAGAAAGGGCCTCCCACCCCCCCCGAAACCCACATAGAATTGTAGGGGCCTCCCACCCGTCCGCTCCATAGAATAGTAGGGCCGACCATGCCCTAAGGCGAATGGGTCGGTGGGGTCAGGACCGACCATACTCGCATATAATTTGGAATAAGCTGACCCCATAGAATAGTAGGGCTAGTTACAGACGTTTCTATGAAATCATTTATGCGCTCGCAACCAATAGTAGGGGCCCTACTCTCTACTATATATAGCCCTACTCGATAAAGGTGGGGCTTGACTGGGATTTCTTCTATACGTGATATGGATGCATCGATATTACGTCCATAGAGATAGAGGGTTCGAACTAAGATTCCCCTTGCCGGGTGGTGCATAGGGCCCCTACTATTCTATGGTAGTCGGTAGATTATTGTAGGGCCTGGCGTACTCTATATCCTCCCACCCCCCCCCCGGGGGGCCCACCCTGCTTCCCAATCGGCTAGCCTCCCACCCACCCCTATAGTTGGGTGGGGAACTATTGCTGGTCGAGGGCGAGAAATCGACCTGGGAGATAGCATTGATTGCGCTCAACCTGCTGTTCTCGGGGATAAGAAATTCATTCCGGCTGGTTGCACCTCATTTGCAAGTTCCTTAGGTACGTGGGCTTCTTCGGGAGCATAGCATGGTGTTGGCCAAATTACAGCCGGGGATGTTATTTCTTCAATTGATCTTTCCTTCCTCACTGGACACATAGATTAGGTAGCATTTGCAGATCTAGTGGTGTGGTTGGGCTCATTCATTATTGTATCTTTCATATGGTGCCCTTGATATCATATGACAAGCTCCCAAATGCATATGGATTGACTTCAAAGCGGTCCACCTCTCCATTTTGCAACTTCCCCTCTAACCCACAATCCTTTGGAGTTCATGCTACAAATAACCTTATCTTGATGTAGTCTAGGAAAGGGTGATCAATTAAACAACTACAAAAATCATACATTAAGCAAAAGCAAAAACAATGTATGTTCATGAATTGAAATAAAATCTTCCTCGCAAGCTACAAGAAGCCTAAACTCATTGCATACATAGAAAATGACATAAGAGCTGATATATATGCCCCGAATAATTAAGTCCTTCCTCAATTTGAGTCTTCCCCTATCTCCAAAATAGTCAGTCTCAACTCAACTTCCCTCTCTTGAGCAAATAACTTGAGGGTCTCTTCCTAGAGCCAACTCTCTACCCCTCTATTGCTGCCCTCTCTCTCTCATCCACAACCTCAGCACAAAAAGATCAATGACTTTTATTTTCCTTTCAAATCCCACAATAACCACCCAATCGTTTCCCTTTCCTTTCTTGATCAATTATGCCTCTGTTCTATATAGGGTAACAAGCCAACGATTATCATTGCCTACCAAGAATTTCAACAGATATCAAAAGCTAATGCTACCAATAAAACACTTGCCCATGGGAATACGAAAAGCCACCACTTAGAAGAAAGTAAAAATTCATGACCCATGGAAGTCTACCAATTACCACAATTGCCAAAAAGATAACTACAGATGCCCTAACGCTGCCCAAATACTAAAGAAAACTCACAATCCTGTATGAAGAAGAACAACTACCAAAAGAAAGTAAGGACCACCAACATTCTTCCCTAAATGCGCTAATTTTGCACACGCCAAGTGTTTGACAAATGTCTAATGAATAAATGCAACCAAGATAAGTTACACAACAACTAAGATTGGTTGCATAGTGTAGACGTCTAAATTTGGACACTTAATTTATCCAAATTCATCCCCTTTCATCTTATTTTCGTAATACTGCTATTGTTTAACTAATATCTTTAATTCTGCCAAATCCCTAAGGTATTTAATCAATAATACCTTATCTATTTAATCCTCCTTCTATCAATTGAATTAAATAAATATTCCATTTATTTAATTCCCTTCATGTCACATCCTCCATCATTTTTATCTTATACTAATCCTAATTCTAATCCCATCATTAGGATGTGCCCATGCCTAATCCTTGATTAGGATGTGTCACATCCTCCAACTTTTGCAAGTTGGCCTCTAATCTCTCTTAGCCACCTAACCATCCTCTAATCCTTCACTAACTAACCTAATCAACCTCTCAAGGAATTTTTAATTCTTTTTATCCTTCCAAGGAATATTAAATTCCTTTTCTCTTCCCCATGTCCTTTATGACATGTGTCCTTAGTCAACCTTATTAAAGGCCTTCCCTTTTGGACAAGGCACTCCACTTCCCCATGTGAATTTTTAATTCACCTTTAATCCCCCAATGCACCCAAAAGGAATTTTTAATTCCTTCACTTCTTCCCACATGTCCTTCACTTATTATTTATTCTTTCCCATCTCCCCATGAGAATATTTGAGGAATTTTTAATTCCTCACATGTCCTTCTCACCCACATGGGGACAAGGGCCTCCTTTATGAGGAGATCTTGTCCAATCCCAAGGTACTTTGTACCCCTCTCCATGTCATGTACTTCTCCTTCCACCTCATGTCCACCTTCACCTTTTAGGGCTACATCACAGCCACATGTCAAGATGTGAGGGCTTGTGAGTTCTCAACTCACCTTAGCCCTACATCTTGATATTTGGTGGTTCAATCTTGACTTCATTTCCCCTAGGAATTCTCAAAAATCCTATAAATACCCCCTCTTTTCTCTCATTTGGGGGAGATCATTTTGCTAGCCAAACTCTTGCAATTTTGTTTCTCAACTTATACTTAGCCATTTTCATGCTTTCATCCACTTGCACTCATCCTCACAACACCACTTAGCTTGCCATCCAAAGAGCATACACATCAAAGATCGAAGGGCCAACCAAAGGATCGATTCGACGCAAGGTATAGAGTTCCATTTCGTTGCTTCTTACTTTGTATTGTTTCCAACTTAGGTTAATCTTGAGGTGTAGGTTGTTTTAGTGTTTATTTGCACTCTTGCTGCTCGTATTCTAACGCTCACATTTGACCTATCACACATAGTAACTAGGAATGGTTGCACAACAGCTAGGAACAATTCTACAATGGCTAAGATTGCTAGCATAACAACTAGGAACAGTTGTGCAACCATATAGATGTCTAGGTGTTGAATTCAATTGGAATGATCCAAAACCTTTCGACTCATCTGAATATGCTATTTATTCAAAAACATTTGTGCAGAAACCGAAATCTTCTCGGCCACCTTTATTTGGTTTTTGATGATGCAAGATTGCTTATGGACTCAAATGCTCATGCTCCATACACGTTAGGTAAGAATTTTGTTAGCGGGGTGCTCACAAAACAAAGCTAAGTGATAGAACCACCCTTTCAAAATGTGAACAATCCTTAGGATACTCCATTACCGAGTTTAGGTTCATTGGAAGAAACATCTTCCTTCACCTCTTCCAACTTTTACCTAAAACACATATTGTCCTCCTTTTCCAAGTTTGTCTATTCTCTTTCATTCCTCTCATGGATCTTTGTTGGACAATCAAAGACAATCCCACACAAGACTTCAACCTCTCTAACACCATTTCCTCTTATTGCTTTCTTCAATTGCAAAACTCTCAAACACCTACAACAAATTTACTAAAGCCTCACAACACACCATTCCACAAAGAAAGCCTTGCTCTCATACCATTTGATGAAATCTAGGTAGGGGGCCAATTGAACAACCATCTAAACCTAGCAACCTACAAACTCACCCACAAATCATATGTTATGTGGAAGCAAAGGCAATGCTATGTTGATTAATTTAAATAAAATCAGCCTTCGGAGGCTACAACAAGCTAACAAGAAGCCTAAACTCATTACATACACAAAAATTAACATGTGTTGATCTATGCCCAAGATAATTAAATACTTTCTCAATTTGGGTATTCCCCTATCTCTTCCCACTTCAATACAATTGTCCTCAACTCAACTTCCCTCCCTTAAGCGAATAACCTTAAGGTCTCTTCATAGAACCTACTCTCTGCCCTTCTCTTACAGCCCTCTCACCCTGGTTTGCTACCTTTGTAATGAAAGATTGACAACTTCTATTTTCCTTTAAAAATCCACAATAATTGCCCAATCGTTTCCCTTTCCCTTCTTGATCAATTATGCCTTTGTTCTATTTAGGATATCAGCCCAACTATTATCACTCCCTACTAGCAAACTAAACGGACGTTGGAGGACAACAACACCAATGAAACACCTACCCTCACGAATATGAAAAACTGGCACTAAAAAATAAAGTGAAAAGTCACGATGTATAGAAGTCTAATAGTCACAACAGCGGCGAAAAAGATAGCAGCAGATGCCTTAACACTACCCAAACAAGAAAGACACTAACCCTAAATGAATACAAATGGCTGCCAAAGGGGAGTATAGACTGTCAACATTCTTCCCTAAAAATGCCCTACTTTAGTGCATGCCAAGTGTTTGACAAAATGTCTAATGAACAAATGCAACCAAGTGAAGTTGTGCAGCAACTAGGAACAATGGTGCAACTAGGAATGGGTGCACAACAACTAAGATCAACTAGGAATGATTGCACAACTTGGAATTGTTGCACAACAACTAGAAACCATTCCACAACAGAAATTGTTGCACAACCATAGAACTAGCTAGTTGTCAAAGTCAATTGGAATGATTAAGGACCATTTGACTCATCTGAACATACCATTTATTCAAAAATCCACACACCAAAACCAAAATATTTTCAACCGCCTTTATTCTACATTAGGTGATGCAAGATTGCTTGTGGACCTAGATGCTTTTGCATCATATCTTAAGATATATCTAACCCCTCATTTTCCTAGGGAACAAAATCAATTGAGACATCATTTAGGGAGGTAGTTTAACTACTTGCTTATGGCCACAAACAAAGCCACAAATCATATCTTTGTGTTACAAGACTACACAAGAGTGTCATGGCTACAAAAATTCTCGTTTTCCCAAAAGGTATTCCATAAGGTTGCTCCTTAATTTCATTATCTCTTCTCAAAATCTTATTACATTGCCGATTATTTTCTCAAGAAAACATCCGTAAAGACTAATTGGCTTGCTTAAAAAGGGTATATTATAGTTTGTATACTCTTAATAAGTATGCAAATTTCTCTTGCAAGGCTAAAGCTATGAGTTCATGTTTTAACACGGATTGCGAGTTATTCTTTAACTATGAGAAAGTTGCCACCAATAAGTATATGGACTGAACTTAAAACCATATTTAATCTATCCTATTTGCTATGAAGAGGATAGGTATATTGATTGGCAATATGTAAGACAAGAACAAGCTCAAGATGTGCAAGCCTACACAAATGAGTTTTACAAAAAGTGGTCCAAATGGAAAGAAATGTGATAGGTGGACTACATAGTCACACAAGGAAGTAAATCTTGATGACCAAACCTAAGGACATTTGATGAGGCTTGCTCCCGAGCCCAATATCTTGAATCAGACAAGAAAAGGAGTCCTCCCTCCTCAAATAAGAAAAAACAACAAAGGGGGCCCTCAAATCCCAACGAATAGGCAAATAGAAAAATAAGCATAATGTCACTACTTTTGCACAAAAGGACATTGAGGGCATTCTGTTGTTGATGGCCAAACAAATGAATCTTGTTGGAATTTGCACCAAGCTACATCCTTGAAAAACAAGAAGAGTAAATCAAGCTATGACTTCTCTTCAATGATAAAAATCAAATGATCTTGAAGTAGAGGAGAGGCTAGTTTGCACCTTAATCAGCAAAGATTTTTTATGAACATCTAACCTCTATGAAAGAAATTTTGCAATTTTTGAAGGAGAACAAGATAGTTTTGAATAAAAAGAAATGTGAATTTGCACAATAATCCTCATCTACTTGCGGCGTGTGGTTGGAGACGAAGAGCTTTGTATTGACCTAGAAAAAGTTAAGACCAATTTAAAGCAGCCCAAATCTTCTAGTTTTACCAAAACAAGGAGTTTCATGGGTTCAGTCCAATGCTTGAGGAAATTCATTTGGTCTTTCTCAACCAAAATGTGTAATGCCCACTAGCATATCTGCCTAGTTAACTTTGATATTATATTTTGTAATTTTGTATTGAGGGATTTCACAATGTATTATCGAATACATGTGTTATGATCTTGTGTGCCAAACTTTCCAAAGAGGCTTTGTATTTCCATCAAGGTGTTATGATTATGTGCTTTGGATACTCATGCTATAATTTTGTAAGGTTTATCATTGTATCTGATGTTTTGGATTGCCATTGATGTGCATTATCAATGAGATTTTGTATTGGCATATAGTGTCCCACTATGTATTATGGGATGCATTTGTTGTGATTTTATATGTTTGGACTATTGCAGTGTTTCAGCTTTATTGTTCTTAGTTTTCACTATATCTGTTAAATGTGCTGATTCGTACATATGGTTCAACATTGTGTATTATTGTTGATTATATATCATGCTATTTGTATCATGCTAGTCTTAGATGATTTACAATCAAATGTGATGATTGATATCATGTTATGAGTTATATCACATTACGTGATTTATACTATGCTTCAACTATCCTTATATGGTGCAAGCATGCATAATGTTTCACCTAAGTGTGCAAGTACATTGTCACGGGGCTAGACCATTGAACGGATCGGATGCACACTGGTACAGACTGGGTGATTCCACCGAGTCTTCATCCTTTGTGTCCCCCATAAGACAACTGACTACTAATCTCGTTCACCTTGAACTCTGAGTTCGCTCTTCACGTAGACGGGCTCCCGGAGCGCTGCTAGATCCAACACCAAACCCATGGGGAGTTCTTTCTGCTCTACGGGGAGGTTGACTCCGGCTGAGTGACTCCCACTTCGGCATTGGGCCCAGGATCGAGGATCACCTGATCCAATGACTTCAAGGACTGCGCACCTTGACCTCGCTTGACACCTACTCAGCTGCTTCCCAAGTCTGACCTGGTTCCACCTTTCAATCAGCATCCCTTGTTGAGATCTTGCACAGACAATACCTGCTCGAGTGTCTGGGACTCCTTCCTTGCTGCTCCATACCTGCATCGAACAACAACTTCACTGGCATCAATCCTTGTTCGTACTGTACGCCATTCTGACTGACTCGGCCCTTGAGTTCAACCCCTGTGATCCTGCTGAGGAGGATTGGATCTACCTCAAGAGTATGCTGACATGCTTTCCTTTAATGGCACCCATGTGTGGCCTACACGACATGGTCCAGCACTGCTTGCGGGGAACGCACTCGGTGCAGCTCCTTGACTTGCACTCAAATGCTGAGACGCGGACTTGCTCCGTCCTCAGGCTTACATGAGCTCGCTTGCTAGAACTCGGGCTGGCTCGTTCTAGACTTTGCTCGACACTGCTGAGATCTTGGCTATCCCAATCTTACTGTTGCCGACTCGTCGACACTACAAAGATCTTGGCCATCCCTGTCTTACTGTTGCCGACTCAGTTATGTAGCTCGCCCAACAATGCATCCCACATTTGAGCTCATCACTTGGGCGAGTTCCAACATCTTAGTCCCCTTAGCGAGTTGCCTTGGAACTAGCTCATGCTGACCCTGCTACTGCATTTCACAGGGATTAGGATATCAGGTTCACCACCTAACCTCTCTCACTTTGTCTGGGGCGGAACGAGGACTTCCCTCGTCCCTAAGACTAATGAGTGCACCTGAGCCACTGAAGGACTCGAGGCGGGAGCTACTTCTGTTTCGCTCCTGGAAGGATGAGTCTGAGGTGCACGCTACTGGTGACCCGCTGCGGACTCACGGTGCAACGCATCGGTGCCCCTAATGTGCGACGCGATGGTGCAGCCCTATGATGTTCCTTTCCGTTCAAACGATCATACCTCCCTATATAAGCTATAAGTACGAATCCCACCATGTTGTAGGATGACACCGAGGAATGGGCGAATTCCCCAATTTTCGACTCAGCGAATAACAAATAACCCATAGGAAAATACTGCTTTTGCAGGCTCTTTCACTAGCCTGGCTAACTTGCATCATGGCTGGGCATGACTCTTGCAGACTTGACATCTGACTAACTGCTTGACTTGACTCGCCATGGCTTGGCATGACTCGGTACTCCTTTATGCTGCATGCTGCACTGTCCACGCTACGCTGAGGGTAACTCGGCTCGACGCTGGCACTGCTGTCCAACTCACCTCGACATCTCTGCAACACTAACACTAAGTACCTGGCTTCCAGTGCAACTCGGCCCATGTCCGATGGACTACGGACTTGGTATTCGCCTCACGATAGATGGGTGCACAATGGCTCGTCATACGGCTCCTCAGCTAGGTATGCCTTGTGGATGAGTCCTAGACGTGGCGTCCATTAGACTCCTTGTTCCAGCTCACATGACCGCTGGGACTCGCCTGACTCGCGCATTAGCACACCACATCGCACCCAACTTGTAACACCAAGGGTACAACTCGGCTGAACCGCACTCGGACTCGGTCCAGTGCTCCTCGAGCGCACTGTTCACTTCAAAGCCCCTTACATACATGTTTCCCCAACAGTGGTTAATTGGAGATGGTTGTCTTCGGTAAAACATGTTTGTTTAACCTCCATTACACTCAATTTGAGTTGTGAGATGAATCTTGTGAATACTTGTAAAAACCCAGATCTGAATCAACGATGATTCTAGAATTTGTGCATTGCATTTTAACTTGTTAAGTGATTCATTTGTGTCCAGTTGTTTTATCTTGCTGCATTGCATTTAAATCAATTTTGAAATGCATGTTGTGGTGTTGCAAAATATTTAATATGCTTTGAATCAAAAAGATAACTAATTATACCTTCGTGAAAAGGTTTATTGCATTATTTGATTGCATATAAAAAGAAATTAAATCATTAATTGCATTATAGACAACATATTTTGCATATAGGAAATAGAATTACTATATAGTTTATCGTTCATTGTATAGTGCAATGGTTAAATCATGGCATTGTTGTTGTAGCCACCAAAGTTCAAACCCCAGTTGGGCCATTGTGATTGTAAGCATTGTAACCTCGCTGATCCATTGTTCTCACAGGTTTGAACCTTCACGTTGATGTTGTTGGCATTCATGTTAATGACTTAGTGCTCCCAAACCTCATTGAGTCAGTATGCTCACAGGCTTTCTGCCCCTACTAGGAACTATGCTTGTGGGTTTGGACTATTCGCATTAATGCCGAGGATGAGGTCCCATGTTTGTGGCCTCACCTGGCTCAAGCCAAGCTAAAAATTTCTATGTTTCCAACCAAAAAAAAAAATACTATATGGTTAGAATTCAAATTTAATTGCAAAGGTCAATGGAAAATATTAATCAAGTTATTTGCATTGTAATAGCCTTATTGAAATATATTGTATGGAGAATCTCTTATGGAAATATTTATTTTTGCAAAACATCATTTTTGAAATAGCTTAGCAAATGTGAAAAGGAGGAAAAAGTATAAAAGGGTTAGGGAATTATGAGAACAAAAGGAAAAAGGGTAAGCATTTTTTAAAAACAATCGTTTGGAAAAACCTCTCATTCCTCCTCCTTTGAAAGCAAAAGGATTTCTATATTTTGGAAAAAGAAGCATTTGCAATTGGATTGGATCTGGATTGGATTGAGAGTGGAATAGCTTGAAAATTGGAAAAGAATTGATTGGGTTGTGTTTTCTTTAAAAGAGACTTCCTTCATTCTTGTGAACTTGTTCGGAAAGGTAATCTTCTTGTTTAAATAATGCATTTGAAATGAAACCTCTTCATTTGACCTAACGACAATAGGTGGTTGCATATGCCTTGCTTATTCATAGAGTTGTTTTGAATGAATTTTATAATTATAGTTTGCATTGTTTTATGTTTTGAAAAATGCAAAAATGAGCCAAAGTTATGGCAAAATTTTCCTAGAATCTTTATGTGATTTGAAAAGCTTGTAATTGTGCATTTTGAGCTTCTTAGGTTACATTTGAATTTTTGGAATTTCATGTATTTTAAAAATTGAAATTTTAAAGGTTTCTTGAAATCCTTTATTAGTGAAATTGGGTGTTTTCATGATTTTGAAACCTTTTTGGAAAATGAAATTTTGAATTAAATTCAAGTTATCTTGTTTCAATTTTTGGGATGTGTAATCTCCCTATTGGATTGTGATTGTATCATTGGACTGAACATCACAACTTTTTGCATTGTTTTTCGTCCCACAATTAAATTGTAATTTTCGATCACTAGGCATTTAGGATTTATTAAAGTATTATTATATTATTTAATGGTCATCTTAGCCTTTAGTTAGTCAGTAGTTTACTTTCAGTTAACTTAGTTTGCTTCAATTAGCTTTTAGTAACTTTCAGTTAATTACTTTTGTTAACGATTGTTTCCTTTTAGAAACATTGTTTTGTATTGTATTATTTAAGGAGTTTTCCTCTCCTTTGAGAAGAACGAATATTGAATATCAATTATCATTTCATGGTATCAGAGCATAGGCTCATTCTTTTGGCGAATATTTTTTGCAATAAAAATTTGTGTTTTTTTTTCTTAAGAAATTTTGAAAAAAGATTAGAAGTTCTTTTTTTGACCGATTTTTTAAAAATAAAAATCGTGGTTCTTTTTTTTATTTTCAAGACTCAGGGTTTCCTTTATCTGGAAAATCGCGACATCTGTGCTAAGTGAAAATGTAATTCTTTTTTCTTGTAAATCGGGAGATAATTTGCAAAAAATCGCAACATCTACACTGAGTGAAAACACGGTTTTTTTTCTAGTAAATCGTAGAGATTATTTGCAAAAAATCGCGAGCCCTATTTTCATCAAGGAATCATGATTTTTTGTGAAGCAAATCGTGTCTGCTAAAGAAATCGCAACCTTCTATCTATTTTTCACACGCATTTTTTTTGGGCACGTGTCTAAAATTTTGTGGGTTTTGCACCATTATATTTCATGACATTTTGGAGCTGCAACTAGTATTTTTTGGCTGTGACTAACATTTCATTACCTGGTTTAAAGAAAAACGTGGATTTTGAAAGATTGAAATTGCATTTTTTGGTTTGCTCGCGAAGTCTGCTACCTGTGTTTTTTATTTGCCGAGTCAAGGTTTGGTGGAGCTGTAGACATCTTTTTTTGATGGGTTTCATATGTTTTTTAATGTTTTTCTTGCACGACCCTGCATTTGGACGCATTTTTCTCTGTGATCTTTTCCAAAGTCGACGGTTTCTGCATTTTTCCAAACTGTTTCAAATCGTTTTTTGGGAGTTTTCTAGCAAATTTCTGGGTGCAATTTTTTGCATGTCCTTTTTTTGTTCAGGTCAAATTTTTTGGATCTACATTCACGCCAAGGTGTTTTTTGGGCGAATTTTCTACAAAATTGTGCCAGATTTGCAAGGATTTTTTTAAGATTTTTTTTCTTTTGTTGTTTTTGAGCCTCTATTTTTTGATGATTTTTTACAAATCATGAGAGTTGTGCCAACTGATTGTCTAGGGTTTCATGCCCTTTGATCACAAACTTTTACCTCGCTTTTTGTGCTTTTGGAAAACGGGAGGGATGGCATTTATGCACTCTGACCAAGCGTCTACCTCTTATGCATTGATGGCCAAATGACCAACAAATCATGTCAAATCATCTGCATGGTACATCGATTCTAGAGCCTCTCGGCATTTTACAAATAGGAGAGATTAGTTCACAAAGTATATGGCTTGCTCTAATTCAATCATCTTTGGCGGTGGCGATGAAGAGTATACAGTTGTCGGCAAGTGCAACGTCCAAATCACATCTGGTGGGAGAAATTTAATATTCCTCAATGTATACTATGTGCCAGGCATGGAGCTTAATCTGCTCTCGATGACAAAGTCTAAAGTTGGACATCATTTTCAGTTCACACAAGTGTTGAATTGTTGATAAGGAGTCCAAGAAAACTATGGCAATTAGGCTTGAGGATCATGGTTTGTATCGGCTGCTTGATACCGAAGATCCCCTAGTGCATTTGTTGGTTGCAAGGAGTTCATCCATCAGCACTCTTTGGCATCAGCAGTATGGGCATCTCAATATTGCCTACCACTCTCAACTGGCTCGAGAGAATTTGGTAGAAGGCTTACCTCAGATTCAACAGCAGACGCATGGTGTTTGCGGAGCTTGCCAAGTAGGGAAGCAGCATCGTACTCCTTTCTCAGATGGAAAGTCTTAGAGAGCATCCAAGGTTCTACAGTTGGTTCATGCAGACGTTTGTGGACCAATGAATATTGCATCGGTCATTGGTGCCAGATATTTCCTCCTGTTTGTTGATGATTTTAGTAGAAAAATGTGGGTGTATTTTCTCAAGGCAAAGTCACAAGTATTTAATGAATTTCAGAAGTTTAAAGCATTAGTTGAAAAAGAGTCTAGATGTCAAATCATCACTCTGAGGTCAGATAATGGGGGTGAGTTTTGTTCCAACCAGTTCACCAACTTTTGTGCTAAACACGATATTAAACATTAGCTTACCACACTCTATACCCCTCAGTAGAATGGTGTTGTTCCCAAAAAAATTTGGTCTAAGGCAGTGTATACTACAGTATACCTTCTTAACCGATCTCCCACACAGGTCGTTAAGAAGATGACCCTAGAGAAAGCATGGTCTGGGAGGAAACCAAGAATCACCCATCTCAAGGTTTTTGGTTTGACTGTGTATGTTAGGATTCCAGATGCCAAGAGAACCAAGCTGGATTCCAAGAGCCAGAAGTTGATGCTAACAAGATATAGTGACAATCATAAGGCCTGTCGACTGATTGATGTGGCCACTGATCGTTTGACATTCAGTAGGGATATTGTGTCTGATGAGGAAGTTGGGCCCTTTTTGCTCTCTTCTCCCATAAAGAGTTCTAACAATTAGCCTCTAAAGACCAAGGATTTGGGAGCCAAGCTTTCAATAGCTCCACCTGCAGGGAGGAATTCTGATGATTTTGACATTGTGGAATCTCCTAGGAAAGATCCTCTACCAGCAAGGAGGGACTATGATGACTCATTGTGGAATCTCCTAGGCAAGATTTTGTCACAACAGATTTTCCTCAAGATAATCTGGATCAACATCCAGATGGTATTATTCCAAGTAGCCCAAGTCATAATGATGTTCATCTTGATTTGGAAGAAGTTGCATCTCCTCCTCGTCCTAAGTGGTGGGCGAAGCTCATTGGTAAAGTTCACGATGATGAGCTTGTCGAGGGAAGATCGTCTAGGGGCAAGAGCAAGAAGAACACGGTAAACTTTGCTCTTATGGCCAACATTCAGAGTGTTTATGAGCCTCAACAGTATTCGGAGGCCAAGGGAAATCCTAACTAGGAAAAGGCTATGGATTCTGAACATCATAGTCTTTTGAAGAACAACACATGGGTTATGTCAGATCTTCCACCAGGCAAGAAACGCATTGGTTGCAAATGGGTATACAAGGTGAAATACAAGGCTGATGGAATAGTGGATAAATACAAAGCTTGGTTGGTGGCTAAGGGGTTCTCATAGAGGAAACCTTTGCTCCTACAGCAAAGATGAGCACCATCCGACTTGTCCTGGCCATGGTAGCACAATTTGGCTAGAAGGTCCACCATATGGATGTGAAGAGTGCCTTCCTCAATGGAGATTTGGATGAAGAGGTATACATGACACAACCTCCTAGTTTTAAGGTTGCAACATAAGGTATGCAGATTGTTGAAGGCTCTTTATGGCCTAAAGCATGCACCCAAGGCATGGTACCTGAAGTTTGACAAGTACTTAGTTGCACAGGGGTTTCAAAGGAGTCCCTCAAATGCAAATTTATATGTAAAGAACACTGGCAATGATATCCGGTCATCTATGTGGATGATATCATCATTACTGGCAATAGGTTATATCTGATTGAATAGATCAAGTCAAATTTGTGTCAGGCATTTGAGATGGTGGACTTGGGTCTCCTACACTATAGTCTTGGTGTAGGAGTTTGGCAGACAGGTGGCAGTATCTTCATTTCTCAGTCGAAGTATGCGAGGAGTTTGCTTGAAAAATTCAAGATGGAAGATTGCAAAATCTCACCCACTCCTATGGAGAAGGGGTTGAAACTTTCAACCAAATCAAACTCACCAGTGGTAAATGAGTTTGCATTCAAGCAACTAGTGGGCAGCCTCATCTATCTTATTGCCACTAGACTTAATCTCATTTTTGTTGTGAGCTACATTTCTCGTTCCATGGCTGCCCCTAAGGCGGAACACTGGGTTGCCATGAAGCAAGTATTGCAATATGTCAAAGAGACACCTGACTTTGGAATTCTTTACAACAGATGCAAAGACCCTAGGTTGGTTGGCTTTACAAACTCAGATTGGGCAGGTTCAGTTGATGATAGGAAGTCCACTTCTAGGTATGTTTTCAGTCTTGGTACAGGTGCAGTCACATGGACAAGCAAGAAGCAGCAGGTAGTAGCTCTTTCCTCAACCGAAGCAAAGTATCGAGGAATAGTTAAGGCAGCATGTGAGGCAATCTGGCTTTGAAGGATGCTTGCCGACATGCAGATGTCTCAATCAAGGGGTTCTCAAAATTGCTAAGAATCCAGTCTTCCACTAGCGAACCAAGCACGTTGAGCTTCATTGTCACTTCATCAGACAGCTTGTTGAAGATGGATTTGTGATGTTGCAGCATGTTCCAACTAAGGATCAAACTGCGGACATTCTCACCAAGTTTCTCAATCCGCATAAATTTGTAAAATTTTGGGATAAGCTTGGTGTAGTTAGTAGGATGACCATTAAGGGAGGGTATTAAACTATTATTGTATTATTTAATGGTCATCTTAGCCTTTAGTTAGTCAGTAGTTTACTTTTAGTTAACTTAGTTTGCTTCAGTTAGCTTTTAGTAACTTTATGTTAATTACTTTTGTTAACAATTGTTTCCTTTAAGAAACATCATCCTGTATTGTATTATTTAAGGAGTTTTCCTCTCCTTTGAGAAGAACGAATATTGAATATCAATTATCATTTCAGGATTGAGGTAAAGGGTAAGCAAGGAGTGGCATCTCACCACATGCCAAGGTTTGGAAAAAACCCATAGAGCAAGCCAAATGAAAGTTAATTAAACTTGAATAATGGAATTCATTGCAGATTAAATGAAATATGCACATAAGATAAAACCTCAACAAGTGCCAAATTCCTTGGAGGATTGGTGACTTAGAAGAATAGGGAATTTTCACAACTCATTGAGATTGGTGAATGTTGTTGGGCACCCCTATCGTGGATAGGACTACTCAACAACCTACATGGCTATCGTGACAAAATATTGACACTCCTTGCTTCATGTCTAGGATCCTCCTAATTATCTCATCAAATTTTGTATCCAATGCGTGTTGAGTTACCCCGCATGCGTTTTGATGGCATGATGAACCCTCATGCATGCATGCTTATTTGGATTCAAGCATTGATGGTGTGAAGAACCCTCATGTATGTATGTTTGCTTGATATCCTTTATAAAAATGAATTGGTATGTGTGTTGCCATATGTTCCTTGTTTTGCATAAGTGTGATCAATACCCAATTTGACCATCTCCTAGGACAAAGTGGTGGGCCCTCCACATGGTTGGGTGACAATACCACCACTGGGGACTCGCAAATCCTTTGAAGGAGCTCGGGATTACATAAAAAGGAATATCATCTTTTAGTGTTGTAACTTATAACTTTTATGTAATTTGAATAACTTGTATAATTTGGGACATTAGAGCCCTCATATCTAAAGTTGTAATTATTATTTTGATCTCCTCATAATTGACCTTTGGTGTGTGTCCTAAAGGTCTTGATTATAGCATCTATGACCTTATGGATGGATGTACTTGGTGGTGGAGATTGTGGGATGTGTCATCAAACCATCTTCATCATCTCCTACCCAATTGTGAGCATGGGTGATTGTCGCAACTAGACAACCACTATCTCATAGAGTCGTCTTGGTTGTTTTGTGTGTGATCGACTAATTGACCATCAATTGATTGAGACCTTGTATCTACCAATCAACCTACCTCTTTGAGTAGGTAATCCCCATGAGTGGATGTCAATTGTGTCATCGTGGGATGTGTAATGAAGTTGGTGTCACTCTCATCCTACTTGTTTTCGCAAGAGAACAAGATCGTGGACTAGTGTCCAATCTTCCTTGTGGAGGGACCTTTATCCTCTCATATGATTGACATGGTGACTTTGTCACACAATTAGTGAAGTCTTCCACTTGTGCCACTATGCTCTGTGCATTGCTGATGATTATTCCATGTGTCAATGTTATTTGTCACAACACCTTGTGCACATGAGTGTGCATTGTGACATGTAAATGTTGCACTTTCAATGCAAAAAAAATTCATCCAATTTTTGTTCATTAATGTCTTGGGCAAAAGCTAGGAACATTACAAAATGAATTTAAGAAGAGAATTAGCCATGCACCAATTTTAGTTTTGCCTAATCTGCAACAGCTTTTTGAGGTGGAAATCGATACAAGTGAGCATACAATGAGGGCTGTCATACTCCAAGGAGCTAAACCTATTTGTCATCATTCACAAACCATCTGTAGTTCTCATTTAAGCTATTGCACATATGATAATGAATTATATGTTCTTCAAGCAGATAAGAAACAGAAGCATTCTTTAATGGAAAAAGAATTACCTTTCCAATTTTTGCAAGTTCAATCTAAATTGCAAGCAGCCATGCGCTATAGATAAATGGGTTTCTTGCAATCTTTTCATTTGGCAATTATGTATAAGAAGGAAAACTAACAAACTAGCTAATATGCTGTCTAGAGCTCCTTTGATTTCAGTGTTAGGTACACTAACTCAGATTTAGCCTTTTAAGAAAGAACTTTATGTGGAAGCTTACGAGCATGATGCAGATTTTAGAGATGCTGAATAAAAAGTCAAAACAGCAAGTAGTGATCCTCAAGATAACTACAATCTCCAAGACAGGTTGCTCTACAAACTAGGGAAAAGAATGAGAGAAGCACACATTTCTTAGGTTGCAGATCATTTTAGGTTAACCAAATATTTGCAAATATTGAAAGGTATTCAAAGGTGTGTGTGCTCATTGGCCCAACATGCAAGTTGATGTTTCAAAATTCATAATGGGATGTGTTATGTGGTACTAGTAAGCCTAATAATCCAAATTTGGGTGTGTATCAGCATTTACTGGTTCCTTTAGACCATAGGAGAGCGTGTCCATCGATTTTATAGAAGGATTGCTTATGTCCAAAACAGGGCATGAACATTTGTTTATTATTGTAGATTGGTTTAGCAGAATGTGTGTTCTCATTCCTTGTTAAAAACCCTTAAGGCAAATAAACAGCTGAATTGTCTTTTGCTAATGTTTGGTTTCATTCACCTTTCAAGTTCCATTCTTCCAAATAGAGAATCTCATTTTATGGGAACTTTTGGAATATATCATGTGAGAAGATGGATATGAAATTGAAGAAGTCTACTTCATTCCACCCTCAAACGGATGGCCAAACTGAGGTGGTGAATAGGACCTTGGTTCAGCTCTTACAAGGGTACAATTGGAAACATCCAAATTGATGTAAAGTCAGCATTCTTTCAATAAATCTTTGCATTCATCTACAATAAATCTTGTTTTGAAACATGTTTTAGTTATCTACCACCAAGTCCCTTTAATGTTGTGATGGGTTATAAGATGCCTAGCACTGAGAGTAAGCAATAACAGAGATCTTGTTGTTCATATGCTAATCACTGGTAATAATCAATAGCAGAGATGGACTGATAGCTCACAGAAATAGAGATAATTTTGCACACAACAGTGAGTAGACACAGAACGCAATAAGGAAATCGACACAGAACAGAAGTAATTCAAATGGCTCGATCAATATGGTGTACTGTGCACAGCATCAGAAATACATAGACGGAATGATACCGAAGTAGTACCCCGCAGATGACAACTAGCAATGATGTATTTGAGTTCAGATCACAGACAGAGTGCACCGTAAATCGGATAACACTTTGACTACAGAGTAGGGAAGCCGTTCGATTATCTTGCCATTAGCAACTGGTGAAGTATCATTGTGATGATCGCCTTCAGATTGTAATGCTCTCGGATCTCAGTGAGATATCGCAGCGATAATAGCCTCTCACTCGTGTGATCATAAAATATGTGTTGATGCGTAACAAGCCATGCTAACCTCTGTTACCGCATATTTCCAGATTGTTGTGAGCTGCCAGATCAGATCAGTAATTGTTTGCAATACTGGATCGGGGGCTTGGCTTCACTGATGCTGAGATACTATTCCCGTGCGCTCACAATATTCCTATCGCTGCCTTCTGTCGCTCCTATGGGTCCCAATAAGGATGGCGCTCTATGGTGTGTGGTAGCGCCCAATAAACAGATCATGTCCGCCGTGCCTCAGAGCAATCACGGAGGTTATATTCCTTGCACAGGACAATGATAGAAGGCTGGCACGAGCTGTCAGGCTCTGCCAGTATATCATTAACAATCGCACACAACAAGCACAGACTGCAATGGAAGCTAGGCGACCTGTCAAGCACAGACTGGAAGTCAGAGAGTGAATACAATGGAGTAGCAAGACACAATTCGCAGGGTAGGGATTTCATCCTACCTTGTG
>VDFB02353493.1:209296629-209366772 GCA_007258455.2 Sequoia sempervirens
TATCTCTCTCTCACTCCCTTCCTCTCTCTCTGAAGTATCTCTCTCTCTCACTCAATCCCTCTAGCTCTCTCCCTAGTACCCTTAATCCTCTACCCTATAAATGTACCATCTAAAGCTTAAAAAAATCAAATTTACAATAATGCGAGTGCGTTATTAACTAGTATAGATATGTTCGTTTAGGATTAAATAACGCAAACGCATTATTTGTTGCACAAAAAAGCAAATGACAAATGATATTTGGATTCACTTTTTTATTTTATTTTAAAAAGACATAACGCGTTCGCGTTATAACACATTCTTGTTATAACGCGTTCGCGTTATGGCACATTTTTTTCTTGTTTGGCCACAAAAGTGTGACCATCTTGGTGCACTTACCCAGAAAGCAACAAAGAAAAAGACCAAGAACTAGTTCAAGCCACTCAGAGTATTGGCCACCTCAATCTGCTAGTTCCTATGCATTTTGACCATATCTAGTGCAACTCCTTCTTAGCATCAAATGATTTCTTCCAATTAGCTGAACCTCTGCCAACCGGTCCTTGTCATTGTCCTTAGCATTTTTTTTACCTTTACCCTTGGCCGTGTGCTCTTTCCCCATAAGCTTAGAGAAATAAACTTGATCCTCCCCAACCTCACTTATTTTTCTGAAAAGGACTTCCAAGAAGTTCATGCTATTCTTCATAGAGATATGACACGCTTGCATTAATTTTTTGATATCTGCATTTATACCTAAAACCTTGGCTTTCAAAGTCATCAATATTTCATCACATAGAGACTTAAAGTCATGATAGGAACCTTCAAGGTCTACCATTCTGTCTATAATAATGTCCAACACCAAACCCTTCAGAACATTCTTCATATTTTCCTTCAAACCTCTGATTTTAATATTAATCTTATTGAACTCTTGTAGAGTCCATTTGGCTAATTTAAAGGTACTAGTGGCCCCAGCTCTAGCCATATCTAGTAATTTAAAGGTACCTTGAAACCTTTTGTTATCATTTCACCTAAACATAATTCTATATATTACCCTTTATGGTGTTCTTGTTCATGATGGCTAGAGTGCATATTTTGGGAATTAATTAATTCATCCACAAGCATCTTTCCTACTTTATATGATAATTAGGTGTATTTGGTTAGTGAAATATATGTTTCTAGCTAGAAAGATGATGTGTTATTTTATATATGAGATAAAAAACTATTGTTAAAACAACATATGGGTCTCAATATTGTTAGGATTAAAGTTCCATCCACCTTGTAAATCCTGTGTCATGGTTCCAACATCATTTGAAAGTGTCTCTAGGAACTTAGGGTATATTGGGAAAATATTTTGTAATACCAATTCTCACAATTTTTTGTAATATATTCATAAGGGGTGATGGGTCCACTAGTAGTGGTGAAGGTGAGTTGTAGACATAAATATTTAATATTTTTTTCCCCACATGTGGACACCTAGAATGGGATAATAAAAGATGAAAAAATGATAATTAAGTGACTGCTAGGATTCTCAAAGTGAGTTCTTGGAAAGAGGCAATAGGTGTCTCTTGGTATTCCATCATTTATTGCATTTAATGCAATGCTTATCTTCCATGTTTGAGTGCCCGAGTTGGAGGGAAAGTATTTGAGCCAAAATTGTTATCCTTTTGCATTTCGAGGAGGTATTCAAAGGGTTGGGGATGTTTGGAATGGAGTGTCATCTTTTGGAGCCATGTTTGAGGCTTAAGATGCCTTCACAAGTCTATAAATTCAACCTCTTGGATGTAGAAAATATGAACAATAACTTGATGTAGATTTTCATTGTAGTAAAAAGGACAAGTTGAGGGATAAGGAGGTTGTTCATAGGTGCACAGGTGTTTCCATAGTGGAGGAAAAGAGGAGAATGAAAGTAGTTGTATTGTAATCTCATTTATTTGAAGATAGTGTATACTTGGCCTCTCTTCTTGGTGGAGTTTTTCCCAGCAAGGGTTTCTCCATGTAAATATTGTGTTATGTAATGCTCTTGCGTTGTTGATTTGTGACTCATTGCTGCTATCTTATGGTGATGTTATTCTTTATATATTGCTGTTATAAGTTCAGATAAGGTAGTTTTTATAAGGATGTTATGTTGGCTCATTTTTGGCATCATAAAAAATATTCAAATCTAATCATGTTAATTCCATATTAAGACAACTTAATTTTCAGATGTTCATATAGGCTTCAAATGTTCATATTGTTGTAGTCTAAGACTTTAATCTCATCCATTGAAGTCATATTTGGATAGAGATTGAATTTCATAATAATTGTTATTGTAACCTATTTATTTCTTATCATTTGGTATCAAAGCTTAAGGTGAATTTGTTTCTAGGTATTCCTTCTTTTTTAATTTTTAGCTTAGTAAGATTACGAGATTTTTTTAGAAGAAATTAGAGGTTGTTGGAAGATTTTGGGGGCTGCAATGGATGCTATATAAGTTAACTTTATTTTGCATATTTGTGAAATTAGAAGCCATTCTATGTTGAGTATTGGAAAATCATGATTATAGATCTTTATGGAGTTGTTTATATTTATGGTAATTTGGAGCTCTTGTTTGACAATATGTGTGTACCCTCTTGTTTGATATTTTTGTTCCTTTACCTTATGGTCATGCATAGTTTTGTTTGGGTGGAGGAAAGGAAACACCTAGGGAGTGTGTTTAAGTAATTCTATGGTAAAAGTAAGGCATTGAAAGTTTATATACAACAAAACAATAAGTTTCCTTGGATTGGTACAGTGATCAAATATATCAGTGGTTGTAGAGCAATATCCACTGTGTTAAAACTTGAGCCACCAAACTTGGTGTCAGGGATGTGCTCATATGTGAAACCATTGTAAGGAAAAACACCTACCTTTGTGAGATCTTCTGCTACTGCACTCTACCATTTGCTAGGAGAGATCAATGAGCTACTAATACTTTCCACAAAACAATAAGATTGGTCCAACAAGCTTGGCTTCACTCCCATGACCCATGAAATCTCTTTCTCATCTAGGATACATAATTATCTCAGGTTTGTCAATTGCTAGTTCCATGGACTCAAACATTGACTATAACAGAGTTGAATTATTCCCAATAAAGTTTTCAGGTCCTCAAAATATCTCTAAACTTGAAAGCTTGTTTGCTTCTGAACTAAAACTCTCACCAACTCATGATACCTGAAACCTTTGCATCAACCATAAGGGAAACCTTGACATAGAAGTGTTGACTCTGGATACAATATGTTAGATTGAATGGAGATAAACAATAAACAAATACATAAAAATATAATAACTTTCTCAACACGTCAATTTAGATAAACACAAATACAACAATTCTCCCAACATGCTGCTGCACACAAACTATATTTTATTGCTTCTTCAAAACAAACTCATTTCATTATTTTGATCAATACAAAATTGGCTACAACACCATTACTTAAATAGATACATAGAAAATGTCAACAATTACATTAAAGGAAACTACTATTAGTAACTGCAAACTAAGGAGGAAACAACTTATTTAGCATATTAGTTGAGTTTGGAAGATTCTAATAGAAACTGCAAAGATTGCGGGATAAATTACTTTCCAAAACTCCCCCTTAATTTTGACCACATGCTTAAGCATTTTAATTCTTCAAAATTTATCTTTGAAAATTCTTCTTTGCAAAATTTTCACCCTCTCGTGGTTGCACCAAAGTCTTTAACTACTGCGATAGTCCTTCAAAGTTTGACAATCATTTCTTTTAACATGCCAATATTTAGGCTTATACATCCTTTTAAACATACCTATAACTTTCCTCCAATTGGATCCATCAATCCATCCATAATCGATCTTCATACAATGTTTCACAGATTGTCCATTCCATTCTCTATTCCAACATGATTTTTTTGAGTGATTCTTCAACCCACAAATTTTAGAAGGAAGAAGATCCCAACATTTCTCTTTTCTATGTCCTTCCCTATTACAATGGGAACACAACATACATTCCATTCTTTGAACTGGTTTGCAACCTGTAACATTTACATCATCATTTTTATTTCTCTGACCATACCCAAGGCCTTCATTCCTTGGCCTCACAATTTGTTGAATGGGCTCTCTCATTCCTTGCCCATGTTTTCCCAAACGTTCACCTTTATAACCCATTCTTTTCATAATTTTAAAACCAACATTTCTCTCATTACCATTTACATTATCTTTATGTTTACATTCCTCATTTATAAGAACTTCAACTTTATCACATAAAACATTTTATTTATCAACTAAACAATACAAATCCTTTGTACTGCAAGCAACATCACTTACCAATGGCTTCAACTTTAAACATTCATTCTCTTCTTTTAATTTTGTTAATTCTATCTTTTGTAAACATTTTTCTTCTTCTAACAATTTCAATTTTTCTTCTAAACCTTCATTCTTTCTCTTAGCCTCATCAAAAAAATTTAGTCTTTCTCCTAATTCTTCATTCTTTCTTTTAATATTACCCAATTCCTTTTCAAGATTCTCAATTTCACATAAAGACTCATATTTCTCCTTTATCAACTCCTTTATTTTTCTTATAAATTCAATTTTATCATTTTTAACTTTGGTCAGTTCTTCCTCCAAAATTTCATTTTCTTTTTTAACACGTTTACCAACTTTAGCCATTGAAAATGATTCACCTTCTTAAAAAAACTACAAATAATAGTAATTATGTTACAATTTTTTATCACCTTTCTTTGACAACATTGTATGTCATCAAGCCTTCAATCTCTTTTTTGAATTTGATGGCTCACCAATTTCCTTGTTTTCAAAGATCTCTTGATCTTCTCCTCCTTGTCAACAATCAAATACTATCCTCTTGCCTCAAATCTTCTGCTTTGACCTGCTCTGCTTCTAACAATAAATTTCAAGCTGTAATCTCTTTTCTTTCAAATTATTCTTTCTACAATTTGGAAACCCTTCAAACTTGATTTTTTTAACAACAAACAATTTTCTGTGTAACAAAACAACTCACCTCATCCAATACCTTGTGATGGCACATATTTCCTTTAATGCCTTAGCGTGGATACTAGATGCTATGATTTCTTCAAACTAACTGCAACATTTTAATTTTTGCTATCCCTTTAATAGTCACTTCATTCCTCATTGCAATCTCTTTGGGTGCAACTCAGCTGTTTACTTCATCAAATCATTAGCATCTAATCAGATCCGCGATCTGTAAATTCTTATTATGTCTTTTTGGATTTCATACTATTTGCAACAACTTGGCTTATCTTCAAACTACACACTTATTATCTATTTGATTTTTCCTTTAACCTGCTTCTCCTTGGTCAACTGGCTCTGATACCATATGTTAGATTGAATGAAGAATAGCAATAAAAAATACATAGAAACACAATAACTTACTCAACACATCAATTTAGATAAACACAAACACAACAATTCTCCCAACATGCTGCTACACACAAACTATATTTTATTGCTTCATCAAAACAAACTCATTTCATTATTTTGATCAATACAAAAATGGCTACAACACCATTGCTTAAATAGATACATAGAAACTGTCAACAATGACAGTAAAGAAAACTAATATTCGTAACTGCAAACTAAGGAGAAAACAACTAAATTAACATATCAGTTTAGTTTGGCAGATTCTAATAGAAACTAGAGAGATTGTGGGAGAAATTACTTTCCAACAGGGTATAGTTTATATTAGAGTTTCACTAGCTACCTTAGGTGCACTTGGTGCTCCAGAATTGAAAAATATTGATCTCACAATTGCCAACATGTACACAAAACATGACATATAACACTCTTTAGGTCCAGGATTAAAGCATAGTATAAATGAAATAAGGTCTCGAGGAGCACATAGTTTATAGAGAATAATCAAGTCGGTGTGATTGGTCAATTTGGTCATCTTGAAAATAAGTATGTAGCTAGGTCGTGATATAAGATTCAAAGAATATTTGACACAAGGGAAGGAAGACGATATAGGAGAGTAAGACAAGTTCTGATGGCTGGGCTTATCTCAGTTTTAATTGACTGTTTAGTATCATATACAAGGTCTGTTTAACCTATTACTTTTTATACCTATTCAAGTGTTCTTCTAAGAAGTCCTATTAACTATCAAAGTCAATAATCAACAATTAGCCACTTAGTTCCTATGCAGTGGAAGTTTGTTGGATTTTCATAGAGTGTTTGGTCACATAAAAGGAGATAACTTCTCATGGAATATGGTTATTGTGATATCCAAAAGATATTGATGTCCTCATGAGATAGTTGCAATCATAATGTTTTGTCATATGTAACAAATAGATGTCAAACTAGAACTAGTTTATCTTTGCTAGCGTACTCCTAGCCCATGCTAAAATGGGAGTTTTAGAGCAAGGTATAGATATCCATAAAATTATAAATACTAAATGAATTTTGTTAGATGTTGTAGTTGAAAATGCTCTAGAAGATATGCATGCAAAAATATGGAAGCATAGACAAGGCACGTGAACTACTTGATTGAATGCCTTTATTGGTCTCATGGAATGTCATGATTGTAGGATATGCATGAAATGTATTTTTTGAAAAGGTTTTAGAAATTTTTAAACTCAAAGTTCAAAATGGGTCCAAAATAACTTCCTTCTTACAAGACATTACTCACTAAGTTGAGCATAAAATACATGATTTGTGTACTAGGGTGTTGTATATAAAAGGGTAGATCCTAACTCACTCAAGCATGAAAATAGGTCTAAACCAATTTGATAAATCCTTTCAAGATGTTTGACTAAGGAGAATATCCCTTGTATAGAAAGTTGTAGTGGTATCTATAGATAATACCAAGTTGCAATCATAAGTTTGGATAATCAAGCTGAACAAGTTTTAGGTGATCAATGAGTGTAGGCCGTTTATGGATAAAATTATTCTTTCATAGAAAACTAATATTTATGAGTGCAAAGATCAATTTCAGTTATGAAATTAAACCAAAGTAGAGAAAAAATGATCTTAAAATCTCTTAGAGCAATACATTTGTAGATCTAATTATAGAGCATCATTTTGAACCACTAAGATCAATTCATAACATAGTATTCCATTGCCACTTTGGAATTTGAATTTATGTCCCCTTTGTCATTTTGAGATGCATGTTTATGTTTTTCTATCTCAACTCTACCTTTTAGGTTAATTATTTATCGTTGATTACTACATTGATTAGATTAAATAAAATCTTTAAAAATTATTTTATTTATTTTCTTCTTAAGGTTTTTGTTTTGTATGTGTATGTCAAGATCTCAATATCCTCTTCATTTCCCTTTAAGAAGGATTCTAAATTAAATCCCACAATGTCCATGACTCAAGTTATAAATAATATGATTGAAAATCTGAATGACACCACTTAGCTAATAGGAAACAAACATTTGATCATGATGAACAAGTTTATCAAGTGGATAGCCAATATATTTCTTTGACTTACAATGATTTATTTTGATTTTACACAATTGTAGAGTAATGTTAGTGTCACAAACTTGGTTAATGTTCTTCATAAATTTTTAATACCTCTTTCAAACTTGAATCATGTTCACCTTGGTTATCCAAATTTATGATTGCAACTTGGTAGGATTTATAGATACCATTGGATTTCTCTATACAAGAGGTATTCTCCTTAGTCAAACTCATTGATTGAATTGATTTGGAGCCATATTATCCTAAATACTAAATCAAATTTACTAATCATTATGATTAAATTAATTGTCTAGATGTATATATTTTTAAAAGAGCTACTCATCTTCTAGGCGGATACTCTGGATTTGTTGATGTATGACAAAAGTTGGATGACTAGGGTCATCCTCCTCCCCTCTCTCCTACTTCATTAGCCTCCTAATGACTTTGTATTTGTTTCTATAATCTGATCTTCACCTTCTATGAACTTTAGAGATATGATTTTATATCCACCCATCTTTTTATGATTATATGTAATAATATTCTATGAATGATAATTTAAAATCTGATTAATTAGAAAAAACAAAAAAACAAACTACTCTAACCTCATATAGATACAATCGTGTGCCCATGGAATGGTGTAAGTGCTTGAGATGCATAAAAAATATAAGCAATTAAAATGAGAACCCACAGTTTGTCCGCCTATTTCTTGAAAAATTAAAAATATATTTCTTCTGTCAAAGATGTGCTTATCTCAATTTCGAGATTTGGATCAGCTTTTCCAAAGATATTGTTCGATTCGACCGCCAGATTCCATTATGTGTCTTTTTCAGAGCAGGCAAGATTCTTGAACAAAGGTTCCTTGGCTGTAAGTATTCATGGAGGAATTATTGTGAACTATAAATTCATGTATGCGAATTATACTTCAATATCAGCAATTGAAGATAAATATTTAAAGAGTAAGAATTTTCCTATAGAGGGCAGGAGGTAAGGGGAATTAGTCTGAAGTATGGATCTTTCATTAATGACGAGCATGGTTGGGCTAGTATTTGCAGTGTTGGTAATCTCAATGTGGAGAAGAAAAGGGAAGAAACCGCCACCAGGTCCTTCGGGGTTGCCAGTGATTGGACATATGCACTTGTTCGCAGGTGCAACTCATCTGCACCACACTCTGCATAATGTGAGCATGAAATATGGGGCTCTGATGCAAATCCGTTTGGGATCAGTTCTGTCAGTGGTGGTGTCTTCTCCAGAGATGGCCAAGGAGTTTCTCAAAACCCATGATACCAAATTCTCATCCAGGCCCCAAATGTCTGCTATAAAATACATGGCCTACAATTGCTCTTTCACATTTACCCCATATGGCCCCTACTGGAAATGCATGAAGAAGATCTGCATGGTGGAGCTTTTGGGTGGCAGGCAATTGGATCAGTTCAAGCCCATCAGAAAAGAAGAAGTGATCCTCTTGTTGCAGGCCATCTACAGGAAATCCATTGTAGATATGGCTTCCGAGCTAACTTCCTTGGCCAATAACATTATTTCTAGAATGGCAATGAGCACCCACTGCTCTGGCACAGATGCGCAGGCTTCTGAGTGCAGGAAGATTGTGCAGGAGGTGATAGAGCTCACTGGGAAGTTCAACTTGGGAGACTATATATTCTTCTGCAAAAATCTTGATTTGCAGGGCTATGAGCGCCAGATGAAAGATGTTCACAGGCGTTTTGACAATATTATGGGGCAGATCTTAGAGCAGCATGAACAAGCAGCAGATGATAATGATGATGGCAATGACCGGCCTAAGGACTTCATTGATATTCTCCTCTCCATCTCGAAAGACAAGAAAGCCGAAATGAAACTCACTAGAGACCATATCAAGGCCACCGTCCTGGTAACTCATCTCAATCCATTTTTATTGTTTTATATTTACTTAATACATACATAATTCTACATTTCTCACTTTAATTTGGAGATGACAGTTAAATGTACAGATATGTTAATGGTATCCTGAATTATTTAGTTACAGAAATGAACACACTATTTATTTGTTAGAGCTGCTCATGATTTAAATGGTAGACAATATTCATTTCTATTTGTATTGGGGATTGAGCAGGATATATTCACTGCGGGTACAGATACTTCATCAATTGCAATAGAATGGACACTCTCTGAGGTTATAAGAAATCCTCAAATCATGAGTAAAGCTCGTGAAGAAATCAATCGTGTTGTAGGAAGTGAAAGACTTGTGTAAGAATCGGACATTCCCAATATGGTTTATCTTCAGTCGATAGTGAAGGAGAGCCTACGCCTGCACCCTGCTGGCCCGTTAGCACTGAGGGAATCCACAGAGGATTGCAACATAGATGGTTATTTCATCCCTGCAAAGACGAGAGTATTTATTAACATCTGGGCTATCGGACGAGATCCGAACTACTGGGAGAATCCTCTTGAATTTCGACCAGAGAGGTTTATGAAAGATATAATTCTAAAGCTGAGATTAACAAAACTATAAACTTGATAAACTGTTTCATAAACTCCTCATTTTCAGAGAATTGAACTGAAAACTGAAAACTGAAAACTGAAAAATAAAAAGAGCAGACAGGAAATAACAAAGTTCGGCTGTATATTATTTCTGTTATTCCAAAACTGTATTACAGGAAGAAGTCTCTATATAGAGAGTTTGAGAAACAGCGCATAGAATTAAGAAAAGAATAAAGCAAAAAACAAAGCTTAAAAAACAAAGCTTATAACAAAACCTACGCCGAACAGCTTTAAAGCTGGAAAAGCTAAAACTAACACAATGAAGAAATACGCAGTATGCAAACTGCTTTTAAACGCTACCTTAAAAACTGTTTTAAAGCTAAAAGACTATTGACTTATTCATATCTTCAATCTCCCCCTGAATGATCAATAGGGGTGAGTCCCAACTGATTTCTCAAGGCCACAAAACTTGGTGTAGTAAGAGCCTTGGTAAAGATATCAGCAACTTGCTCAGATGTAGGACAGAACTGCAACTCCACTTGTCCATTTTGAACCAAGTCACGGATGTAATGATGTCGGATCTCTATGTGGATTCTTTGTCATGGCAATAGTGCTATTGTTATCACAATAAATGGTGGTTGGATGCTTCTGAACCAAATGTAGATCTGCCAATATCCTTCTCATCCATACCACTTGAGAACTTGCTGATGATGTTGCCATGTATTCCGCTTCTGCTGAAGAAAGAGCCACCGTTGCCTGTTTTTTACTACTCCAAGAAACAACTCCAGAACCAAGTGAAAAAACATATCCAGATGTAGACTTTCTATCATCCACTGAACCAGCCCAATCAAAATCTGTGTAACCAACTAACTCAAACTGTTTAGTGGGAGAATAATGAATTCCAAAATTTTGTGTACCACTCACATACCTCAAAATTCTTTTAGCAACTCGCCAATGAGACTCATGTGGATCTTGCATGAACTGAGAGATGAGGCTCACAACATACATAATATCGGGTCTAGTGGTTGTGAGGTACATGAGACTACCAACCAAACTTCTATATAAAGTACAATCAACCTTGGGACTAATATCCTCCTTAGTTAATTTCTCACCAATTGCTATGGGGGTTGCAAAATCTTTGCATTCCACCATTCTAAACTTCTTCAATAAATCAGCGACATACTTGGTTTGAGAAATATATATACCTTTTGATGTTTGTAGTACCTCCACACCAAGAAAATAGTGTATGAGTCCCAGATCTGACATTTCAAATTTTTGTTTCATTTCTGCTTGAAACTTCTCTATGAGAGCTTTGTTGTTACCTGTATAAATAAGATCATCAACATAAAGGAAAACTATGAAAATATCATTACCAATATGTTGAACATACAAGGTTGGCTCTGAGTGGCTTCTATTGAATCCCTTCTTCATGAAATAATTGTCAATTCTAGCATACCAGGCACGAGGAGCTTGCTTCAACCTATAAAGAGCTTTCTTCAACTTGTACACTAAGTGTTCTTTTCCTTGAACTTCTTAACCCATAGGTTGTTCCACATAAACTTCCTCATCTATATAACCATTAAGGAATGCTGATTTCACATCCATTTGAAATATTGGCCACTTGTACTGTGCAGCTATAAAAAATATAATCTTTACTGTATCAAGTCTAGCCACAAGAGCAAAAGTTTCTGCATAATCCACTCCAGGAGTTTGTGCAAATCCTTTGACAACTAATCTTGCCTTATGTCGTTCCACTGAACCATCAGCATGATATTTGACTTTGTAGATCCATTCCACACCAATCACCTGTTTATCTTTGGGAAATTGCACTAATTCCCAAGTACTATTCTTATGAATGGAATTCATCTCATCATTCATAGCATTAACCCATACTGGTTCTTTCACTACTTCATACATAGAGGGTTCAACTTGAATTGTACTAAATAAAGCAAAAATAACAACTGGAACTATATTTGCACTCCTCTAATAAATATCAACCAAACTTCGTACCTTTCTTGGAACTGATGGTGGAGGTGAATCACTATCTGAATTTGTGCTACTAGAAGAACTGGGCGAACTTGGAGGATTGGAACTTGAGCTTGAACTTCCACTTGAGCTTGTGGGGAGAGGAGGAATAGTATTATCTTCCATGTTTATGATTAGTGATGGATTTTGCTACACAACATCTTTCCATTGCCATACTCCCCCTTCATCAAAAATCACATCCCGACTAACAATCCATTGCTTTGTGTCAGGATTATAGAATCTATATCCCTTAGTTGCAGTAGAATATCCCACAAAGATACAAAGTTGGGATTTCACATCCAACTTCTTCCGCTTTTGAACTGGAACGTGCACATATGCCAAACATCCAAAGACTCGAAGATGAGCCACTGAAGGCTTGTGACCACTCTAGGCTTCCTTTGGAGTGATGTTTTGAACAACTTTCGTGGGACTTCTATTCAAAATATACACTGTAGTGGCAACTGCTTCTCCCCAAAAAGTATTTGGAAGATTTTTTGTCTGCAACATGCTTCGTGCCATTTCCATGATGGTACGGTTCTTTCTTTCAGCAATACCATTATGCTAAGGTGTATAAGCAGCAGTAAGCTGTCTTTGTATCCCATTCTTGATACAAAAATCAGCAAACTCATTAGAGATAAACTCTCCCCCTCTATCTGTTTTGAGTATCTTGACATGATACCCAATCTGTTTTTCAGCCATAGCTTTAAAATTCTTGAAACATGTAAAGGCTTCAGATTTCTGCTTAAGAAAATAGACCCAAGTGTGGCGTGAGTAATCATTAATGAAATTCAAAAAATAAAGGTTCTTACCCAATGATTCCTCTTGCATGTCACCACAAATGTCAGCATGCACAAGCTCTAGAGGAGATTTTTCTCTCCAAGATTTATTCGCCGGAAAACTATCTTGATGATGCTTGCCAAATGCACACCCTGAACAACTTCTTCTTTTGCCTTGATTGGAGGAAGCCCTCTTACCATATTCCTTTTATTGAGCAAAGATAACCCTTGAAAATTTAGATGACCATATCTTTGATGCCATAACCACGAATCATCTGTAGTTGATTTGAATGCATGCAACTGACTAGAAACCAACGTGAGAGGAAACAATCTATTCTCTGTCATACAAGTCTTTGCTACAAGATGATGATTGTTAGATTTATCAAATATCTTGCAACAGTTATCTTCAAACACTACTTTATAATTTTTGCCTACAAGCTACCCAATACTCAAAAGATTATGTTGTAACTGTGGTACAAACAAAGTATCATGAATATGAGTAGTTTCTCCTTGCTTAGTCTTGACTACAAGGGTACCTTTTCCCATTACATCAACCTCCTTATCATCTCCAAATTTAACTTGACTTCGTACTGAATCATTTAACTTGAAAAAGAGATCAGATTTACCTATCATGTGATTGGAGCAGCCGCTGTCCAAGAACCAGACATCCTCTTGGTGTTCTTTTGCCAAATTGCATGTGAAGAAGGTGGAATGTTTTGTATCTGCAGAAGAATCTTCTGTATAATTGGCTCTTGACTTATTCAAGTCAGATTTCTTCTTTCTACACTTAGATTCATAATGACCATACCTTTCACAATATCGGCATTGGATACTCCTCCGATCTATAGAACTTTGTCCCCGTCCTCTGTTATTTCCTCTTCCTCTTCCTCTACCTCGTCCTCTATTATTAGAAGAAGATTCACCTTGATATTTAGTGGTGTCAGGAGACTTTTCTTCAAGTTTTACAAAAGAATGGAAAGCTTGCACCAAACTTTCCGTAGAACGTTGCATATGCTCTTCATGAGATTGCAAAGAACCTGTCAACTCTGCAACTTTGAAAGTAGTTAAATCTTTACTTTCTTCAATGGCTATCACCACTAGATCAAATTTAGGAGGAAAGGATCTTAGAATTTTTTCTACAATTGTTTGTTCAATTATTGTTTCCCCTTGAATCCTAAGCTGATTCACAACACCTTGAGCTCTAGTAATAAATTCATGAATAGACTCAGTTTCCTTCATCATTAAATTTGCAAATTCTCTTCAAAAAGTTTGAAGTCTTACCAATCTGATTTTATCTGTACCTTGATATGCAATTTGTAAAGCCTCCCATGCATCCTTTGATTTTGTCATACCAGCAATTTGGGGAAAAATTGAAACATCCAATGCAGATTGAATGGTGAAAAGAGCTTTGTTATCCTTCTTTCTGTCTTCTTTCAGCTGATTTCGTTGTTGTTGTGTCAAGGCATTTAATGCAGTCTGATCTGCAGGTTCTGGGTATCCTCCTTCCACTAATTCCCAGAGTTCTTGGGATAATAGTAGGGTCTTTATTTTGATACTCCAATAATCATAGTTATCTCCAGAAAACAATGGACGCTGAAATGGTAAACTGTTGCTATTGGCCATTTTGAGATAATTGCTTCTCTAACCTTGCTACCTGTACAATCAAAAAATTCTACAACCTGCTCTAATACCAAATGAAAGATATAATTCTAAAGCTGAGATTAACAAAACTATAAACTTGATAAACTGTTTCATAAACTCCTCATTTTCAGAGAATTGAACTGAAAACTAAAAACTAAAAACTGAAAAATAAAAATAGCAGACAGGAAATAACAAAGTTCGGCTGTATATTATTTATGTTATTCCAAAACTGTATTACAGGAAGAAGTCTCTATATAGAGAGTTTGAGAAACAACGCATAGAATTAAGAAAAGAATAAAGCAAAAAACAAAGCTTATAACAAAACCTACGCCGAACAGCTTTAAAGCTGGAAAAGCTAAAACTAACACAATGAAGAAATACGCAGTATGCAAACTGCTTTTAAACGCTACTTTAAAAACTGTTTTAAAGCTAAAAGACTATTGACTTATTCATATATTTAGTTTAGTGATGCAGGTGGTAGCATTGATGTGAGGGGTCAACACTTTCAGATTTTACCATTTGGAGGTGGAAGAAGAGGATGCCCTGGAACTTCATTTGCCCTATCTTTCATTTGCACCGTATTGGCCAATATGATTTACTGCTTTGATTGGCAGCTGGTTGATGAAGAAGGGGGCATGATCACAAACATGAACATGAAAGAAGGTGTTGGGTTTACAGCTCCCAGAGCTGTTCCATTGAAGTGCGCTACCACCCCTCGATTTCCCCAAGTAGCTGAATGGATATCTTGTTAAGTTTTTGTAACTAGATTTTAGCATGCTTTATAATATTTCAAAGTAATGGATACATCAAATTTTATTTTATATTCATAAAGAATTGTAATATCCTATTTATAGTTAAGAATAAATAATTCAATATTTTATGTATAAATTATTCAAAGTAAATAATTTTATAATTGTAATCTCTATTAAGCAATTTAAATTATTTTAATTAACTGTTAATATTTATATTTATAAAAGATTTTATCAATTTAAAATTTGTTTTTAAAATTAATTTTTTAACTTTTATAATATCTCATTGCTTAAAATACATATTAAAGTATGAATTAGGATATCAAATATTAATTTATATTCACTACACAATGTCTAAAAATTTCAAGATATTTTAACTAATAGAGTTTGTGGAGACCTTAAAGACTCAAAGATGTAAAATTCATACCTTGGACACTGCAAATTCTTTATTTTCCTTAATTCATGAAAACTACCAACTTCACCAACCAAGAATCTTCCATATAAATTAGAAGTGTTGATGTCAAAACTCCTACATTCACCATGATAACGACAACTCAACATTACAACTTATATGCTTACATTCAAAAGTGCTAAGCACCTACAATTGGGGTCATCCCTAAACCCAAACCTAAACTTCGAGGGTTCATGATGACCCTACCTACATATCTCCACATGGGAAATCAGAGGCTTCATATTTTTCCCACCAATATCAAAAAGTCCATTCTCTCCTCTTGTATGAGAATCTCACCTTTAAACCATGACTATTCATTAAGTGTAAGCTATCAACTTAGCCAATTATAATAGAATGATAATAATTTTCCATCAAGTGTTGCTTCAATACCAAACACCAATCATTAGTGTATAAACATTCACAAACACACAAGGGGCATACATACCATAATCCCAATATCACATACATAGAGATTGTCTTAAGCATACATCACACATACACAAGGTGACTAGGTCATACACACATCACAAGTACAAATGTGACTAGATCTTATGCACATCACAAGCACAACCATCATTGGCTCATAGACATATGAAAAATACAACCATTTGGCTCATGAGCTCATCACTATACCACAATGAATAGGATAAAGAAATAGAAATAAGATACTATGTGTATTATCCTATCCCAAGTGTGTTTGGGAATGATTATATTTATGAATGTAAAATAGTGAGCTAAAATGAAAGAGAGAGGGTGTGATAATCCCAAGGTACTCAAAGGCACAAGAGAAGAAATTTGTGTCATAATAATAGAATAATATTTACTTGAGAGGCTTGAGAAAGTCACAGAGAGTAGAAGAGCTAGATATAATATTGTGGGTGTTGCAGAAAGCTTTAGAGTGTTGTGAGATCCAAGAGAGAGATTTGAATAAGAAAATATATATCAAATGATGATAAAAGAGGGAAGATGGAGAGGTTGATGATATATTTAGATTCATCATGAGTCATTTCCACTAACTTGGGAGGGTGAGAAGTAAAAAACACTCAAAAATAACCTTCAAATGACAAATTACTATAGGTGGATACTATAGAGGATGATGAAATCTCTTTAAGTAAAGGAACCATATCCCCAAGTTGAGAACCTAAAAAATAGATACATTAGACAACAAAAACCTACAAAACTATAAGGTTAAACAATCACAATCAAGAATATATATATATATAACTAACACAAAGGATAATAACACATAGCAACAAACACAAGAATATTTTGAGTCAACAAAGTGAAAGCAACCTCAGTGTGGGAGGTTATCTCAATACTATGCATCATCCCAAAAATATAATGAAAATAATAATACATAGAAGAATTCTCAAACAATCATAAGAATGTATGAGCTAATTAATTTCTTCAAGGAAAGAATGTATACAAATAGACATGGAAGTAATTAATATAGAAGAGAGTACATGACTTGAACACTAGCTTGCTCTATCACTAGGGGCCATATAAATTATGATATAAAAATAGTTCAAAATCTAGCAAGTTGTGCTGTGTTAGGTGACCATGGATATAAAAAGGTAAATCATATGAAGCACACAATCTAGCAAGATGCATTATGCTAGGTGGCTCATAGACTACCAAGGTAGGACATATGAAGGCCCATAGGCTAGCAAGTTGTATTATGCTAGGTGGTTTATATGCTACTAATATTATAGGGAGAATAATAAAATTAATTCCTTGAGGGGCTTAAATAAAAGCATTACATAAGGAGTGAAAAATATAAGGTGCATGGAAGGATACATGAGTGAGTAAAGTATATACCCCCTTAAAATATAAGCATGTATAGTATGTTGATATTTGAAGGAAAAGAAAAGCAAGAAGAACGAAGAGAGGGGATCCTTAGGAAGGATACATATACCTCCAAAATAATTTATTATTGTACCCCAAAATATGGGTGAGGAAAACCATGAGATAAAATATTGTGTTGTTACCAAAAAGAAAGTATGGTTGCACATGATATTGTATAACCATGAAACAAAATGAGAAAATAAAGATATATACAAGTGCTACATACTAGTAGCAACACAATAAAATAATAGAGGTGTAAAACTCATTAGAGAGTAAATTATGATAGAGGCAATCTCAATGTCATAATAGAGGAAGAAGAATTTTTTTCAAGTTGAATGAATCAAATAGAGGTAAATCTCGGTGCCACTTGTTAGGAAAAAAAGAGATAGGTGTATCATAAAAAGGAAGAGTGATGAAACCTATGCTAATGTTTTTTTGGTTTTTATCTTGCAAGGCTCAACATTCACTCATGGAATGGTCAAGTGATCAATGAAATGGACAAAAAGAAAGTTTTGGTTTAATATTTTGTGAAAATTTATTGCATGTAGGAGGAAGAGTGATTAGGTGGGCCTTGATTGTTGCAAACTTATGAAGGTGTTGTCATTGATTTCAATAGGATTTTTATAGGCTGGTATTGTCTTTTATGTCAACTATGTGTTGAGGTTCAGATTATTGCATGTTGAATATGTCGAGGATATTGAGAAAATTATGGAAAAGAGGAAAACAAGTTGTTGCAAGTTGTGCATGTATAGTGGAGATATTGAGGAAATGTGGTGAGTACATGGAGCTATCTTTGTGTTGCAATGTTTGGAGATGTGTTGGAATGAAGTAATGTGCTAAGATGATGTCTTTGGTACTTGGTTTCCAAGTGCTTTTTAGAAAATTTGATAAACAGAGAAAACAATGTCATGCAAGTGTTCAAAATGTGCTTCGAGATGTGCTCCAAGTTTCTTCTTTATTGAGGCTATGCCTATGTGGATCTAATACGTTGTTCAATATTTTTAGTAACTGTTATTTCTAGAATTTTAGTTTTTGGATTGTTGTGCAAAGTGAGATATCTTCACTAGTGTGTGAATTAGTTTTTCAATGTTGTTTTCTGTGATCTAGGAGAAATGTATTTTCTCTGCATTTCTTTGCATTTTGGCTTCAAGTTGTGTGGATCTGGGAAGTTTCTTATAATTTTTGTATCCTTTAGAATTCAAGGTTTCACTTGATTTGGTATATTATAGTGTGTGTTTCATGCACTAGTGTGCAAATAAGGTTAACTGAATGTTCTAGGTTGAAGTATTTCTATGATCTATGAGTTTGGATGAAGTATTTGTTGGATCTCAGGTGTTTGTGGATTATCTCCTTTCCTTTTGTCCCTAATGATCCATTCCTCAGAATGATTCTTTTACACATACTTAGGGGCCTTAGGGGTCTTCTTCAGAGCTTCTTCCTCTTCATTTTGCACTTCTTCTTTTTCAAATTTTTTTCTTCTTCGTCTCTGCAAGTAGGTTCATATGATACATATCCATCTATAACAATTAATTTTTGCACATCTTCATCAACCTTAACATTTACACTTTCAACAATCTTTCTTAGCCTTTCTTTATGTTGATGAGAGAAAAAGTACAAGTGGTGGTGCATTCTTTTTTGGATGTAGATTGGTGTCATGGTTAAGAAAGAAGCAAGATTCAATTTCTTTATCCACTACAAAGGATGAGTATATTGCAAAAACATCCTATTGTACACAAGTATTGTGGATGAGACAAACATTGAAGGATATTAGAGTAGTGTATGATGAGCCTATATCTATCTATTATGAGATTACCAACACTGCAAATACTAGCCCAACTATACTTGTCATTAATGAAAGATCCATGCTTCAGACTAATTCCCCGTACCTCCTCCCCTCTCTTGGGAAAATCTTGTTCCTTAAATATTTAGCTATAATTGCTGATATTGAAGGATCATTAGCGTACATGAATTTATAGCTCAGCATATATGCTCCAGACAAAATGAGGAACCTTTGTAATGAGGTTAAGTCGCCTGTTATTTCAAAAATCTCATCTGATCAGATATCCAATGTGGTCATTGCATGTGCTCTAGTGACCCTGGTAGGAGGCGTATCTCTCCTCTCAGGGGCAACTGCATCCTCCTCTGACTCATCGATATCATCGCTCATCAATTGGGTATCCTCCTCCTCCTCCTCATCCTCATTTGAACCTAGAATTATTTTAGGCACAATGTCATCATCCTCTGTATCTCCATCAACCTGCTCACCATCCCTATCCTCTCTGTGACTTGGAAGAGGTCCAACATGTCCTATAGAGTAGTGCATGGGAAAGCCATGGGTTGGTCGTGCTCCAACCCACCACTAGTCGTAGGCTCATTTGGTGCCTACATCGTCAGCATCAGAGACTAGGGGCATGTCATGGTCCTCGTTCTCTAAACCACTAATGTACACATCCTCAATTGTAAGACGATGAGTGTCCCCAGGTCTAGGAGCACTCTATGTTGATAGTAGGTATCTAGGTCGATCTTATGGTGGTACCTGAATATGTCTGAATTGGCGCATGACATGATCATAGTAGAACGGTATCACTATGTAATCATGTCTCCCTACAAAAAATCGGTCCTATTGATGCCTGACTAGATCATGTCTATCATCTATCTGTAATGCCAAGAAAGTGCAAAAAGAAAAGATTAAAAGCAAGCATGCAATGCATATCTAAATGCAATCTAATGCTAAGCAACAAAGAATAAGGGAAAGTAAAAACGTAAATAAAACTTGAACAATCTCACCAAATTTGTACATATTTCCATAATTCATCTCGATTGCCCTTCCCCATTTTGTTGTTGTAGTATAATTGCCCTCATATTTTCAAGAGTTCGTGCAAGTATAGCCTATGATAGTGATTTAGCAAAACATTGAAGATTCAAGATAGCTGCTCCAAAAGTCATAAGATTTCGAGAGAGATTGGAATGATGAAGACCGGATCAATTTATAGAAAATTGATTATTCGAACGACAGGTCAGGATTGAAAGATCAATGGACGGTTGAGATTGACTGATTAGTCATGCATTCTGATAACAGTTAGTAATGACATGAGTGATATAAATTAGAAATAGAATTAAAGATTAAATAAATGATTTAATCTTCAAGTTTGGTATTCGAAAATAGAAGAATAATCTTTGCATGACAAAGATAAAGATGGATTAAAGCAACTCTATGTTTTAATGCACGCACAAGATTTAATTAATTAAATAGGAATATTTAATTAATCTGCATGTACATGCAAATGAGTTAGAACTGGACGATTGAATGATTAGACGAAGAGATTACTCGAGAACACCACTCAGACATTAAATCAAGAGTTAACTGAGCGATTTGAATAGATCTTTGAGTTGAGTAAAAGTGAATACTTAGATAACTCACACAATTATCTAAATATAGAGGAATGCGTTAAAATAGGATTTATGAATTAAATAATTCATTTAATTGAAGATTTGATATTTGAAGAATAATTAAATAAATAAGATTTATTTAATTAAGTGATGAAGGGATTTAAATAAATAATTAAATAAATAAAGAATTTATTTAATTATAGTTGAAGTATGATGAAGAGTAAATTAAATAAGAATTTATTTAATTTGACAAGAAGGATAAGGTTAATTAGTAACATAATTAAATAAAAAAATATTATTTAATTAATCAGATAGAATAAAGAAAAGTGTGAATTAATTAAATAATTAAGATTATTTAATTAATAGAAGAAATGAAGACTATAGAGAATGATTAAATAATTGACATTATTTAATCATGACCATGAAGAATACGAATTATGAAGAATATTAAAGTCGCAAGCTTAAACTAGATTTCGGTGTCTACATTTGCCCCTCTTTGATACAATGTCATTTCGGCGTTGTGTCAAAGAAAATCGATAAAAAATATGCCCCAGTAATGCCCCAGTGTAAAACAGGTGAAGGTATGCCCCCTCGAGAAAATTGACAAATTTTCAAAAAAGTCAGAACAATTTGGAAATTATCCTGATTAGTCCATTGAATAGCTAGAAATGCAGTGGAGTTGACGGAATTGAAGTCAGTCATGGTACGGACGGGTACAGGTCGATTGAAGTTGGAAGTTGATGCGGCCAGTAGAAAAGAATGCCACCAAAACCCTAGGTATAAATAGAAATTGGGGTAAAAACCAATTCATTTTCACCCACCTAGCTTTGAGAAGTGAGAATTTGCTCTGCACCCACAGCGACGATGTCTCCTGTTCCGAACACCCACCATCGAGCTTACAGGATCCAGACCTTGCCGACGCAGACCCCCCGGTATGTACCCCGAACTTGACTTTTGAAATTTTTAATTTGCACGTGTTTTTATGCATTTAATTCAGATTTTACTTATGCGTCATTTTGATAAAATACCGCATGTGAATGTGCAAATGACGCATTTGCATGCAGATCAACACATATGCAATAACATGTAGATAGGCTAGCGTAGATTTTGTGCGGTTCGACACATTTGTGGTTTACTTCAACACATTTGATAAATAGCATCGCATGTGCATTTAAATTAGCCGCATTTGTTTATATTGTAACGCATATGTATTTAATTCAATGCATTTGCATTTAGTTAAATGCATTCGCATTTATTTCAACACATTTGCATTTGACAGGTAATTGCTCGCGGTCAGTTGTTATTATTCATGCATATGCATTGTAAAGTTACGCATTTGAAAAATAACGACACATATGTCTAATGAAATGATGCATTTGATTTTCCCACAACGCATATGTGAAATAGCGACGCATGTGTGAAAGAATGACACATTTGCAAAACAATGATGCATTTGAATAACAGTTAATTTAGTCATTTTGCATTAGAATAGATGTTTGATGCTAACATGAGGCATGTATAATGTCATTACAGGTTGTGTTGGACAGCGTATATACGTGAGAGTCGAGACCCATGACTTTTTACTTTCGAGATAGCTTGCGGAGCACAGAGCAATGTTTCCTATGGCATCTAGGTCTGCTACATGTTACAGACATGCCCCAGACTCGGGCGAATCAGGGTTTATTGATAGCACTATGCGAGCGGTGGCACTTAGAGACATCATCCTTTCACCTGCCTACTGGAGAGGCTACAACTACGTTGGAGGATGTGTACAGGATCCTCAGACTTCCTATCAGACGCACACAGGTGAGCTACGATACCCAGAGGGGTATTGCCGAGATGTGCCGATACTACCCACATACAGACGTCAGGCAGTTAGGGCTTGACTATTATGAGATTAGATGGCGCGTATTAGCGCAGAGGTATAGGCAGTTGGACTGTCTATTATGCACACTAATAGGTGGGATAGTACTTCCTGACTATCGAGGTCATGGTTTTCCCGTGGGGTGGGGGGAGATGCTTGTGGGCATGTTAGAGCGTTGAGTGGTATATGCTTGGGGTCCTTATCTGCTTGGGATGTTATATTTTTACTTACATGATATAGCCTACCGAGAGGCTCAGTCCATGAGTTGTGGTACCATGCTCCTGATGGTATGGGCGTGGGAACACATTGTGATCTTTCAGCCACCAGTGACAGTAGATGTACCGCACGGAGCTCCTTACACCTTCCGTTATGCGGGGGTGAACACTTAGCACCACGTAGGAGATACATGATATTTCAGGCATGCCATAAACATGATGGTTCAGTTTACATGGAGGCCATACTTGGGATGCGCAGACTGGTCCAATGAGGATGAGCACTTTCCTTTTTTTTGATAGACACAGTACCTGATTGGGCGGACAGTGTCACATGTCCACATCATAGAGCGTCACTTGCCAGATCGTGTCCTACGACAGTTTGGAGAGATACAGGACGTGTTGAGAGGATGGGCTGAGTTTGTGAGGTCATCGCGAGAGATCCCCCTATGGAGTCCAGAGATTCTAGTGGCCACAACTAAGGAAGACATTGATGCATTACAGGCAGTTCCTTGGGGGTGGAGAGATGGTCCACTAGACCCAGGTACCATAGAGGAGTATGATCAGTGGTGGGCCATGCATAGGCCAATTTCTTTGATAAATCTAGATTAGCCAACATTGGTAGAACGGTGAGGGACATGACCACGAGGCAGGCGTGGCAGAGGTAGAGGTCAGGGAGGTAGAGGAGGCCGTGGTGATGATGGAGATGATGGTGGAGGTGGTCAGCAAGGTGGTAGGAGAGGGAGACGTGGACAGAGGGGACGAGGGCCACCACTGTCACCAATTCGTGAGGAGAGACGGGGAGAGGAGGATGTGGCCATGCCCGATATTGGCCGGGGTGGTGAGGAGGTTCATTCAGAGATTGGCAGAGAGCATGAGAATCCTGGAGAGGAGGCCATTCCAGAGGTTCCTGTAGAGGAGGAGGCAGAGATTGATGCCCTAGGCTTGCTGGGTGACTATCAGGAGGATGAGGAGGAGGATGATGATCATGAGAGAGATTCGGGACCAGATTTTGGAGGAGTTGGATGAGGAGGATGGTGTACTGAGGGCTAGATAGGATGACACAAGGGCAGTTGATCCCAATATAGCTACATTACGTACTCAGGTTGCATCCTTGGAGGAGCAGATGAGAGTCCTAATGTTCGAGAGGGATGTGTTACATATGGAGAGGGACAGAGTTGTCATGGACAGAGATCACGCCATAGCTCGGAGACAGGAGACTGAGCAGAGATTTACAGAGCTCAGAGCTTTATGTACTGGACCATCAATTTCCTTTGCTAGAGAGTTAGTCAGAGCTAGGGAGAGGGAGACTTATTACTGTGATTTATATGAGGCATAGGTTCCTCCAGAGAGACGGGCTCCCAGCTTCTTGTAGGCACGTAGCAGTAGGTCACAGACCAGGACCCACACTAGGACAGTTAGCACAGAGGGTGTGCAACAACCACATAGATTAGGTCCATATGATAGGCCTCACTCAACTCATAGGTCATCGGGTTCCCGGCATCATTCATCCTCGCACTCCAGCCATGATAGTAGTGGCAGTTCAGGATAGGGGCACTTCTTGATATGTATCAAGACATTGTATTATGATTTTATAGCTTGTGGGCTTCCTTGTTTATTGATACATTATGACATTGTGACATTGTTGAGTGATATATATATATATATATATATGATTTTGGCAGCGATTCTCATGATATGCATTTCTATTTAATGATTATGCAGTCATTTATTTATACATGTGATGTTTATATGATATGCCTATGTGATGTATGATCATATCTATTTTATAATGTGTTGATGCAGCTAATGATATAATGTTGATTCTTTGTGATGTTGATTCTATGTGATGTATGCAATTTATAGTTATGAGAGGCAATATGATGTTGTATGTACAATTCCTGCTATATGTGATGTTGTACAAATGTAATGCGATGCATGTATTTAAATTTGTTATGTACATGGAATGCTTATGATATGTTTTGTATGATGATGAATTTCTATTATGCCATGATGTCCTAAATATGATAAATGCCTATATGTATGTATTTTTCTAACATGTATGTGTATGCAGGATGACTTATATTGTTGTGTGCACAGGACTTTGGCATAATGAAAGAAAGAAGAATTGTTAGTGCGGAAAGAAAGATTGAGAAATAATAAAAGAAATGAGATGGATGTTAGTATTAGCAATCTTCGATGTTCCGCTGTATCACAAAAGGTATTGCACTTTATCATCATTGGGCGGGACTAATACAAATGGAGAAAAACACCATGATATGACATAGATCAAGGTGTGCAAGGTCATCCACTTGCTAACAACAGACAGTTGCAGGCAAGGATTGTCGTTAACTCATACTAAGGGAACAAGTTGCCCCAGTCTTTTTGTCAAGACAAACCACATACAAGAAACAAAGTAAAGGATGGGTCATGAGATGTCATCGCTCCTCTAAATCCTTCATGGGACATCCTTGAGGAAACTAGTAACATGACTCAAAAATCAAAGTTAAAAGACAATTGACAAACAACAGTCAAAGAAAACAGAATTTTGATACATCATGGCTTCTCTAAATCCTTCATGGGACATCCTTGAGAAAACTAGTAACATAATTCCCATCATAAATCCAAGTGAAAAGATAAGATAGATAAGCCATAAAGTCAAAAAGCCAATAAAATATTTTCCAAAACTTGATTTGTTTGTTTGATTCGTGTTGATTCATAGAAGGATTGATTGATAGAGCTTGATGTCAGGAGATACACATTCTGGATAAGAATGTGAGTCTGGTTTCGATGTTATGACTATCTGTATAAGGCATGACAAAGCCTAGTTTCAGAAAGACATGTATCGTATAAGACATTGAGTCAGATGTCATTGATGTGATAACCTATGTAAGGCTATGTTTGATTGTTTGACAATGTCGATTATCCAGGAAGGACTCATCCTGTATAAGACATAGATTGTTTTGTTGATATCAATATTTAGGAAGGACTCATCCTGAATAAGACAGAGGTTGATTGTTTTGATGATTTCTGTCTCCAGGAAGGACACATCCTGTAGCAAACATTAGTTGATTTGTTTTGATTATTTCCTTGGCAAGTTGTTTGATTTGACTTAGAGACATTGTTGACTTATTCACCAGATTGATGCATGACTTGATATGACGTGTTGAAAAATGACTGTGTGTGATGACAAACCCTAAAGGACTGACCTAGTGCGGCCTTGGGGGCTCATCGATTGATGGCCTTGCCTACATTATACACGCAGAGACCTCGTAGTTCGACTTGACTTTAACTGACAAGACTGACTACAAATAGAAGACGCGTGTGAAAGTGAATGTGACGAACCCTAATGGACTAACCTAGTGTGGCCTCGAGGGCTCATCGATTGATGGCCTTGCCTATGTTATACACGCAGAGACCTCGTAGTTCGACATGACCAATGACTTTGTCATATAGACATATGAATTGAAGCATGATTTTATGCAAAAAAACCTAAACAGACTAACCTAAAGCTTGGGGGCACATCGGCAGATGGCCTTGCCTACGTCCAGTCACAAAGGCAACGTAGTTCGACAAACGAAAAAGACTGACAAGTGCGACTAACTTTGACTCTGTTTTTTGGATTTTTTGAAATGTTTTGATGTTTTTTTGTCTTTTTGAAGTTTTCTGATTTTTTTGTGTTTTCTCAAGGTTTTATGTCTTCAACATAGCCAATGGAAGAATCAATATGACACGCGTCAAGTGTTTTCCCCCAATTGAGTATAAGACCAATTGATTATGAATAGGGTAAAATGGGGGATATGAAATGCACTCGATGTCAATCGTTCTAGGTTATAGGAAAGACTACCACTTATTACGAATGGTATATACAAGTGATGGACACGAAAGATAAGGGATATGTACAGGGATAGGTAGTATGTACAGGGATAGGTAGTATGTACAAGGATAGGTAGTATTTACAAGGATAAGGACTATGTACAGGGATAGATAGTATGTACAGGGTGGTGGACTATGTATAGGGTAGTGGACTATGTACAGGGATGTGCTAGATTAGAATAATAGTAGACAAAGGAGCAGAGTCAACTACACATGGCACCTGTTTGCTAGGTTTTCACCATGGTACCTATCCAAAGCGCCACCGAAGTGGTTTTCACTATTGGACGAATTATTTGTCTTTACTATTTTTTGGATTATATAATTTTTTTGGTGTTACCAAGACACCTGTTTGCCAGGTTTTCACCTTGGTAATGATTTTTGTGATTTTCTGATTTTTTTGTATTTTTTGCTAATTAAGACAAGGCTCTCAGAAGCTATGCGTAGAACTTCTTCAGATGCAGACTATTGATTGGTGAGGACAATGGTTCCCTTTCAGGAGTAGAGAGTTGGTACGCTCCTGATCCAAAAGCTTCTGTAACAATATAAGGTCCTAACCAGTTTGGTTCAAACTTTCCTGGTTTGTCTCTTTCTGCTTGATTCTTTGGGTTCTCCATTAAAACCAAGTCACCAATGTCAAAGTTTTTGTTCAAGACCTTCCTTTAATAGCTACGATGAAGGTGATTCTAATATGCTTGGAGATGATCTAGTGCCTTCTATCTTCACTCATCCAGGAATTCTAGCTCATGGAGTCTCGATACTCGGTACTCTTCATCATCAATGTGGCCTTTCAAGGATACCCTTAGGGAAGGAATCTCGACCTCAATAGGAAGAATAGCTTCAAAACCAAATACTAGTGAATAGGGAGTTGCACCAATGGGAGTACAAATACTTATGTGATAAGCCCATAAGGCAGGGTTAAGCTGTAAATGCCAGTCATGACCAGCATCATTGACAGTCTTCTTGAGGATTCTAATGATGGTTTTGTTAGATGCCTTTGCTTGGCCATTACCTTGTGGGTAGTATGGAGTGGAAAAGTGATGTTGAATATGAAATTCATCACATAGATGGCAGACTTTTTGATTCTTAAAGGGGTGGCCATTATTGGTAATTATGGACTGAGGGACACCATACCGATAGATGATATAATTCGGGATAAATTTAGAAATTTGTGTGCCGGTAATGTATGTCATAGGAATGGCTTCAATCCACTTCGTAAAATACTCAGTGGCAGTGATAATGAATTTGTGTCCATTAGATGATGTGGGGTGGATATTACCTATGAGGTCGAGTCCCCATTGGGCAAAGGGCCATGGTGACGTTATAGGATGGAGCTCCTGTGCTGGCGCATGTATCAAGCCTCCATGAACTTGGCATTGGCGGCATTTCGTTACAAAGACATATGAGTCTTTTTCCATAGTAGGCCAGTAATAACCCAGTCTCATAATCTTTTTGGCTAAGGTAGGACCGCTAGAATGGGAACCACATATACCCTCATGCACCCCACACAAGGTTGCTTGTGCTTTAGTAGAATCAAGACATCTCAATAGGGTATTATCTAAGGCACGTCTATATAGGGTGTCTTCAACAATGGTGTATTTGGCTGACTTGCGGAGGAATGTCCTACGTTGGTTATTTGATAGGCCAATGGGTATGACTTCGGCATGAAGGTAGTCATATATTTCTTTGTACCATGGGGAATCAGGACCAACAATGTCACACACCATTTCAGAATCTGGGATATCATAGGATGGGACCAAAAGTTGTTCTACCAAGAACTCAAACTTAGGCACGTTGTTAGAAATGTCGAGAAGTAATGCAATTGTATCCATAGCATCTGCTGCCCTGTTTAAAACACAAGGTATCTGATGAAATTCGACCTTATCAAAGTAATCTTTAAAGCTATCAGCCATGCATTTGTAGGGAGAAAGCTTCTCATCCTTAGTCTCATAATCATCATTTACCTATCCGATTACTAGTTGAGAATCGCCATATACCTATAGATTCTTAATTTTCCACTTGACTGCCATGCGTAACCCTGTCACTAGAGCTTCATACTCTGCTATGTTGTTAGTACATGGAAATGAAATCCTGAATGACTTAGGGATGGAATCACCTTGTGGTGTGATAAACAGTATACCAGCCCCTGAGCCATGATTTGTATGTGAGCCATCAAAGTATAATTTCCATATTATGTTTGTGTCAATTGTAAATATAAACTCATCAGGAAAGTCTGCAACTAATGGGTGATCTGCCTATATGGGTGCATCGGCTAACTGATCAGCAATGACCTATCCTTTAATATCCTTTCTTTCTACATACTAGATATCATACTCACTAAGTATCATAACCCATTTGGCCAGTCGCCCTGTTAATGCTACGTTGCTGAGAAGATATTTCAGAGGGTCTATTTTAGCAATCAGCATTGTTTGGTGGTTAAGCATATAGTGCCTTAGTTTTTGGGTAGCAAATACTACGGCAAGACAGGCACATTCAATGGTACTATAGTTGAGCTCATAACCTACCAAAGTCTGACTGATATAATAGACTGCCCTTTCATGACCTTCATCATCATTCTGTAGAAGCAATGCTCCGAGTGATGAATGGGTTGCTGTGATATAAAGAATCAATGGTCTTCCTTCAACAGGTGGCATTAAGACGGGTGGTGTGAGTAAATATTCCTTAATCAATTGAAAAGCCTCTCCACACCTAGCTATCCATGCAAAGGGTACCCCTTTCTTAAGTAGATGTTGAAAAGGATGTGTCTTATCTACTAACTGCACTAGAAATCTTCTGATGGATTGCAATCTTCCTTGTAGTGTCCTTAGTTGACTGAGATTAGTGGGTGGAGGCATTTCTATGATTGCTTTTACCTTGGCTGGATCCACTTCAATGCCTCGTTTGGAAATGATATAGCCTAACAGCTTTCTTGACTTGACTCCAAACACACATTTCTTGGGATTAAGTCTCACTTTATACTTCTCCAGCCTTTGAAATATCTTGTCTAAAACATGTAAATGTTCTGCCCTTGTCTTGGATTTAACAATAAGGTCATCGACATAATCCTCCATAAGAGTGTGTACTAGATCATGAAAGATAGTGGTCATGGCACGTTGATAAGTTGCTCCAACATTTTTGAGTCCAAAGGGCATAACATTCCAGCAATACGTACCCCAAGGACAAGTGAAAGTTTTCTTAGGCTGGTCTTTAGTTGCAATTCTGATTTGATTATATCCTGAAAAGCCATCCATAAGAGACAACATCTCATATCCTGCTATCATGTCAACTATCATGTCTATGTTAGGTAAAGGGAAGTCATCCTTAGGACAAGCCTTCTTGATATCTCAAAAATCAGTGCAGATGTGGATGCCCCCAGTTGGTTTAGTGACTGGTACAAGATTGGAAATCCAATCTGCATAGTCAATAGATCTAATGAAACCAACGTCTAAGAGTTTCTTGAGTTCCGCCTTGACTAATAAAGCAATCTATGGGTGCATTTTTCTCAATTTTTGTTTCACTAGTTTGGCACCTGGTTGTAAGGGCAAGTGATGTAGAAAAAGTTCAGGATACAAACCAGGCATTTCTGCATATGACCAAGCAAAATTTATCTATCTATCTACAAAGAAGTTGTGGAAATCTGGCTTCTCTTCTATTGTTAATGACGCTGCAAAATAAACCAGTTGAGGATTCTCTTTTGTGCCTATGTTGACTTCTACCGATTCTTCAACGAGCATGGGTGAATTTTCCTATGCAACATGGAGAATGTTCAAACCTCCATCCTTAGGTGCCTCAGAGAGGTTTTCACCTTCGAATGCATCCTTTCTTTTTACTTTTTCATTGTCTAAAGGTGCCTTTCGGTTTTCACCTAGAGACTCGTCCTTTTTATCTTGTTTATTCTTTTTCTCATTTTTGCGACTGGAGGGTTGAACAGATTCCCAGAAATATGCTTTGTTGTCCAAGTCAATGGTAAAACCAGCCTTGTGATCACTGTTAGGTATGCCTTCTTGTAATCCTAGGAACTCAGCAATTGCTTCGTCGTTCTCAAAAATGTCTAAGATGGGTGTGTCTTGTTGGTCCCAATCAATGAGTTGGGGATAGACTAAGGGCATGTCATCATCAGAGTTATCAAAGTTTAATGGGGTCAAGGTAAGGATTGAGTTATTCATATGGTCACAAAGTCTTGTACTAAGTCTTGTTTTCTCTTAGGTTTAGGTCTAGGCAGATTGATAGGTGGGCCTAATGCCAAGGTTTGATTATTTGAAACGGATGTATCAGGTTGCCAAGCGGTAGGATCAAGTGATTCCCAATAGTAGTGTTTAAACCACTCCTCCTTTGTCATTTTCTTTGGTGGATAGGAATTCAATGGATTTGGTGAGGAACTTAACATTAAGTCAAGTTCTCCAAATAACTTGTCAAGGTCCATGGAAGAGGTAGAGGATAGGGAATCCCACTCATAATCGTTAGAGTCGGGGGAGTCATAGTGATATTGGTCCAATGGTTCGTGAGATGTCTTACTATCTTGTGAAGCACTTACTTCCTCAAGTAAGGGTGATGGGGTACTAGGAACACCAATCTGAATCGGTTGAAACCCTAGCCCCATGCCTTTTGGCCACTGAGAAACAAATATTGGTTCAATCCTCCCATCTTGGTTTAAGCATAAACCACTCTGTCCATCATATCCCTTGCTCTGCATGATTGTGAAACCCTTTCCATATAGATCTGTACGAATGTGAGCAAGTGAGCAAAGTTGTTCATTATCTTCCTTGTACAACCAGGAGGTGACATCTTCTGTATTTACAGCCTCTTTGCTTAATTTGCCCCATTTAGTGAAAGTTGTTGTAGGAGGAACATGTATAGTGACCATAGACTGTCCCCTATCTGGTGTAGGTAAACCGTATGACTTAGGAGGAATCAAATGGCTAACACAATAAGATGTCATCATGTAATACTCTCCACAACCCTTGTCTTGGATCTCAACCCTAGGAGTGGTAGGAATTGAGGGTGAAATAGATGTTCGAGTGAGTGTGGATGGATCAACATAGGAAGATGGATTAGACGATGAAGCCTCTTGGTTTACTGGCACTTGGCATTGGGGGATCTCTTTTAGATTGGTACAATATTGGAATGGGTCTGGGTCACCATCTATGGTTATTTTAGTGCCATTGTAAGGAAATTTAAGACACTGATGATATGTGGAAGGGACCGCCTTCATGGAATGAATCCATGGTCTACCTAGCAGAAGGTTATAAGGAAGGGTGAGATCCAAGACCTGGAACTTTGTCTCCATTACTGTAGGACCAATTCTGATAGGAAGTGTTACCACCCCCTTTGATTTTCATTCCTCATCATCATAAGCTTTAATGACAATACTCTTGGTTGTGTCCACGCATGCTTCTAAGAAACCTAATGCCTTAATTAGTTTTAAAGTGTACAGATTTAACCCTGCTCCTCCGTCTACCAAAACTCGTCTAACTTTGGTATCATCAACAAGGACTTCTAGATGTAAAGGATCGTTATGGTTTGTCTTTTCAGTTGCATAGTCTTATTCAAAAAATGTGGCATGGTGATTATTGGTCAAATAGCCCACCATTTCCTGGAAATGATTGACATCAAGGTCATTAGGGACCGTGGTGTTCTCTAAAGCCTTATCAAGAATAGATCGATGCTCAGGGGAAATACGCAACAGTTCCAAGATTGAGATTTGGGCTGGGGTCTTCCCCAACTGGTCAAGTAGGTTATATTGTAACTTTGAAGGGTGTGGTGTTTGCTGCGATGGAGGGCCTTGGATAGTGATCTTAGTATGATGAGTATTGACCGTGCACTTGGGATTTGTATTGATAGTAATGGTATTGATATTCTCATCAGCAGCGCAAAGGTGATGAATGATTTTGCCACCATTATAATCATGCTTGATACTCGCATAGTTGGCTGACATATTGGTCTTAGTACTCGAACTGGGAACAATTCCTTTCCCATGGTCATGTAGTGGATCAAAAAATACTTGATGATCAGTGTTTGATGACTTTTGTTTCTGTCCACTAACTTCAATTATTCTCCTTTCGACAAGATCATGTATGATATTCTTCAGTTGTCGACAGTTTTGTAGGTTATGTCCCTTAGTTCTATGATAATCACAAAAGGCATTATCATCCCACCAAGCTGGTTTAAATTGTCCTGGATCGTATTGTCTTCGTTCCTGCAGCTGTATAAGATTATGTTGTAACAGTTGTTTGAATACAGACTCAATGGGTTCCCCTAAGGGAGTGAACTCACGTTTTTGAAATCTCCTTTGTCGTTGTGGACATTGAGTATTTTGGACCATGTTAGGAGGTTGATTGAAAACATTAAGCATGTTGGTAAAAGTGTGAGGTCCTTGTAATGTGATGAGTGGTCCCGCTTGTAGCGTTTTAGCATCAACTACCCCATCATTGGTTACATTTTTGTTGCGAGACCAAAATCTGTTTCTGTCAGTGGGGGTGTTTTGTACGATTGGATTTCTATTGGATGTTGATGTCTTAAGTTTTCCTTTTTCAATGAGATCCTTTTCTATTATAACCCCTTTTTCCACTAGTTCCAAAAAAGATGTACAACAATGTACCCTTAAGTTACTCCTTAGTTTTGCATGAAGGTTTTCTTGGAACATAGTAACTTTTTGTTTTTTAGGTATCTTGATAGGACACCGGCTAGCTATAGTCCTCCATCTCTAGAAGAAAGCGATGAATGTTTCACCTTCGTCTTGTGTTGTGTGACACAAGGTTGCTATATTTATCTCGTGGTCTATGTTGAAAGAGAATTGCTCCACAAATTTCTCAACTAGTTCACCCCAAGATCTGATGCCAGAGTCTAGACCTAAAAACCACTCTAGTGCAATTCCTACAAGACTTCTTGGAAATAGTCTCATAAGATATGTGGGGTCATAGGCGACATCTATGCATATGGTAGAAAATTCCCTTATATGTTCTATTGGATTTCGTTTGCCAATGTACTTAGGGAGATTCGGTATGACATATCCATGAGGGAAAGGGGTCATATACAATGATCTATCAAAGGGAAATGGACATATGTCCTTTGTTGAAAAGGATTTCTTAGTTGACACCAACATGTTATCCATTTTCATTTGTAGTACATGCATTTGTGTTTGTAAGACGTCAACTTGGGTCAAGGATGTGCTAGGCGGATTATGTGGATCCGTGTAAGTATTCTGAAATCCAAAGTCTCGTGATGGGTTTCGATTGAACGTTGGTATTTGAGGTGGGTTTGGATTTAGAATGTTGGTAAACGTGTTCTGAGTCAGAATCTGCATAAAATGGTTTTGACTCAGGATCTGTGTGAATGGATTCTGACTACAAATCTGGGAGAAAGGATTCTGATTCAGAATCTGTGTAAATGGATTCTGATTGCTAGTCTGGGAGAATGGATTCTGATTCAAAATCTGAGTAAATATATTCTGACTACCAATCTGGGAAGATGGGTTCTGATTGCCATATTGGAATGACGGAATGCCTCATGTTTGTGTAATCCATGGTATAGTACTAGTGATTTGAGCACTAGGTATGGCCATCAATTGTGGTATGGTGCTTGTGACACTAGCATTAGGTATGGTCGTTGACTGGGATGTTGTACTTGTGACACCGACATATGGTGTAGAGGCTGACGTTTTAGGTCTTTTACTCCCAACAAGAGGACTGAAGGGAGTGGATGATGATCCTCCTATAGTGAAATTAAATCCTGATGTCATGCCAGATGTACCAAATGGAGATGTATGGACTATTGTACTCTGTGTAGGTGTTCCAGATGGCATAGTTGTGCTGACCTGAGGTATAGTAGTACTAGCAGTCGTTGTATTTGTCCCTTATGTAGGTTGAGTTTGTAAGGTGTTGATATCAAATCCTGTAGGTAAGGGAGCACCTTCAACTAGCAATTTGGCTAAGTATCGTTGATGATCGATACTCATCTACGAAAGAGGAAAACTCAAGGTCTTGTGCATTAGCCTCTATGTCTTCTATTGTAATGTGACCTTGAGTGTTTCTAGTGGTGAATTTGTATAATAGAGTCTTGTGAGGTGTTGAGGAAAATGGATTGATGAATTTTTTTGGGTTCAACATCTTTTCTCTCTCTCTTCTCTTAGACCTAGTTTCAACCATGTAAGATTAGCTCAATATGCAAGGGATGCAAAACTACGTCTATGGACAGTATGACTTTAGTCTATGTTTTTGGGATTTTTTGGATGCAAAATAAGGAATGTTCTAGGATGATAGTAGTCTAAAATTTAAAGATGCAAAGTCTAAGCCAGGCTCTAAAGTATTCAATTCTATAAACCCAAGATGGAGGGACCAACTACCTAAAGTCTAACCAAGGCGTAAATTTAGTTAAGTCAAGGAACCAATGTAGGACAAGGATCAAAGACAAGTTGAGTTTCCGAACTAGACTGATGAGCTAGGAGAACTCTCTGTAGGACAAAGGATAAGATGATAAAACTAGGTTCAATGACAGATTCTGTTGACGCTGTGATTTTTCTAGAGTGTAGATGGTGGACCTATCCTAAAGTTTGTAAAAAATGACCTTCCTAGAAGTTTAAATCTAAAGGAAAAATATATTCTAATATGAGACCAAACTTTGAATTAGGACAACTATGGAAATGACTATATGAACCTAAAGGATGCAAAATTGAGCAAATCGTTTTAGGTTTCTATTCAAGGACTACTTGTGGAAATACAACTAAAAAATTGGTATAACCGTGTTGACTGGACAGTGACCGTAAATTCTAGTTTCATAATCAAGCAAATGCGTCGTGGGATTTCACAGATGCGGTTCAGTTTACCAGTTGTGGTTAAATTTCACAGTTGCGGTTTTATGATGATCAATTGCGTGTCCCTGATAAAGTGTAATTTATGACTTTGACAGATGCGTTTAACCTTCTAACAGATGTGACTCGTAATGACAGTTGTGACTCAGAATATAACATATGCAGTTTTTCGCAAAGCAAATGCAAGCTAATCTGGCAGATGTGACTCTATGCTAAACAAATGCAACTCGAAGTTAAACAGATGCAACCGAAAATGACAAATGCGACTCGAATTTAAATAGATGTGACTCTAAAAATCAATTACCACCTTCTGATGAACAGTTGCGACTCTTTGTGTATTTTCAATGATTTGAGATTTAAAACTGACTCTGTTTTTTGTGATCAAATTCTGGCAAACAAGGACAATCATAAGACAAAGTGTTTTTAGTTTGATTTAGACTCAAAGAACGTGTAATGTGACAACAGACAAGAACATCCTAATAGGCCAATAGGCCATGGGTTTGTATACTTGGTATAGCCCACTTAAATACCCTGGATTGGTGATAAACACCTTTCCTTCTTGAGAGCGGATAACTTAGAAATTTGGTGGCATTGGCTCCCCTCCATGGCTCATTAACGTCTTTCGAGCACACCAATTTCAAATTCCTTGAGAAATGACCTCCCAAGAACTTCTATCTCTACTCAAGGGGATTAGTAGTGAGTGTCTTTGGGCATGATACTGTACCCTGCACTATACCAAGCAACGACCAAAAATGGTTGGTCTCTAAAACAAAAGTTATTTAATAGAGGCATTTTGTTCGTAGGGCATGATCCATGCAGTGAGAGTCCCCTTTCGGATCCATCTCGTTGGAACCATACACGTGATTCTTGGGCTTTCCCCAAGAATCCACTTTTATATACCGGCTGGAAGTCCCTCGGGTTTAGGGTGCTACCGGTCTGATTCATCCTAGGGTGAGTAGTTTTTCCCACTAGAACAGGCCCAAGTTCTAGAGTTGGTAATGGTTTCTCTTACACCCAGGATCGCACGGATGCACAAGGGGAGAGGATACTTCGATGTACCAAATCATGAAGGTAATACATAGTTGTGCTTTCACACCAAACACAGTAAACACTTGTTAATTTTAAACCAAATGAAAGATTTGCTACACTACCAAACAATTTGTTTCAAGAAAATTAACTAAGGTCTTCGACATGCATTCTGTAGAAAGATTCGTTAGTAGTTTTTAGTATTGTCTTCATCAATCGTCCTGCAAAAACTCGTTAACTCCAAAAACAAAAAGCCCACATGCTGAAAATTCGATATTAGTAACACACAAATCAATTGAAAATTTTAGATTTCTGAAAATAGAAACAAAAGGTTACCAGTCAATTATGTCGCTATTTTACCAGTCAGATGCATTGAATTTCTCTGCAATTGCGTTCTCGATATTTTACCAGTCAGATGCGTTGAATTTCTCTGCAATTGCGTTCTTGGTATTTTACCAGTTAGTTGCGGTTCAGGAATTTGCAGTTGCGTCAGAATTTTGCAGATGCATCGTTTCTGGTGTGAGATGCGGTTCAGAAATTCAATTGTGTCGCTTTGTCAAACTGATGCATCTATGAATTTCAATTGCGGCATTTTGTCAAGCTGATGCGTCATTCCATACGAAAAACCTACAAAAATCAAAATAAAAGTCTATGGATACACGAAGATGGTGTCTTCACGTCGGGTTCACCAAATGTAATGCCAAGAAAGTGCAGAAAGAAAAGATTAAAAGCAAGCATGCAATGTAGATCTAAATGCAATCTAATGCTAAGCAACAAAGAACAAGGGAAAGTAAAAACGTAAATAAAACTTGAACAATCTCACCAAATTTGTATGTATTTCCATGATTCATCTTGATTTCCCTTCTCCATTTTGTTGTTGTAGTATAATTTCCCTCAGATTTTCAAGAGTTCGTGCAAGTATAGCCTATGATAGTGATTTAGCAAAACATCGAAGATTCAAGATAGCTGCTCCAAAATCATAAGATTTCGAGAGAGATTGGAATGATGAAGACCAAATCAATTTATAGAAAATTGATTATTCAAATGATAGGTCAGGATTGAAAGATCAACACATGGTTGAGATTGGCTGATTAGTCATGCATTCTGATAACAGTTAGTAATGACATGAGTGATATAAATTAGAAATAGAATTAAAGATTAAATAAATGATTTAATCTTCAAGTTTGGTATTCGAAAATAGAAGAATAATCTTTGCATGACAAAGATAAAGATGGATTAAAGCAACTCTCTGTTTGAATGCACACACAAGATTTAATTAATTAAATAGGAATATTTAATTAATCCGCATGTACATGCAAATGAGTTAGAACTGGATGATTGAATGATTTGACGAAGAGATTACTTGAGAACGCCACTCATACATTAAATCAAGAGTTAACTGAGTGATTTGAATAGATCTTTGAGTTGAGTAAAAGTGAATACTTAGATAACTCACACAATTATCTAAATATAGAGGAATGCGTTAAAATAGGATTTATGAATTAAATAATTCATTTAATTGAAGATTTGATATTTGAAGAATAATTAAATAAATAAGATTTATTTAATTAAGTGATGAAGGGATTTAAATAAATAATTAAATAAATAAAGAATTTATTTAATTATAGTTGAAGTATGATGAAGAGTAAATTAAATAAGAATTTATTTAATTTGACAAGAAGGATAAGGTTGATTAGTAACATAATTAAATAAAAAGCATTTATTTAAATAATCAGATAGAATAAAGAAAAGTGTGAATTAATTAAATAATTAAGATTATTTAATTAATAGAAGAAATGAAGACTATAGAGAATGATTAAATAATTGACATTATTTAATCATGACCATGAAGAATACGAATTATGAAGAATATTGAAGTCGCAGGCTTAAACCAGATTTTAGTGTCTACACTATCCACTGTGGTATCCTAAGATACGGTCTCCATAAGATGTCACCCTCATCTAACCGATCAAACCTAATCCACCAGTGAAGCAAATATCCCTCCTTCCATGCCTGCCTTAGTGCATAGTTGTAGGCCTGTGGGTAACCCGTGTCCACTATGGTAGGAAATCCATGGGTCTAGTACATGTGATGTGCTCGAAGCAACATACCTATAAGAGCGTACAATGTACTAGATTGTCTAGCTCCTGGTATACAAACCATCCCAAATCATAGTATAAATGAGCCAACATATTGTGACCCCAAGCATAAACGGTCCTATGCTCCTCCATGTCTTGAATGATGTGAACTAGTCCACCATCTAAATGGGTGCCTCATCCATCTGGTACTAGTGCAAGTGTTGTAGTGATGATCATGATTCGCTAAAGTAATGGTCATGGTGCATGTCGTAGCCATCTAAGCTCAATGCAAGGACTGATGGATGACCATCGGATGGGCCATTGTAAATAATATAGAATGTCATCATGCATCTAACTATATGAATGCTTGTTCACTGAGTATACAACCTCACCCCAGATAGGCAACCATAGGATGCGGTGGATTCCCTTGAGGGTAACTGTCATCTCGCCCATAGTAAGGTGAAAGGTACACGAATCTATGTCCCACCTCTCTACTAGGACCATCAAAATAGCATCATGATACCTCATAGGTGGAAAGAGGTATACCCAGAATAATCGTGTGTCCGGTAAAATGCTAACCTCCTCCTCTGAAATTTGTGTGATGGATTCTCAAAGGAAACAAAACTGTCTCCCTCCGAGATGATGTCGAGCTCGAGGAGGAACCTAAAATAATAAAATACATCAAATAAATCCTAAATTCATCAATTAACTAACACTAAAGTTGCTCTTGGATGCTTTATGACCAATTTGGACACTTATGCCAGTTTGAATTGGGGGTCTTGGACACTTTAGACAATTCTGGACACTTTGCACCAAGGTGGGACACTTTGCACCAACGACGGATGCTTTGCGACAAAGATGGACACTTTGCGAAAATATTTTCCAAGGTCCTAAAAATACATGAAAATTTACTACAAATACACAAAAACAAAGAAAAAGCATAACAAAATCCACTCACCATATGTCGAAGTGTGCCTCGTCCCACCTTGTCATGAATGACATCCAGTTTGGGAGGCTTGTAAGCTCGTCTGCTCAGCATCCTAGATCACTTTGCACAAAGGTAATTTGCAAGAAGGTAAATGTCAAATGATAGTAAAAAGTGTCATTTTCATTTGTATATACAAAACCCTAGTAAAAAAATCTTATTTCAGTTTAAGGGCATATTATTCAAATTAGCATATTGGGGGCTAGAGGATTCCATTTTTTATGTCGTTTATTGCATTGGATTCTTAATTCCGCTCTCAGTCTCATCAAGTGCCTATCACTATGCGATGTGGTACTTAGAAATACGCTATGATATGACTTTTTTAATTCGATGTGGTTTCGTGTTCACCCTCATTCCACCTCCATAAAGCAAGTAGAATCATGGGGCATACATGTACCCTCGAATTTAATTCTCCGTAGAAGTTTGATAAGAGGATTTTTGAATGATTAATGAACCTATGTTGTAGGATGTGGTTCCTAATATTGTGGTTTTGCAGATAACTACAATGGGGGCTTCATTCTCCCTAATGAATCCATATGAGTATCCTTTTTATAAATTTTATTGATTCGATTTCCTTGACCTTGCATATGCACATAGTGTCATATGGCTGCTAAAGTGCGGGCTAAATATAGTGTAGAAAATTGTACCCCTTTCTAAAAGAAAGTGCAATTTCACACTTATTTGGACCTATTTTAGTGACCTTTCATTAATGCATTTTTAAATCTCATTAATAGGCCCCTAATACCCTTTTATCATGCATCCCAAGGCCTATTTAACTTAATTTTATTTAATTCCAACACCATAACCCACATTGAACAAATGTTGGGGATTTAATTAATGCCCCGACATTCTAGAAGTCCTAATGATTTAAGTTAGGACCCATTTTCCATAGGCCCTAAACTCAACATTTGACATGTTTTGGGTGGCATTTCAAAGTTTCAAATTCAAATTTCATATGTCGGCTTTTAGGACCTGATAATTGGAAAATTAGGAAGGAAGGGCCTATAAATCTAAGTTTCACTTTCATTTGTTCACTAGACAAGGAAGAGAAATTAATATGAGATCAAGAATTTGCATTCAAAAGCAAGGAGCAAGTGAAAGTGAAGTCTTGGAATAGCATTCTTTTGTTTTTGCGGGTCTTCAAGCTTGTTTTGTCATCATAGATCAAGCATTGTTGAAGAATTGATGATAGATGCCTATGGAGAATCATGATGGATTCTAGGTTTTGAGAGATGCACAAGACATTTGACCTAACATAATGACTTGTTTCTTAGGTGATTCCATCTAATATGATCATTCTATTTTCAGACTAAAGAGAGGTATATTCAGATTTGTGACTTATTAAGGGGATTTGAGGTCTCCTAAAGTAGGTCTTATTCATTGTTCATGTTCATTTAGGATCCTATTCTAACACACTTGAGTAGGGTTTCTTGGAATTATTTTAAATCTTAATCTTAGACACACTTAATGTTAGGATTGCACACACATTTCATGTTTCATATTTATATTCATCATCAAGGTTTAATTACCAAACTTGGGGTTTGATTGAGGCAAACCCCCATCCACCAACAAACATCAAATTTGTTTTTTGTATTTTTGACAAATCCGGATTTGGGAGCAGAGATTTCAAGTTATAAGAAGGAATTGCAAGTCTTAAGCTTCAATCTCAAATTCAATTTTTTTCAGAAAATCCTACCAAGACCCATTCACCATAGGGCGAATGAGTCCCTATCAGGGTTACAAAAGTAGCAACTTTTAATAGGTGCACAGTATTTATTACCTTCATATTCTCCAAAAAATTTGTTGGTTCCTTTTATTTTATGTTAAATTTCCTAAATGCACTTTGTAGATCTAAATTTGGAGTTGTTTTGCTATTTTTAACTTTTCTCCCCAAAGTGTTGTTTGACCTAGACCCTGTCCTAGAAAAAAAGGGAAACTTGTAGACTCACACCTTGATTTGATTCACCTAAGGGTTGATTATCATTCCATTGTGTAGATCTCATTTCCTAATGAATTGAGGAAAGATAGGACCCCTTTATCTCTCTTTGGATCTACTTTTCCATTTTGGGACACCCCTGCCCATCCTAATTTTCCTTCATTTCAATCTCATACTTGACTTGTATCGTGAAATTTCACGATTCTGATATATATGAGGTGATTTTTGGTGCGATCATGATATATGATGATTTATTTCATGCTTATGATGTTATACGATGGATGTCCTATGATTCTACATGGATGCATTATGGATGATGTATGATTATGTATGCAAATGTGATGTATTTATTATGCTTATGATGTGATGTATGCAGATGTATATGATTTATGGATGAGATGCACATGTTAATATTTTGATGTATATCCCATACTTGACTTGTATTATGATATTTGACGATTCTAATATATATGAGGTGATTTTTGGTGCGATCATGATATATGATGTTTTATTTCATGCTTATGATGTTATGCAATGGATGTCCTATGAATCTACATGAATGCATTATGGATGATGTATGATTATGTATGTAAATATGATGTATTTATTATGCTTATGATGTGATGTATGCAGATGTATATGATTTATGGATGCATTTTATTATAATTTTGATATGACATATTATGTGTATGCAGGATGTATGTTATGATATGCTGATGGTTTATGGATGCAACATAGATGCACTTATTTATTGTTATTCTATGATACTTAAATGTTAGTAAGAATCAGATAGAAAATGGATGGTAGAATAGAATAATGAGATGTACAATGATTAGCCTTTCTTTATATTGATTAGAGAAAAAGTACAAGTGGATGAGATTAAAGGCTTTAATTAAATAATTATGAATTATTTAATGAAAGTGTGAATTATGACAATTAATTAAATAATTTGCATTATTTAATCAAATGAGAATGAAATTAGCATGGAGAATAATGAATTAACTAAATAAATTTTATTTATTTAATTAATGTAAGAAATAATGAATTTAACTAAATAATTGAAATTATTTAATTAAATGGACGAAATATGTGAAATAGACTAGAAAATGGTGTTAGTAGTGAAATCTAGTATGCAATATTATCAGGACAGTTTTAGGTGTCTACACTTTCAATGTCTAAAAAGTCTTCAAAATGGACCTAAAAGCTCAAATCTCCTAATGGGAACCCTGCAAAAATAAGGGTTAGAGGGATAATCTACCTCAATCAACCCCTTATGGGTGTTTAAACATGGATAAAATATCTAATGTAAAATAATATGAAGTAATGAAATATGAACTAAATTTAAGTGTGAAGCACTCCATAGCCTTTAAAAATTCTTGATCAAGCTTGAGGGTTTGTGGAAACCCTACAAGGAAAATAGGGGTGGGAGAAAGGTTGAGGAGACACATTTAATTTTAGACAAAATATTGGTTTGGAGTTTTGAAAGTTGACTAGAATGGAAGCTTTAAACCTAGTCTTGAAAGGAAGTTGGGTGAGCGGAAGCATATTCATATACAAATCTAAGTATGGGAGAGTTACAAAAAAATATTTAAAACACCTTAAACAAACATGACTACAAACAAATGCACATTCAAAATACATAAAACAGGTAAACTACGCAAACCATAACACAATGATTACATGGGAAAACCCTTTCGGGAAAAAACCCACACTCCAAATTTGTAACTCAATTATATTATCAACAACAACATGGGTACATTAAAAACCAGAGCAATTCTCTTTGGGAGTCTTCACAGTATGAAAATAATCTGGAGTGATTTTGGAAGCATAATGACATGTCAACAATCTTCAACCTGTCATCATTAAAATGATCTAACTCAACACCAATTTATAGATCATGTGCAATATCGATGAGCAATAATGTCATGTGTCATCTCCACAATCACTGCATGCATGCAATAGAAGATGTAGAACATGCAAGGTGTCCAACTTCACATGCCTACGTAACTATCATAAATGATCAACATGCAATAAATTACTATACCACAAAATCAATCATCTCAACATGCAAGGCTTGAGACCTCATGCAATATATTATCCTCATCATGCAAGGCACCTACAACATGCAAGACTGACAATTTCCATTTACTCACTAGTCCTGGTAAGGTAGTTGTCATAGTTGAATCTTACAACTATCATAGAACATCATGGAAAATTGTCATAGTCTGTCACAGTGCACGACATAGAAACTTATAATAAAATCCATCTATTTAGCCTAAAAGATAGGTACTCCAAATTGGATGCCTACCTCCACTAAAATAGCTTACAATATTTGCATGTCACCTTCCATGTAGGATGTCACATTATCGGTGGGTCCCACAATATGACAACATATTTGGTAGGAAAATAAACATTAGAAAAATAAATTAAATACATAATAATTAAATTAAATTCTAGGACTCTAAGGTTGAGACACCCTAATCCCAATAAGTCTAAATCACTTCTAATGGAGGTTTTATATGGATAAATCTATGACCTTCAAAGTGTGAACAAATAGAACTTGCATGCACATAGGGAGGATAGAAAACATGTCCAAATGGAACAATGGAAATTTGATTAAAGATGATGAATAAAAGAGGAGGGTCTAAGGGATTGGTAAAGCACTTAGATTGATGATAAAGGTCTCATAGAAAAAATGCTTGGATTTGACTCAACACTCTTGAAATGACATGCAAATAAGCAAGGAGGACAAGTTTGGATGGAAAAATGAAACTAAATGGAAAGAGAAAAGGAGGGTGAGGATTGGGGGGTGGTGAGATGAGTTAGGAAGGGATACCTATTATTAATTTAACCAAAAAAAATCATTTTCATGAAAACCCATAAAAAGAGATCTCTCACTTAGTTCAAATACAAGGAAATTAGCTACCTTGTTATGAAGAATTGGCTACAGGTATATCCACAAGAAAGATAAAAAATATTTGAGACCAAAAGTTGAAATCCAACTCTCTTTATACAGTATTTAAATTTTCTAGTATTTTTGTGCATGGGCTAAACAAAAGAACCTTAATGACCAATGTAGAAAAGAATGTTAAAAAGTCAAAGATCACTCCCTTTTATAGAATTGATTGGGGATTTCAAGGAAAGGAACTTGATAGGTGTGTAGATATTATAATTAATTATCTCTCATCCTATTATTTTGGAAAGAGTATGAAAATACCTAGCCATTTTATTTAGTGGTGAACTATGGATAGTGTCTATGAATGAAAATCAAGCTCAATTTACTAGGTGACATAGGGCTAAAAGGTGGCCATATAGGGATAGTTGAACATGTGGACAATCTTCTCATTTGGACATGTCATAAAAAGTGGAATGGTAAGGTTCAAAAATATAACAATCATATGGATAAAAACTTAAGGATTAACAAAGGGGTAAAGGCTTCAGAAAATGGGCAAAGGGGTCAATAGAGAGATAAAGTCTTCAAAAAGAGTGTAAATATGCTAACAACAAGTGGAAACATAAAATAAATCTTAGATAATAGGATGGGGTCAAGATTTAAATAAAATACTACACTTATGGAGGCTAAATAAGGCTTAAGATAACATTGGGAAGGGGATAAAAAAATGTTACACAAAAGGGATCAAAATGGTAGATAAAGAACACACATGAAAAAGGGATAAAATGGGCACAAGAGTGTAATAAGGGTATTACAAAAGACAAAAAATACTCAAAAAATTATTGTTCACATATGTATTTAATAAGATAATCCAATTATAAAATCAAGGTAGATCAATATTCTTAGTAAAAGGGATTAATAGTAACGTGATAATTCATGTTGACAAGGAAATCATAATAATCAACACTTCTATATTAGTGGCAATAAGAAAATATCCATGGAAAAATACCTATGCTAAAAAAAATACTAATCTCATACTATTACTTCATAGTTCATAGGGATCCACCACAACCAAACCCACCTAGGCTCCCTTAAAAAACTTATCAAGATTCTAATTTCCTTTCAAGAAAAAAATATAATAAACATTAATGAAGGGCATTATCTTTCATTCAACATGCAATGAGATGATGTATTTTTACACTATAGGATAGGGTGATATTATTCTTTGCTAACCATACCATGTACTAGAGATCTTACATACATCTTAGCATTTGTTCTAGTTTTCTTATTAATTTCTTAAGTTGCATTAACTAAGTCCATTTTACTACATATAAATTATTAGCTTTGAAAGTGGCTATCTCATGCCTTGCCAATAGCAATTATCATATCCTTTAATACCCATCCAAAATTTTGGTTTAAATTTTAAAGCCAAATTGTTATAATACAAAACTACTCTTTAGTAAGGTTAGGAAAATACTTGATAAATTTCAACACCATAAGTTTAATATTATCTCAAGGAATCAATTTATTTCCAACAACCCTACAACCCATCAGTGTCATTGTTTAAACTTATTAAGGAAAAATTATTGGACTACACAGTGAGTCACAGTTTGATGAACTTTTCTAGTTATTGTTCAAATTAAAGTATTAACTTTAATAGACCTTTAAAATAAATGAGTTCTAATAAAAAAAACTAAAGACAACTTTATTTGTGATTATTGTTTTAAATTTTGAACATGTAAGATAATGCTAATAAGACATTAAAATAAAATAATAGTCTAAACCACATATTTACACTCTAATACATGTGATAAATGATTACATAATGATACCATCACATAACTAGGCCAATAGGTATGACAAGATAATGATATGATTTGTTCAAAGATAATAAGAATTAATCAATCCCTTGAATTTTTTTTATATCTATCATAATCTAAGGCTAACAATATTATCAAGTGTTCTCTTTTACTACTAGTACATAGAAGTATAAAATTCCACTATCCCCTATAAAATAAATTAAAATCTATGCAATAAGATGTAATGTATTCACAAATTAAAAAAGTGAATATATAAAAATACATGTTCAAAGAAGTTTGTTAAACCAAAAAAATTTCAATTTAGTAATTTATCCTAGAGACAATGTTTTTATGCATCGTACAATTCCAAATGTAGTTTAAATGGTTAGTTACAACAATCTATGGGAATTTCCATACCTCATTACAAAGATCATGTTTTCATGCAACTATATATAGTTAATTCATATTGTTTCTTAAGGATGATTGAGCATATTTATATTCATTCTTTCTACATGTAAAATTAAAATTGCTTTGCCAAGTTACAATTGAGTGGATTTATCTTCAGGATTTCTACATGCTCTAGTAGAATCACTAACCTAAGATAAGAATAATAACTATTTAAAATGACAATAAAGTTTCAAACCCTCAAAAATTCTACCACTAAATATAAATAAAGGTCTTAATATGAAAAGCCTCAAATTACACTCTAAACCAAGCATGCCTCTTGTCAACACAATGATAGAATTTGAAGAAAATACATTTCTTGCCAGGAACTATGAAAGGGAGGTCTCCAAAAATGTCATTCTATAACTTTTTAAAATAAAGTAGCATACTACACTAAAAATTGTGAGTCTCTACCATATCTATATAAATAAATATTATTCATAATCATGAAACACAATTTCCAAATGGGTGGCTTGAAAGGACTCTTCAGAAAACTGTATTTCACGGGCAATTTCCTGAAGTTAACCTTGAGAAAAAAAAAATTCTTCTAAAAATTATGCATCGTGTGTAATACCCTAAGGTAAACTTTAAGACTTTTCAAAACTATATATTATATGTAATACCCTAGAGTAAACCCCCATGATTCAAATCCATCAGTGGGTTATGTTTGATTAAGCATTCAACTATGGAGTATCACACACTTTAGTGTTGTGTATGTATAAAATAAATGAAACTACAGGTTCAATTGCACTACATGTACTTCATGTCTAACTATCCCTTGGTTGTGTATCATATAACTCCCTAATCAACCTTAAAACTAAATAAAATTGGAGGCATGTCAATTAAGATCTAGATGTTTGGTAAAAAACTTAGGCATACGTTCTACATCTATAATATACAAAATCCATATGGTGAACCCCTAGGTTGTTGAGCCATTTGTAGGTTTGGAAGAACCAAGTTAGGCAATATAACAAATTCCATATTCATGTTAGAAACTAAATAAATTGGTGCTATTGTGGATAATTGTGATATCATTATATGATCTTTATTTTTTCCAATTTCAAAATAAAAAATGCTTGTTGGGTTTTTATTATGTTATAGCCCTATTATGTTTTTTTATCATATTGTTACTTTTATCAAGATGGAAATACTATAATTCAATATAATTCATTTCCAATTAAACTTGTCCATAATACTAGTTGGAAATGTTAATGAACCCAAATGAAGCTACAATCTTCAAAGGATCATCCAAGAAAGATGTCATCCACAAGAAAGTGTTATAACATGAGCTTGCATGAATATTGAGAATTGATATTGAACAATGAGATGAATGATCTCATATATTGATATGATATTACAATGTATAAGTACCTTGAATATATAGGCAAGGTGTGATGAGGTATGACAACTACCCTTGATGCAAATATTAAATGCATAAGATAGCTATTAAATACCTAAATGACTAAGTAAATTATGAGACATGGCCCCATTATAACTAACTTCTAGAAATGACACCTAGGACTAACTTAACTCCTAAGTAAACTTATCATGTGAATAGGTTCCCACTAATTACTAGTTAGGAAATAACCTCATTCACACCAACACCCCCCCATAAATGCAACTTAGGGAGTGAAATTATTATTCAAATTGTAGACACCTAAAATTGACCTAGGTCTATGACTCTTAATTTCTCCATATTTCTTCTAAAACATAATATTTGATTATTTCCTATCCAAATTCAACTATTAATTAAATAATTCTCTATTATTTAATTAATTCATAGCTTTTATTCTTCTTGACTATTTAAATAAGAAAATTACATTTGTTTTGTTTAAATACGTCACTAATGTCTAATCTCCTCTTTAATTAAATAAATAATTAAATTTAATTAATTAATCCATTGTTCCCTCTTGATTATTTAAATAAATAAACTTTATTTATTTATTTAAATACGTTTCTAATGCTAAAGGTCTTTTCATAATTAAATAATTCTTTCATAATTTATTTGATTATTGGTCCACTTCTTCCATGATTCAATAATTAGAATTAATTATTTAATTGTCTCATTTAATTTCCTCCATTTTAAATAAAATTAGTTATTAAAATGGTCTTGCATTGCTAACTTCCACTTCTTTTAGTAAATAATTTAAAATCAATTATTTACACACATAACTCCACATTTTTGAGTTAATTTTAATTCAAAAATGGTAATTTTCTTCTATAAATCAAGTAATTTATAAAATTATTTGATTTTCCAAATCTTTCTTTTTCTATCCAATCTTTATCTTCCTGTCACATTTATTTTCAACCATCGATTTGATTTTCTCAAATTGCATCTTGGCCGCTCATTTCAAATTTTTTCCCTAACCCTAATTATGGGTTGTCACACGCAATCTTGACTGTTGATTTTAGGGCATTCATTAACTTTTAATCTTGGACGTCCATTCAAAATTGCATTTGCTATAAAATGCCAATTTTGCTCTCATTTTGGCACTTCTTAGCACTTCATCTTTTGCATACTTGATCTCATACTCTTTGAATCTTAGGCAATCTTGCATTCTTGTCACTTTGTCATAGTCATATTTACATTTCACTTGGCATAGTTTTGGTGCTTACTATTTGCATGATAGCATAGTATTGCATGTAGTCATTTCAAATCCTTCAACATTTGCTTTTTTCATAATCATTAGATTGCTCACATCAAATCTAAGGGCAAACACACATTTTTAGCAAGTTGAGAAGGGCTATGGAGGTGATTCATGGAGGTTTTGAGGACTATTTGGTATAATTGTTCTTTTTTTATGCATTTTCCTCCATTGTTCTTCATAGTTAGCTAGGGTTTTATGTTTTATGCATGATTATAAGCTAACCCATAAAATTTCCTTAGTTACATTGGTGAATGCAATGTTTTTCTTGTATATTTTCATACGGTTTTCATTCTTTTTTTCATTTTTTGCATATACAAGTACCAAACGCCACATTTGCTTCTTTTCAAGCCACATTCGCCATGTCACGACGCATTCACTCTGCTACGTCGCATACGCTTTGCATAACACCTCATTGGCTCGGCCGCGACGCATTAGCTTCCCCAAACAATGCATTTGAGATTCACGACTCATTAGTTTTGCAGGTTGACGCATATGTCTGATAGATTCCAGAGTATGGACCCGCGACACATTCGCTTTACAGAGTGACACATTCATCTTGTATATTTTGCTTTTGAGTTTTTCTGATTTTTTCTAGATTTTGTTTTTTCCATTTAAGTAGCTTAGGGTTTTGGGTTACTAATATTCTAGTATTCAGCTTGTGGCGAGGAATCTAACATTGTTTTGTGGATTCTCTTATCACATTCCTAATTTCCTTAAGGAAAAAATCAACAAACAACAAACAATCTTGCATTTACATTCATTTGGTTAAATTTACTTGCATTTTCATGTCATTGGGTTAAAATCAACACAAGCATGCATTGAAACTCATATGGTTAAAATAAACTTGCATTCTCACGGCATGAGTTTAAAATGAACTTTGTCTTTCACATTTAAAGTTAAACTTTTTAAAAGAACAAAGTGTCTTGTGTTTCTTCCTCACATTATCATTTGGTAATTAAAATTTACAAGTGTCTCCAATTTTTTGTCACCTTGATTCAATAATCGAAGTATCCTCTCCCCTTGCGCACTTGTGTGATCCTGGGTGCAAGAGAAACAGTTATTGACTCTAGAACTTGGGCCTTCCTTGGTGGGAAAAAGTACTCACCCCAAGGTGGCTCAGATTGGCAACAGAGCTCTTTGGCCGAGCTACCCCCGACCGGTATATAAAAGTGAATCCTAATGGAAAACTTAGGATTATGAATGCGGATATGTCACATAGACAAAGTAGAATTCCCCAAAACCCTATTGAGCATAACCTCTTCAGGCTGGAATTCCTCCTTTAACAGAGCTTAATCTTTTCCCCATGTGTGGCCACTCAAACGGGGGTCCTGAAGTAAACACCTTTGTGTAGTAGCCAAAATCCTTCTATTTGCTAGCGCAACAACGGTCGTTGCAAAGGCATCCACATTCTTGCAGTTCTTAGTAGAGGTGATCAATCTGCCATGGGAGTTACATGGGGGTTGGAAGCTTGGTTGGCCTAAGAAGTGAGTGCACTGTAAGGGGGAGCCTGTGCGGCCAAGCTTCTAGATTCACATGCTAAGAATAAGTGCGGTTGGGGAAACCCATGTGGAATCTAGCGAATATTGTCCCAGCTTAACCTAGGATTGTGCTTGTTTTCATTGTGCTTGATCAAAGACAAAATATTGTGTTTTCCAAGTTTTTAATCAAACATTCAAATAGACAAACATCATTACACAAATCTAGAAACACACTTTCAACTTGAGACAACTTCAAAATTCAGTCAAACTTGCAAACAAACTGTGTATTCATTCTGCCTGCAACACATTTGTTGTAGTTTGTAATGCATTCGCTCTATTGAAACACATTTGAAGCTTTATGTGCCATATTTTCTCTATTGCAATGCATTTACTACTTTCTAAACCGCATGTTCTTAGCTGATCTGCATTTGAATTTGCACTGCCATAGCGCATTTCTGCTTTCTAAAACGTATTTGTTTTACTGAGCCACATTTGATATTTTTCATGATGCAATCGCTCTGATAAATCGTATTTGCTTTTCTGAAACCTGCAATTGCCTCACTGGGTTGCATTTTCTTTTTGTAGAGCCGCATTCACTGAAGTTGAACCGCATTTGCCATATTGAGACGCATCTGTAACCTAAAACGACGCATTCTTCTGACAAAAAAAAAACTGTGACAAACTAGAAACTGAATTCAAATCTGTCCAAACTGTCATCAAACATCTTTTTTAGAGGATCCTGTCAAAAACCAGATCAGAAATTGCTCACATTTTTCCATCATCCATTAGTTTACATTTACCCATAAGTTCATACTTGCAAAATTTAGTTTCATCCTTAGACATCATCATCTTCATTTTTAGTCATAAACCAGTCCTTGCATCCTCATTTCATTTTCAGATTTTGGAATAGGAAACCTTACCTCACTTAGCAAAATCTTTTCCTTCAAGAGTGAGTGTACCATTGGACTTAGTCATCATTATCTTCTTTAGTCATTGTCCTTTTGTGAGACCCTTCCAACTCATAAGTCAAGTTAGGAAATCTCACTTAGTCATCTTGTCATTGTCCTTTAGTCATTTAAACAAGTCCTTTGATACTCCAAATTGAGACATAGATCAAGCTTAGGGTGGTTGAGTAGCTCCTTTTTTTTCCAAATCATTTAGACCTTTGCATTTGGGTACCTTTGATATTCAAGTCATCTTAGTCCTCATTTTGCATACCTTATTCCAAAAATACCAAAAAAAAAAATTAGTGTCATAACTTGTCATCTTAATTGTCCTTTTGCATTTTCCTTTAGACAACATTGTCACATTGTCATATCTTATTCAAAAATCCAAAAAAAAATATAGTCTTCATTGTCCTTTGGCATTAGTCATTTCCTTTACTATCAAAAATCCAAAAAACATAGTTTGCATTGGCATATTGCATTGTCATCCCTTATTATCAAACATCCAAAAAACATAGTGTCATTTTCCATCCTTTTCCTATATTGAGAAATTCCTTATATGGTTGAGACTAGGCTCCAAAGAAAGAGAAAACAAATGGCTAACTTTGGACAAGAAAACACTTGCATCTTTTCCAATGACATGAATCAAACCATGAACCAGGACACATCCTTCATCAATCCTTTCAGCAATATGAACATGCCATCTTCATCACGTAATCCCTTCAAATCATTCCTACGTAGGGATGAACATCGACAAGTATTTGAGGAAGACCTAGAAGCCGCAACCCAAAATCCAGAAGCGGCCTCCTTTGTAGAAGAAATGGTTTTACATGATAGAGATAGATATTTGGCCATATTTCTAAGTCAAGGAGCTAAATTACCACGTGACTTTGACATTAACACTTTGAGACCAACATCACCCAATCACAATTCCAACAATACAAACATCAATTCGTCATATACTAGTCAACCCCAAAACAATACAAGCAATGCTTTTGTTGGTGTCACCTCACAAATCGCCACAAGCACTATTAATGCTACCTCCCATGGTCAAAACAATTCCAACACAATCAATGCAATATCCTTTGGAGGGACACCAACTATGTCACAAGCCATGTCACAATCAATGCCAACAATGTCAACAATATCATCACAATCGGTTGGAGCCACCTTTGGGTCCTCATCAATGTGGGCAAGCTATTCAAATCCTCTATTTGTAGCTTCATCTAGTGTCATGGATGGATCATCATCAAATACTTTTATTGGTACCTCATTCAATCCCTTCAGAGGAAGCAAACGACGTATTGTTATTCAAGAACCACAACCAAATGTTAACACGTCATCACAATTTAATACCAATACTTCCCAAGGTCAAAATACAAACATTCCTCATGGAAAATTCCAACCATTTGGACAAGGAAATCAGAACACACAGCATATGGCATCATTTGGACACCAAAATATTCACAGTCAACATATTCCCCAAATCTCGACTCAAATGGCTGGAGGTCACATTCTGACATATTCATCACATATTCACACCCATCAAAAAGTCCCTAATCCAAACTTTCAATATTAATAACATGCAAACCAAAACACATCGTACATCTCACAACAACACATCCCACAACAAAACACCAACATCTCTTCACAACAAATGGGGACCCATGGTGTACCTATCACTCCCATGTGTGATACAACAAATAATCCTATGATTGATGCCTTGACAGCTCAAGTGGCTCAATTACAAAAGACTATAGAAAACATGCAAATGTTCGACAAGAAGTCACACATGTCATATGACCTATGCGTATATCCTTTTGACACAAATCTATACATGCCACCATTCCCTCCTTGATATGTGTCACCAAAATTTACCAAATACAAGGGCAAGATGAATCCTATTGAACATGTTCAAGAATTCACAACTAATTGCATGGACATTGCCTATGAACACACTTACTTGATGAGGCTCTTCCCTAAAATTCTTACAAGACCTGCACTTGAATGGTTCTCCACTCTAAAAGGGATAAAAACATGGGACGAACTTAAATACAAATTCATAAAAAATTATGCGTATAACATTGACATGGATACCTCCATCACTAGTTTATGCACTCTTACACAAGAAGATGCAAGTGAAACTTTTATCCCATTCTTCCAATGATGGAGAATCCTTGCAAGTCACTGCCATATTGACATACCTAATAAAGAAAAGGTTGACATGTTTGTTCAAACACTCCTAGGCCCATTGAAATACGGATTGCAAGGCCATTATTGCTCAACCTTCATAGAGCTAGTCAAAAAAGGTTTCCAAGTTGAGAAATCTCTCATTGCCAAATGAGAATTGAAATATGGTCCTAAAAACAAAAATGCAAACCCATCTGCAGACAAAAATAAGTATTGGGTTAAAAAATAAACATGTCACCAATGATGGCATTGTTGATGCCAATGCAGTGAACACAATAGATCCAGTGCTTACCCTTAAAGGAGTTCAACAACAAAATAGACCAACAACAACCCTGACAACCCGCATCAATACCACTTCAAATAATCAAACAGTCAAAACAATCAAATTCAAGGACAACCCCGCCAGACAAGAAAATTCCCAAAAAGACACACATATACTGCCTTGGGAGAACCTATTGAAGATATCCTTAAGAAACTTCTTCAAAATGGTCTCATCACACTCGAAGACCCTAAGCCATATGACCCAGGATAGTTTAAACCTTCATGGTGGGATGATAACGCTTTCTGTGATTACCATCGGGCTAAAGGGCATAAAATGTCTTCTTGTTGGAAATTGAGGAACATTGTCCAATACATCATTAAAAATCACACAATTGAATTGGGTGGGCCACAATTTGCTTCAAATGCTGACCATACTATTCATAAAAACCCACTACAGGATCATGGTTCAAATAACCCCTCCACGTCAGGTCCTAAGACAAACAATAATCGTGCCAATTTTGCTCGCACTGCATTTGACTATTCCAAAGGAACTATTATAAATTGTGTCCGAGCTGCTGATGAATATGTCAATACCATCACTGTCAAAAGAGCACCCAAATGTAATGCTACTACCCGAACTGACAAAATCACCATAGCTGGTACTCCTCCTCGGCAACTGAAAATCACAATACCTAGTCCATCTACTAAGCAATCAAAATCCAGCTCGTCTGCAAAGCAATGGCAACCTAAGAGTCAGTTTAATCTTATTGATCAATTGGGAAAAACCCCTACGTAGATTTCGATACTCGAATTGCTTCACATTTCTCCCGTGCATAAATCTATACTTGACAAAACCCTGCAAGAATCTTTTGTCCCTCAAGACATTGATGTCAACCAGTTTGAGGCCATGGTGGGATACCTCACTACACCCCATCACGTAACATTTTCTGACCAATATTATTCATCACCAAAGTCCATTCATAATGACACATTACACATTGAAGTTTTCATCCATAAGCATAAGGTCAGATGAGTTTCAGTAGATGGTAGAGCAGGACTGAATATATGCTCCTTAAAACTAGTCAAGGCTCTAGGATTTTTTGATGCTTGTGCAGACCCTACAAAGAGCATAGTTATAAAATCATATGATGACGAAGAGCATTCTTCTTGAGGTGTTATTTCCCTTCCTATTAGAGTTGGGCCAGTCATTGTAGAAACAACTTGCCAAGTCTTGGACCTTGAATTACCTTACAAAATCTTGCTCGGCTGACCGTGGATTCATGCCCTCAAAGTCGTTCCATCCACCTACCACCAATGCCTGAAGTTCCCTTTTGATGGCACAAAAATCACCATATATGGAGACCCTGATCCCTTTCAATATTGTACCAATCTAAAGGGTATTTTAGAACGTCAGGTGCCCATAATCAAGAGGCTCCAAGTTCCTCCAAATTCATTGACCCATCCACACTTGCTTCGTCATCCACATCCACTCCATCCACGTCTTTCATCATGCCTGCATCCAGCTCCATTCCTAAGGTTGAATCCACTGTCAAGATCCAGGACCTAGGCTGCAGATAATTTAAGCTAAGCACAACCTACTATCTCACAAAATTACCCAAGTCTCCTAAGGTTTATGGTCGACGCTGTTTTAGAATGGAACCCAAAGAAATTTTCAAGGTTCCTCCAACACGCATCTTCATAAAATGGGGTGAAATCAGTCAAGAAGACATCGAGGATATATCCACATGGATTTATTGGGAACAAGAAGAAAATTTACCCCCGTTACCAGTCCAAATATATGGAAAAGGCTATGACATTATAAAGAAAAAGGCTACAATGGAATTAGTGGCCTTGGCCGAAACAAGACTGGAATGCGTGAACCCACAATGCCTCTTCAAAGACCAAAACTTCTTGGATTAGGGTATGGATTTCTCAACAATGACGATCGACGTACCAATGTACTTTCGAGTGAGAGCGTGAATGCTTCAGAAAGTGTCGAGACCATTAAGGAATCCTTTACCGAAACTGACTCCTATAAGTGGGAATTTATCTCTAAACGATCCCTCAGTGACTGTTGCCTAGATGAATTATTCCTAGAACTTGGAGAACCTACCTTTGAAGAACGATTCCAACAAATGTTTAAACTGGGCTCAGCACAAAAAGGTGATGACCATGAACCCATGGGAAAGAATAGATTGGGGTAAATTATTTTTCCCGCCGAGCAATAACAAACCTAAATCATCTTCCAGTCCCATTGGCCATAACCCTGACATAACTGACAATAATGATCGTCATTCGGATTCATCTGAATTGCCACATGACACTACTGACCCTAATGATAGTCATTTTTGTCCCTTATTATGACAATGAGTATGAGTCAAGCGAAGGAGAATATTGGATAGAATCTTATTGGGAATTGGATGATGACAACTTCATTTTCAATGTCTTTGAAGTTGTCTGCATGCTTTCCGCGTCCTCCCCACAATTCACCAATGCTAATGATGGTATCTCCTTAGTCTATTCACAACTGATTGATTGGGATCAACAAGGCCCGCCAGTCATGGACATATTTTAGAATGATGAGGCCATTGCAGAATTCATCTCCGTGAAGGCATACCAAACGGTGATCACAAGGTTGGCTTTTCTATTGACCTAGATTGTGCAGCCTACTTCAAGGAGACTGCTCCATCCTCTAGTTGCAAAATGAAAAATAAAAATAAAACAAAAAATGACACGTCTTTAGGTGAAAACCAAAAAGCACCTTTTGATGATAAAATAGTAAAAATAAAGAACATATTTGCGGGTGAAAACCTCTCTGAGGTGCCCAAAGATGGAGGACTGTACTTTCTTCCTGTGACTCAAGAAAAATCAACAATGCTAATAGAGGACACTATGGAAGTAAACATATCTACAGCAGAAGATCCTAAAATGGTCCTCTTTGTGGCATCCCTAACAGAAGAAGAGAAACTTGAGTTCCACAAATTCTTTTCAGAGCGTAAAATTAATTTTGCATGGTCATATGCCGATATTCCTGGGTTGGATCCAGAATTGGTTTTGCACCATTTTCCACTACTTCCAGATGCCAAACCAGTACAACAGAAGCTGCGTAAAATGCATCCTCAGATTGCCCTGTTAGTCAAGGCCAAACTCAAGAAATTGCTAGATGTGGGATATATATAGTCTATCAACTATGTTGAATGGATATCCAATCTTATACAAGTAACAAATCCAAATGGTCAGATCCACAAGATTTTAGATACTTAAACAAAGCATGTCCAAAAGATGACTTTCCATTTCCAAACATAGATATCAAAGTCGACCTCATGGCAGGATACGAGATGTTGTCCCTCATGGACGGTTTCTTGAGCTATAATCAGATTCGCATCGCCCTTGAAGATCAACATAAAACAACATTTACCTGTCCTTGGGGTACATACTGTTGGAACATCATGCCCTTTGGTCTCAAGAATGTCGATGCCACGTATCAAAGAGCTATGACAACAATATTCCATGACATGATGCATAAGATAATCGAGGATTATGTGGATGACCTTTTGGCTAAATCTTTGACATGGAAAGATCATTTTAATATACTAGACCAAATCTTCAAGAGACTGGAAGAGTACAAAGTCCACTTGAACCCCAAGAAATGTGTCTTCGGTGTAACATCAGGAAAGCTTTTGGGATACATAGTTTCTCGAAGAGGCATTGAATTCAATCATGCTAAAGTGAAAGCCATATTAGACATGTCTCCTCCAAAAGGACTAAGCAATCTCAAGATGTTGCAAGGAAAGTTACAATCTATTCGATGCTTCATAGCACAATTGGCTGACTAGTGTCAACCATTTCAGCATCTTCTACGCAAGGGTATCCCTGTTGTGTGGACAGATAAATGCCAAGAGGCCTTTCAACATTTAAAAGACTATCTACTATCACCACAAGTCCTCATGCCTCCCATTTAAGGAAAACCTTTGATTTTATACGTTTTGGCCACTACTTCAGCACTGGGGGCATTACTGGCACAAAATGACCATGATGAAAAGGAAAGGGTCATATACTACATCAGTCGAACACTGGTCAAATATGAGATAAATTACACAACCATTGAACATGCTTACCTAGCAGTCATCTTTGCAACCCAGAAGCTAAGACATTACATGCTAAATCACAAACGTAGCTGGTAGCAAAGATTGACCCCCTGAAATATCTCTTGAGTTACAAAGCATTAACAGGTCGCCTAGAAAAATGGGTCATGATCTTGAGCGAATATGACATCCAATATGTAGAACGAAAGGCTATAAAGGGACAAGTGATAGTAGACCAACTGGCAGATGCACCTGTACAAAGTGATCACCCATTAGTGGCAGACTTTTCAGATGAACCCATATTTCATGCATAACCTAAGTCACCTTGGAGGCTATACTTTGATGGGTCTCATACTAGTCATGGTTCAAGAGCAAGAATATTATTTATCACTCCACAAGGAGACTCCATCCCTAAGTCATTCTTCATAGCTTTCCCATGTACAAATAATGTGGCAGAATATGAGGCACTTGTGACAGGACTTAGAATGGCCATAAAATGGAAAATCAGGACACTTCATGTTTATGGAGATTCTCAGCTGGTCACCAACCAAGTCAATGATGACTATGATACCAAGGATGAGAAATTAATGCCTTACAAATGAATGGTTGACAGCTTCCAGACATATTTTCACATTTTGAATTTTGAACAAGTTTCTAGAGTACAAAATAAGGCAGTAGATGCAATGGCTACAATCGGCTCTCTCCTAGACATTCCCAGCAATGTGCCTCAATTTGAGTTCTTGGTAGAACAACTTTTGGTCCCAGCATATGATATCCTAGAATATGAGATGGTCTGCGAACTTTTTGGTCCCGATTCTCCCTGGTATCAAGACATTTATGACTATCTCAAGTCCCAAACCCTTCCTCCCAACCTATCCAACAACTAGTGAAAGTATTTTATCTGAAAAGTAACTCGATACACCATTGTCAGTGACACCCTCTACCGTTGTAGCTTTGACAACACCCTCCTTCGATGCCTCGACACCAATGAAGCACGCACAACCTTATGCGAAGTACATGAGGGTATATGCAGGTCTCATTTGAGTGGTCCTACTCTGGCCAAGAAGATAACGAGACTTGGGTATTATTGGCTGACCATTGAAAATGATGCACTTGAGTTTTTCAGGACTTGTCGCCAATGTCAGATACATAGAGATTTAATTCATGCTCCAGCACAAGAACTTCAGCCGATTACATCTCTGTGGCCCTTCGTACAATGGGGACTCGACCTCATGGGAAAGATCCATCCTACCTCATCCAATGGCCACAAATTCATCATCACCTCCATTGAGTACTTTACGAAGTGGATTGAAGCCATTCCTCTTACGTACATAACCAAAAAACAAATTTCCAAATTTATCCTCAACTACATCATTTGTCGGTATGGTATCCTGTAGTCCATCATCACAGAAAATGAACGTCCATTCAAAAATCAACGTCCTGGTTCCAACGCAACTCGAACGGAGCGAAAAGGAGTCTGTTTGCACGAGTTATAGCCAGTCAAACCTTTGGTCAAACTGGAATCAGAAGGCATCCAGGAAGGTGAAAAAATGATGTTGTCAAAAGTTGTCGAAGTCAGCATCATCGGGAAGAGCTCGTCGCAAGCTTTCCAATGCAACTCGTTTCGTCGAAATCCGACATCGTATGCTCAACTTATTAGCGGTCAAAGCTCCTGGTTGACTTGGTGACTAGAAGGTGAATGATGACATCATCGTCCGTACAAGATGACGTCAGCAGTCCGTACAAATCCGAAATGGACCAACCGAGATCTACCACGTGGCATCCTTGTCAGCATTGTACGGACCAATTGGATCGCGACACGTGTCCATCCGTACATCCAGTCAGCATTGTCGTGGCAGTCCAGTCATTGGTTATAGCGAATTGGGTTTGGACACGTGGCAGGCAAGTTGGTAGAAAGTACAGTCAGCATTCGAGTCAGCACCACGTCATCATCCGAGTCAGCATCCTAGTCAGCTTTTTCTGCGAATCGTATTCCGCCACGTGGCACCTTCTCGGAAGGCCACGTGGCGCAGATCTGCTCGACCGACGGTTTTCAATTTTTAAGTTTGTTTAAAAATGTATGATGGCGGGGGGGATTCGAACCCCCTACCACTCACTCTCCGCAACGGCCGCCTACCAACTCCCCTACATACGCGCATCTAACCATATGGGCGGACAGTTTATTTTTGTTATAGAAATGGCGGGTATTGTCTATTAAAAGCCAGCGGTCGGGTTGGAACCCGTGATCGCCGGCTTACCAAAATGCTAAGCCACCAACGCGCCAACAAAGATTGTTTGATATTTAGTGTGGCCGGTGGATTTTGTTGAACTGCCAAAGCCGACTGCCTTAAAAATCAAACAAATCTCTCCATATTTAACAAACAATAATCTTTCTTTAGGATCTGATAAAACAACAAAAGCCCGAAAAGATAAAAGGAAGGGCTCAATTAGTTTGAAAGGATTAATTAGGATTACCTAATAATCCTAATATAAAAATAAGAGAGATTATTAAGATCTTTTATGTAAAAATGGGAGATTGTTAAAGATTATTATGTATTTTGGAGGGATAAGGAATATTTTGTAAATCAATTGGTTAGTAACCAATTTGATCCAATTTTATGTATAAAAAGGGGTGTAAGGTGAGAGTGATTATTGAAGTTTTTTCAGGTGACGAAGTCTTGAAGCTGTGGAGTTAATCGAAAGAGAGGTCTTGTGGAGATTCTTTGAGTCATTCTTGCACGTCAAAGCGTTGTTATGCTGCCGAAGTGCTTGGAGAATGATTGTGGTGCTTTGTAATTGATTTTTGGAGTTAATCGGATCGGTCTCTCTATTGGAGTGGACCCGGAGACGTAGTCACGCGTTTGTGACGAACTCGTTATCAACTGTTTGCACTTCTCTTCTCTCTCTTTCTTTCTCTCATTTCCTTCCTTTTTGTTATAATCACCTTGTTATTACTTTCATTTTGTTATTTCCATAAGTTAATTTTGATTTAATTAACGGAATAATCATTGTAAAGCATTGTAAAAGTTAAGCATTTAAATACTAATCTAGTCTAGATCCTATCTGAGATCAATCATATCATCTTCGGTTCTAGAGCATATCAGTTATCTACTCCAGAGGGTGAACAATTGACAGAGTCAATCAACAGTCTACACCTTCGAAAGTTCTATGCATAACATCAGAAAGTCAGGTTGAAAACTGCAAAAATACAAAAAAAAATGAAAAATATAAAAAAATCATCACCTTGATGAAAACTTGGCAAACAGGCATCTTGGTGACACCAAAAAAAAATTAAAAAATGACAAAAATAGTAAAGAGAAATAATTCGTCCAATAGTGAAAACCTGGCAAATAGGTGCTTTGGATAAGTACCATGGTGAAAACCTAGCAAACATGCGCCATGTGTAGTTAGTCATTTAGTTGTCATCTACTGTCACTCTATCTGCCTTAGTCCATAATAAACATTCACTTTCCCAACATTATCATGACACTTCCCCCTGACATCATGGCATTTCTTTCCATAGCCGATAAACGGTTGACATCACGTCTTGCATACCGTCCACCGTCCATACTGGTCATGTCCTCCTCCATCCCATTTCGATTGGCGCATTATCGACTTGACTAGGGGAAAACTTGTATTGCATGACTACAGTGGGTATCACACATGGTCTAAAAAATCATAAAAAGTCCTAAAAAAAGACCTAAAAATCAAAAAACGTCCTGAAGAAATTAAAAAAAAGACCTAAAAATTAAAAAATGTCCTAAAAAAAGACCTAAAAATTGAAAAATGTCCTAAAAATCAAAAAACGTCTTGAAGAAAAACACAAAATATCAAAATATCTTGAAAACACAAAAACAGAGTCTTATCTTGTCAAGTCAGTCAGTCTTAGTCATTTGTCTGAACTACGTTGTCTCTACGCATTTGCTATGTAGGCAAGGCTCAACTTCGAGCCCCCGAGACATTAGGTCAGTCCTTTTAGGTTTTTCAAAATAAAATCATGACTCAATCTTTGGTCATCAAGACAAAGACATTGGTCATGTCGAACTACAAGGTCTCTGAGTGTATGACGTAGGCAAGGCCATCAATCGATGAGCCCCCGAGGCCACACTAGGTCAGTCCCTTAGGGTTCATTGCATTACACTGGCAAACATGTCAAACAATTTTCAAATCAATCTTAAAACAAGCAATTACTCAAACAAACTTTGGCAAATCCTTAACAATTGTATGAGCATGTCAAACTCAATCAAACTGGTCAAACTCGGTCAAACTGATCAAACTCAGTCAAACTGGTCAAACTCGGTCAAATCAATCAAACTCAGTCAAACTTAGTCAAAATCAATCAAATCATCAAATTGTAGTCATTCTTTAGATAAATATTTCTGAAGGACGAGTCCTCTCACTTATTTATGTCCTAGGATGTGTCCTTCCTAGGCATTGCCACCATCATTTGGCATTTTGAGGGATTCTCACGACATTTGAGAGCTGCTCCCTTTGACATCAGTATTCATTCAGGATGTCTACTTCTTGAACTTATCATCAATTTGGCATCTAGCCAACAGCAACCCTATCATCTTCACATCACAACACTTGACATTCAAACATACTTGACAAACTTGACATTTCGACATCTAGACACTTGGCAAACACTTGGCATTTAATTTTTTATATCATGCTACTAGTTCCTCAAGGATTTCCTAACAACAGGATTTAGAGGAGCAGCGACGTATCATGATGATTGTTTTGTCTTTTTTTTGGTAGTCATGTTGCTAGTTCCTCAAGGATGTCCTAACAATAGGATTTAGAGGAGCAACGATGTTTCATGACTTGTCTTTGTTGTCTTTATCTGTTTCTGTCATGTGATGGTTCAACCTTGCACACCATTGATCTATGTCATATCATAGTGTTTGTTGGCCATTACAATAATCTACCCAATGATGATTAAGAGCAATAATTGTTAAGTCCTATGGTAATATGTTGAAGGATTTTGTCTTTGTACTAACATTCGCTTTCTTTTGTCTTGTCATTTGGTCTCATCCATCTCACGATGATATCCTATGACATACAAAAACATAAGTGCATGCATGATCATATAGGCATTGCATTAGGTCAACACATACATATTGCATTGTCCATACATATATAATCTTGCATCAACATACATAATCATAAACATGTCATCCATTACAACCAAACATTATGCATCCATATCATCATCAGTAGAACATAACATCATCATAAATAAACATCACATTATCATGGTGTCACATCATAAATAACCATCATAAATTCATACATGGAATGACATATAAATGACATCATCATAGGAATCAGAAATGCATAAATCACAATCAAATAGTCATCACATAGTCATCATAACTACATCATCATAAGTAATCATCAAATAAGCATCCAACTAATGCATCATCACATAACATAAATCATATAGGCCGCATCCAAAACCACATCATATATATATATCATCTCAAAAAATATAATGTCACAGGATAAAGTCATGAGATATCCCAAAAATGGAGCTTGCAGGCTCGATAGTCAATATATAAAGTGTCATAACACAACTATCTGAAACATGAATGTCAATAAAGTATGCATGTCAAATGCCCCTAAGAGGTGCTCTCCTCATCCCCTCATGGAGAAGAGCATAGTGACTGGTGACCTGAACCCGACACTGGCATAACCTGTGAAGCCATGGCAACTTGTGTCTATGAAGTCGATGGTACTGTCATTGATGGCATCATCTCAACTGTAATATGCATCTAGGATGACACTGCTGCCTAAGTCTGAGAAGCCAAAGGGTCTATCACTAGAGGTTGGCTATGATATGATCTGTGCTCTTACCCAAAGGACCTGTGGCTATGACTTGATCTATGACTCAAGGCATGTATGTGGGAATGGCTAGACCTGTGACCTGATGAATGGCCTGAGGAGGTAGATCCCCCTGCACTGCTCTGACTCCTACTACTACTGCTTCTCCCTGACCTACTACCATTGTCTGTCCTCGTCTGTGACCATTTCAAGGTAGGATCTCGCCTCTCGGGTGGCACCGCCTGCTCATATAATAATCTGTAGCATCCTAGATGGGTGCTCACCATGGCCAGCTCTCTCACCATATCTCCTGACGGCCCTACACATAACTGAGCAAACTCTATACACCATTGAGTTGCCTCCTACTAGCAGATCACTACCTGATCCTGCTTTACCCTAGCCACCTGTGTTGTGCTCTCATATAGCCTCCTTTGTAGGTCTACCACTCGTTGATTTGTCATCGCATCATCTAGTAGTGGTGGTCCCAGGGGTGCCTCATCATCTCCCTCTATCATCTGCCACCTCAAGAGCCACTCTTCCTCATCTATAGCCTCATCATCATCACCCAACTCCTCATCATCCTCCACATCCTCCTCTCCCCTGACAACTCCCTCCTCTCTCAACTCCTCCTGCCAAACTTCCATCTCTGGAAACCCCTCCTCCACTACATGCTCCTCCTGTCTGGCCTCCTCCTCCGCCGCATAATCCTCTTGTCCCCCCTCCTCATGCCTTAGCTCCTCCTCTCTCTCCTTCTCCTCGGCTACCTCGGGGATCAGTACCAATGACACTCAGTCCACACGATGTCTCACCCTTCTAGCCTGCCTCCCACCATCTCCTCCTCTCCTCCTCCCACCATCTCCCCCATCATCTCCATCATCTTCATCATCTCCATCTCTCCCTCCACCCCTACGTCCATCTCTCCCTTAGCCTCTACCTCTCCCCTTGTCTCTAGCTCTGCCTTCCCGACCACCTCACTGCACACATGGTATGACTGATCTCCTATCAATGGGCGTCAATCCATTTGGATCTGTCAAAGGGACTGGCCTATGAGTTTTCCACAATAAATCATAGTCTATTATGGTCCCTAGATCCGTAACTCCTCCCCTCCATCCCCACTGCTAGGCTACTAGCCCATCAATTTGATGCTCGGCGAATGGAACTGATATTAGTGGACCCCATGCTGACTCTCTGGATGACCTGGCATACTCGTTTGTACCCATAGGAACACCCTGTTGCTCGCCTAACTGTCGTAGTACCCTCTAAGGTAGGTAAATTTCAATAATCAACTGACTCTGCACAGTCTCGCCAATCAAGTATCCGAACTGCCTACAAAAATTGAGGTGATCAGCCTCATCCTCTCATGGCCCGCAATCCCTGTATGGCCTCCAGATGAAGGATATCATAGTGTCAATATGATGACACCACCAACTTGTCTCACCAACTCGGGTCTGTTGCAAAGCACCTGCATAATAGTAAACATATGGCATGCCATCCACTAGTTGTGGTCTCTGGATAGGCAGAAAAAAATAGCGGCATGCTCCCATGCCCAAATCATAAGGAGTGTCGTCACGTAACCAATACTCTAAGCTCTCCTATAGGCAACCTCATGAAGCTAATGATATAACATCCCCAACAGGCAGGGTCCCCAAGCATACACGGTCCTGTCCCGTCTCATCCCGACAAGCACATCTCCCCATCTAATAGGAAATCCATGTCCTCGGTGATCAGGGATCAATACCCCCAATCAGTGTCGCTAATAGGGCATCAAATCGTGTATAATTCTCTGCAATGAACTCCCAACTGATCTCATATCCTTTAATCCCCAGTCACGCACCCTGATCATGATAATGTGTTGTAAAATTTTGATACCCATACTGTGGATCATATACGATCCGCTCTCCTTGGATCGGTAGGTGCAGGATCTGATACACATCCTCAAGGGTGACTATAGCCTCCCCCATCGACAAATGGAAGGAGCGGGTCTCAGAATGCCACCTCTCATAAAGCGTATTCAAAAGTCCCCTATTTTCCTGGATAATGGGCATATAGGTGACATAGTAGAGTCTCAGTTGCATCAGTCGCCATCTCTCCCTCTCTCGCAATTGGTCCTGGAATATATAGGTGGATGGCTTGCTCTCTCACATATAAATGGGTGTTGTCTCTGCACATGTCAAAACACGCATCAACACCTTATAAAAAATCATCATCATTTATCTAGCTCAAAATCATTTCAAAATTTGAAATTCAACAAAGTCAATCTTGGTCAAAGTCAAAGTCAAATGTGTCGAGTTGACTTCATTTACGTCACAATAGGGCATTTGTGTCACTTCGTACTTCAATTGCGTCTTGATCCAGCGATTGCGTCATTCCCGCTCACGTTTACATCTCAGTAGAGCACTTGTGTCACGATTCTTGGCACATGCATCACTCAATTCACATGTGTCACTTGAGTTCACGAATGCGTCGCAACTTTTTGAATAAGGCATTACACCCCTCAATTGCGGCATGATTTTGCAAATGCATCTCGATTGTTCGCAAATGTGTCACACTTTATTGTTCTATCCTATTGACCCTTTGCATTTGCGTCGTGATGATTCGAATGTGTCAAACACGAACACGAATGCGGCTTACGCGCACGCATATGCATCACGGTGCATTCGTTATTTGACCTAAAACCCTAAAAATGACACAAAAAATGATGAAATGACAAAGAAAGTTAGGTGTACGTATCGCTGGCTCTAAGCCCTCTGGCCATCTATAGGTCTACACAATCTCCCCATGATGCTCGATCACTGGAATCACCATCTTCACCAAAGTCCTCCTCGCTCTAAGCTCTCAAATTTACAAAGGTTAAAAGTGAAAATGAATTGACTTTTACCCCATTTTCAACCTATTTATAGGGTCAAAATGGCATTTGTCAAACCTTTTATTCTGGAGGCTCTTTTGACCGACTTTGACCACCTTTTTGGCTACTTTCAACTCGTCGAAATCCAAAATCATCTGCGCCATTGTCTTTCCGATCATCAAATTGACTTTTCGGGACACTTTCCAAATTTTTCTGTCACCGGCCCAAAATTTGAAAATTCTCCCAAGGGGGCATAGATATTTTGTACCTTCGCTAGGGCATGACTTTAACTTACTTTCTATGTCACAACGCGTCAGGATGCATTATGACAAAGAAGGGAAAAATGTAGACACCTAAAATTGACCTAGGCTTGCGACTCTTAATTTCTCCATATTTCTTCTAAAACATAATATTTGATTATGTCCTATCCAAATTCAACTATTAATTAAATAATTCTCGATTATTTAATTAATTCATAGCTTTTATTCTTCTTGACTATTTAAATAAACAAATTACATTTGTTTTGTTTAAATACATCACTAATGTCTAATCTCTTCTTTAATTAAATAAATAATTAAATTTATTTAATTAATCCATTGTTCCCTCTTGATTATTTAAATAAATAAACTTTATTTATTTATTTAAATACGTCTCTAATGCTAAAGGTCTTTTCATAATTAAATAAGACTTCCATAATTTATTTAATTATTGGTCCACTTCTTCCATGATTAAATAATTAGAATTAATTATTTAATTGTCTCATTTAATTTCCTCCATTTTAAATAAAATTAGTTATTAAAATGGTCTCGCATTGCTAACTTCCACTTCTTTTAGTAAATAATTCAAAAATGGTAATTTTCTTCTATAAATCAAGTAATTTCTAAAATTATTTGATTTTTCGAATCTTTCTCTTTCTGTCCAATCTTTATCTTCCTATCACATTTATTTTCAACTATCAATTTTATTTTCTCAAATTGCATCTTGGCCGCTCATTTCAAAATTTTTCCCTAACCCTATGTATGGGTTGTCACACACAATCTTGACCGTTGATTTTAGGGCATTCATTAACTTTTAATCTTGGTTGTCCATTCAAAATTGCATTTTCTATAAAATGCCAATTTTGCTCTCATTTTGGCACTTCTTAGCACTTCATCTTTTGCATACTTGATCTCATACTCTTTGAATCTTAGGAAATCACTTTGTCATAGTCATATTTACATTTCACTTGGCATAGTTTTGGTGCTTACTATTTGCATGATAGCATAGTATTGCATGTAGTCATTTCAAATCCTTCAACATTTGCTTTGTCATTGTCATAGTCATTAGATTACTCACATCAAATCTGAGGGAAAACACACATTTTCAGCAAGTTGAGAAGGGCTATGGAGGTGATTCATGGAGGTTTTGAGGACTATTTGGTATAATTGTTCTTGTTTTATGCATTTTCCTCCATTGTTCTTCATAGTTGCTAGGGTTTTATGTTTTATGCATGATTATAAGCTAACCCATAAAATTTCCTTAGTTACAGAAATGATGCAATATGAAAATAAAATATTTGGGCTCCAATAGGGTAGCCCTCAAAAATTGGTAAGGTATCTCAGGATCCCCTTTGTTGTGGAACCAAATTTAAAGGAGATGTGGCATTGTATTAGAGACAAATTTGAAAGAAAATTGCCAAGTGGAATAGACAATTTCTCTCTTTGGTTGGTCGAATCTAGTTTTGTCAGAAGATACTCTCTTCTTACAACATTTATTCTACTTCTGTTTGGTTCTTTAATTCCTACCAAATCAATGAAATCCATAAAATAATAAGAGCCTTCTTATGGTCTAATGGAAAAGTAAAGAGAAAGAGGCATGCAGTGAAATGGGAATGGTGTACCATTGAAAAATCCAAAGGTGGATTGGGCTTAAAAGATTTAAGGTTACAAGGCATTGCCTTGGCTGCAAAATGGGTGATAGGGGATTTGGAAGGGGGAGAACCCTGGAAATTTTTGGTCAAGAAAAACATGCTTAATGTTGTTCCCAAATAGGCAAAATCTTGGAGATCTCTACCACTCAATGATATCCTTAGTAGTGAGGAGGCTATGTTACCTACAGGATCCAATGTGTTCAAAACAATCTGGAAATCTTGGGAAGTGATGAAAAAGTATCTTGACAATCACCACTTCACCAAGGGGGATTATGGGACCATACAGGCCTACAAGTCTATTTGGTGGAACCTAAAACATAAAGGGAAACATGTGGCTTTAATTCAAGGCTGCTCTGTTAAAGGATGGGCTCATAGAGGTATTAGGAACTTCAGTGACATACTAAAAGATGGTAAGTTGAAGGACTGGAATGATCTAAACTCTGAATTCAATATACCCCTTACTAATTGGAGGACCTACACAATCCTTAGGGAGGCTTGCAATCGGTTAAAATTTCTTGTGATAATTAAGAATCATACTGCTTAATTTAAAGATTTTCAATGGAAAAATGACACTAACATAAGGAAATCAAAAGTTAAGGAAATGTACACTATGTTAATAGACCATACTCATCTAACAGAACACTTGAACCATATTTGGAAAATACAGTGGAGTAAAAACCAATGGCAGAAGGTCTTCCAAAATAATTGGTATAAACATATTGAAGCAAAAAAATATTGCTTCAAATGGCTTCTTATTATACAGAAACTCTCATTTAAAAGTAACATAAAGGATATTGATGTGTGCAGCATATGTAGAACACCATAAACAATTAACCACATCTTCTTTGAATGTACTTTTGCTAAAGAAATATGGAAAAAAATTTGTAACAAGCAAGATATTTGGGGAAATAATGAACAACCTCTCCCTAAGAAAATCTTATTTAATCACAACATAAAGATGGGGAAGATTTTTGCTTTATTTTGGCTCTTCCTTTCATCTAACATTTTTTGGTTCATCTGGAAAGCAAGGAATGAATATAGATTTCAAGGAAGGAAGAGGATGCTTACTGAGTCCTATAGAAGACTCAATTTACAATATTGCTATGTAGGTCTACATTATGACGGCTCTCTCAAAGGACAAGTTCTGGAACTACTTGGAGAACAGGCATGTCACAATAGATATTATGGATGAGAGATATGGATATATGTGGCCAGAGGGACACCCAAGTGTAGAGGTATTCATGAGAGCTCTTCATGCTTTCCAACAAGATCTAGCAGAGGGTCAAAACAAGAAAG
>VDFB02353493.1:209366872-209391353 GCA_007258455.2 Sequoia sempervirens
TCTTCTACAGATTTGGGTTCATACATGTTAGTATTCAAAGAAAAATACATCTCCAATCATCAGGTGTATACCTTTCAAGTGGTTGTCTATTCCTTGTAGACCTATGAATAAGTTGAGTTAGAGGTTCTTCCTCTTCTGAAGATCCAAAGCTAGATGATCTCTTCTCAACTTCTTGTATATCCTTGGGCCTCAATTCAACTTTCTCAAGTGTAAAAGGAAATTGAATCACATCTTCATGTTTACTTTTTCTGGTTGCAATGTAACAAAAGAAGGCTTAGTTTCTCTAAAAATAACACTTCTACTATATATTATCGTTTATGCAATAGGTTACCAAAGCTTGTATCCTTTCACACCATAACTATATCTGATGAAGATACATTTCACAACCTTGTTCTCCAACTTTGTTTGCTTCTCCTTTGGCACATGTGCATATTCCTTGAACCAAAAACCCTAAGATGTATTAATGAAGTCTTGCAACCCGACCATGCCTCTATAGGCATCTTATCAAGAAGAGATGATGTAGGAGACCTATTAATCAGGTAATAGGAAGTGACAACAGCTTCAACCTAAAACCTTTCACTAGTAGAATTTGGCAAATAAATGACTACATGACTAAAAATTTTAGTCACGTGACTAACACTAGTATTATTTGGCAAATAATTGACTAATTTGGTCATTTATAAGTGACTAATTTGGTCATTGGGTAAAATCACAACTAAATGCCTAAATAAATAACTAATATTAGATAAATAAAAATGAATAACTAAATGACTAATATCAGACAAATAAAAATGACTAAATATATGGCTAAATTAATGACTATTACTCCTCTATTCTTTTTTCTTTTGAATTTGATCATAATCCATAGAGCTTAAGACCCCCTCATGGGACCCCTACCTAAGCGGGCCATTTGGCTGCCTAGGTTGCTTGGTGCACCAAAAATACCTATTGAGTGGAAGGCATTGCCTCTCGGTGTAGTCTTAAGGCCTTCACATATTTTATAAAAAAATTTATAAACATTTACATTCTTTAACTTTTATTACTCATTATGTTAATGAATCGTTAATGTTTTTAACTATGATTTGAAGCCAGTTTGATTTTCTTGTTGTGTTAGCATGTCAAATTTATCAAAGAGAAATTGTGGTCAATTTCACTAATAAAATATGATTTAAACAATCCAATTGCAATAAAAATGAAGAAATTGATTCACTTCTATCTTCGCTTGCTGGTATACTCGACCATCTTAATAATGTGAAATAAAAATAACAATGATCACTTTTGGTATGTGAAAATTTTCTCTTTCAGGCTTTATATTTTTAATTATTTTTTAAAAATAGAATTATTTTATAATCTATGAAATCAATTGTGTGTTGATCATTTTTATAGATGTTATTTTTTATACAAGTTTGAACTCTAGTAATTTTAGGAGCACATCATGCTTATCTTAATTTTCACAACCTATATTAAAATGACAATGTAGATAGATGATTTTTTTCCCCTAAAAATGAAGATTAATTTTTGCATGCCTTCCACACAATAGTTTTTTTTGGTGCATTTTAGCAATAGGTATTTTTGGTAGACAAAAAAAGAAGAAGGTATTTTTGGTTCCTTGGTTTATCAGGTCTTGTATGCATTTGGAGGGAATCTCAGGCAGTTGATTTTTGGCATAAAACATTGTGATTGCACATTGGAGGGAATTTTCGAAGTTTAATCAACAATTTGGTATTTTAGCTCTCATTTTCCAATTGCAAGTTTGACGAAGGAAACAACCATTGAATGAAAAGAGTGGTGGTTTCCATTTTTGTAATGCCAGAGCTTGTTGAGTAGCATTTTCTGGGTTGTAACACTAGTATCATTCAAGAAAGGGTAGAAAATTACACAAGGTTACAATCTAAAGGTAAGTGGAAATCTTGAATCCTGAAACCTCATGTTGATCTTCATCCTTTATGACAGTGATCTTGATGTTGCATATACTATTCTTGCTTTCCATTGCTTCATTGTTGTTACAATCTTGTGCTTTCACTGATATAATGATAATGCTCTTTGACATTGAATGAATCTCATTGACTTTGACCCCTTTTCACTCTGTTCCATGGTCTTTTACATCTTCTTTGTGCATGATATCGGGTCACATGGCATTCATAACAACTGCTATTATCTCCTTCATTTTTCTATGATCCTCTAACACTCATATGCTTTGATATAATAGTGATCATTTGCAACTATTTTCCCTCTATATATTGTCTTTCATTCCTATCCCTTGCATGCCTTGGACTACTATTATCATGCATTGAAATTGGAACTCTTTATTCACTGTATTGATAACTCATTGGCACTGTCATTGTTTGTATTCACTGCTATCTTATGATGATTGTTCTTCATAGTCAATCCTTAAAATCATTGTTCTGATAAAAACATTTTTTTTTTCTTTTGTTTTTACATTATGATCTCATTGCTTTGAACCTTGTGCTTTGTGATTATCACATCTTTTTTACAATCTCTTCAAGGATTGACTTTCTTTCTCTATTGACTACAAGAGACCCCTTTGATCTTACAACCCCAAGCCTCTTAAAGAAAACTTAGAATCAATTGGCAACAATGAACAAAAAACCATCATAGCTAATTTTATTTCTTTTCCAAGAGCATTCAATGAAAATATAATGTAAAACACACATCACTCTATGGGGTAGGGTTTATTTGATTTGAAAACCTACCTTCAATGTCCAAGTCAAAAATTTAGCCTGCCAAGTCTGTGTTGAGTCCTCCAAGTCTTAAGTCAAAAATCAACCTGTTTTACATCCAAGTATTGTATCTATGATACAACTATAATAAATGTTTGAAAATATTGTACACAACTGTATGATACAATGCATAAATTTGTACACTTTCTCATTATATCAAAAAATTCAAACTACAACTCACAGAAATTAGAAATGAGTTATAAAAAACTTATTATCAAGTACAATATGCTCCAGATCAAAATTGCATTATCCAATTTACATAATTTTATGTTTAACTGATTTTTGTGGGAAAAAAAACTTACTGTACAAAGTAAAGAAAGATTTTATTTCTAGGATTTCAAAGGCCTATTGTTCACAAGGCCAATAAGATCATTATTGACCATAGCAGAAACCACCTGCACTAATAGTGTTAAGTCATAAAATATTCCATAGAAAGAAATATATTTTAGATAAACAGAGCCAGTTAGCCTTCTAAAATCTAGATAGTTGAATATAAGAAGGATGGTAAAACATAAAACATTAAAAGACTTTAAGGCATTGCAAATGCCATGTAATTAGTATAGAAGCATAACATTAAGATAGGAACAATTTATTTTTCTTAAATATTCATCACGAGTTTTCTCCCGTAAAGAACTCCCCCCAGCATGAGCAATGAGAAGTGCATCTTCCATCTTGTTTGCTGACAGGAATTGCATGACTGCTCCCTTATAATCACCAACAACTAAAGAACTTTGAATGGATTCATCACATTCTGAGTATTTAGTCAAATATTTAGTAGCTTCATGTTGCACCTCTTCTCCATTGCCTGGAATTTATCGGCTGGCAAAATCATTTTTGATTGAGGAGGCGAGAATCTTCTTCCGGTACATTGCAAATTATCAAAAAAATCCTCGCCATTATCTCTGGGGGATGCAACATCTTGTACACCTTTTGATTGAACTGATGGATCTAATTGTGTTGTATCATCAAGAGTGACATTATTGATTATTTCATTGCTAATATCATCAATGTTGGTAGATTGAGCTTCCTGTAAGTCTTGATTCTGGCCAGTTGCGCCCGAAATTCAAAGGTCGCCGAGGCCCGTTTTTAACGCATTGCCTTTGTCAAAACGCCGGAATCTTGGAAATTCACTTATGCCCTCTCTTCTTCAAACTAAATCAATAATCTGAAACCAAAAATTTTGATGCAGCAAATGCAAATAGATATAATTATTCATTAATCCACATTCAAGCATTATCCTACGTCTTCTAGCGAGAATCAAGACCCTTATCACAAAGCACCCATGATGATGGATTTTCTATCGCTGAGCTTTAAAAGCTTTTGTTGAATGAAGCTTCAATTAACCCACTCCATTAATGAGATTGTGTATATATACCTATGAAAATAGCAGAAAAATAAGACCATATATCATCTTAATGACATGTACCAAAGAATAAATTGTACTCTACCTCAAAAGAGCCAACAACACTTTGTGATGATGTACCGAGCCGAAATGTAGCAAGCTTTCCTCCAAATCCAAAATTGACACCAACTGGTCTCTTCAACCACTTAGGAGCTTTCAGGAGTGCACCTAAAAAGGGAAAAATGAAAAGATAGACATCATGTATTTGCATACAAGATCCCAATTCATTGGGGGATGTAACATCTTTTCCACCTTTTGACTGAACTAATGGGTCTAATTGTGTTGTATCATCAAGAATGACATTGCTGATTATTTCACTGCTAATATCATCAATATTGGCAGATTGAGCTTCCTGTAAGTCTTGATTCTCTATTGACTGCACTTGAAATCCAAGGTTCTCAAGTAGCTTTCTCCTAGCATTGCCTTCATCTTCAAACATGACTCTTAGGAAATTCCATGTCTCCCTCTCTTCTTTCAAACTAAATCAATGCAGAAACCAAAAATTTGCAGGTAAAAGTAATGGGTGGGTAAATTGGTGGTAATCACATTCAAAGAGTATCCAAAGCCGTGAATTAGAGAATCACGAGACTATATCACAATGATGGTTTACCTCCATCTACTATTGAAGGCACCAAACTCATTGTTGAAGCACTAGACTATCCTCAGTAACAAGATTGTGTATATATACCTATGAAAATAGTAGAAAAATAAGACCATATATCATCTTAATGACATGTACCAAAGAATAAATTGTACTCTACTTCAGAAGAGCCAACAACACTCTTTGACACTATACTAGGCTGAAATGAAGCAAGCTTTCCTCAAAATGCAAAACTGACACCAACTGGTCTCTTCAACCACTTAGGAGCAGAGTGGTCGGATACGCCTCTGCCCCTCCCCGGGCGTGTGTATGTATCTAATACATATATGAGTACGATACACCGCAGACACACGTTGGATAATGTACCCTCATGTGCCCAAAAAAATTTGATTTTCCAACCGTGTCGAATACTTTGTGATTTGATTTTCAATATATCTAACATGAATCTTCGTAAACTTAATCTTAAGAAACTTCAATTGTGCAATTTTCTTTTTGTTTTGTATAAACAAAACCTACACCAAATGAGGAAGACAACTAAAATGTTTTTCTATTTTAGCAACCCATTTTTCTAGGTCTTCTTCCAATGCAACTCTACTATTTTTTTGGCATTTTAATTTTTATAGATTTAAAAAAGTTATTGTTTATAGTTTTAACTTTTATATTTATATTTAATATTTATATTATGTTGTTTAAACATTAAAAATTTTGAAAAATTTAAAATTTATTCTTTAAACATAAATAAAATTTATTAATATAAATTTAATTGTTTATTCTTTACTAAATTATTAATGTTTAAATTCTAATATTATTTAATTTATATTTACTTATTTTCTTTTAAAATAATGAAAATATCCTCTAATAACTTAGAAAATATATGTGTATGTGTTTTTTATGAATGTCATATCTAGTCGTCTCCATATTGGGGGTCTTAAAAAATGACCGTATCCATGTCTGATATCGTATCCGTATCTATATTTGTATCTATGTCCATGCAACTTTGCTTAGGAGCTTTCAAGAGTTGACCTTAAAAGGGAAAAATGAAAATATAGACATCATGTATTTGCATACAGGATCCCAATTCATTGAGAAAATCTTATAAGTGAGATTCCCATTTCTTAACTAACTCATGTATGGTTATCACATAAAGCAACACTTACCACCCACTTTATGTTTGAAAGCAATTAAAGCACTATACTTGGGTTATTCACAGAGAGTCATTAGTCAAGTATTGTAGATGAAAAATCATGGGCATATCAAACCAGTAGAGCATAGATAGCAATAGTGATCATGCATAAATCTCATGAACAGATTTGCATCAATTAAGGTAGACATATTATGACAATGAAAAAATCTAGATGAAATAGACCTACCTTCCTAACACTTTCACTTCTCCCTATGATTTTCATTAACTCCAAAGGTATATGTAGATTGGGCAGGTACTGTTGGGCTCTAAAGGCCCCTTATTGTGTGATTAAACAATATAGACAATTGGGGAAATGTCATTATATGTAATGACATAAGTTGAGGTTGAAGGTATTATTTGATGCCAATTCAAACAATGGAGGCTCTTGTTGAAATCTACCTCTACCTTCTCATCATAGCAAGGAAAGTGATATGTAGTTAAACCATGGAAGTTGTGCATATATTTTGATGAAAAATCCTGGGCCATCATCACTAGTGTTAGGGCTTAAAAGTGCAGGTTTTAAACCATAAGTGGGTGCCAATCCCTTAATACACCTTTGGCTCATGAACAAGGTAAGCAGGACTGATTACCTTCTATTCTTCAAGCTCTGCCAGACCTAGGCGGGTATACCTTAACAATAAGGAAGATTTATAGATAGATATGGTTCCTAGATTGATCAATCTACTTACTATGGCATGTGAGATGAAGTAGATGCAGAGTTTTAATGACTAAATACTAGTGAGATTAATTGAGAGTTCAAGTTTGTGAGTTGTATTTTGTATGTAATATCTAATTATGACCAGTGCCTACTTCTATTGGGTGGATGGAGTGGAGGGATGAATGTTGATTTTGGAGATAGGGTTCTGTAAGATAGGTAGATTCACTCTTTAGCTTAACTCGAACAGTTGGTAACTTTGAATGTTTGCACCTTATGCAAACGTGCAAGTATGTCAGTTATTTGGACTCTTCTTAGTAATCCTAGTGATATCCCTTTATGCTACTATGAAGTTGTGAAAGGATTTAATTCAAATGTGAAAGGAAATCGATTAAGACAATCTATTCAAAAGGACTTTAATCCAAATAGGAACCTATCAAATTTGATTTCTTAAAAGGAATTTTAATTCTTCTGTACACTGAAACCAATCAACAACATCACACAACTACAGAAAATGTGTATTGAAAAATTAAATGTATTTTCACACACTCAATTTGAATAACATAAATAGCCACTTCAAAGACAACCAAATAACATATAAGAATATAAATCCACACAACAGTTGAACACTTGAAATCAAATCAACAATTATGCATAACCTTCTCCATTATATTTATGTTTGAATAATATGCATTATAACAACAGTTTTTGATATGAGATAGATGGGCGAAATGGTGCAATCTATCTTCTTACTAATGCCTACCCTAAAATTCAAATGATGTGATGATGATCTATTTGGGTCTTAGTCTCTCTTATATATGTGAGAGGAAAAAAGCTACAGACCCATCACAAAAAGTCATGTTGTTTGATAACTAAACATAATTAAGAAAATGAAATATTGTAGCAACTAAATGCACTGATCTGTTAATCTCCAAGCAGAAGCCCATGACCACCTAATATTTGTTCAAAGCTTCTACTCCATGATATGGTGCTCATGTTGTCGGCTAACTCCTTTCATCCTGATGGTTTCCCTAATGTGTCTAGTGTATCCATAGTTTTGTTGAGGAACAAATTGAATGCAGAGAGGTGATGGATGTATTCTTGTTTAGCACTAGTATTTGCATTGGAGATCACTTCTCTCATATCATACTCCCTATACATCATCTTCTTGAGTTGGTTGTGAGTATTTTTTAAAATCATATCCTCGTCATTGATCTCTTGTAATGCAATAGTCAAAAGCACATTAAAGTCTTCCTTCCAATCATCATATTCTCAAAGATTTCCCATATCATCATAGAGTGTTGGAGTCAAATTGAAGCAGTCGAGATCCTCCATGAACCTATTATGATATCCATTGTGTGTTTCTACCAATTTGTTATGTGTTTGCATTATCTGTCCTTTCAGGATTTTCTTGTCTTGAAGCTCTTGTCTCTTTTTGATTATTCTCCCCTGTAATCATTTGTTCTCCTCTATTGTTGAGTGTACATGTTTAAATTGCCTCCAATATTCATCTGCACATTTCATCATCTTATTGAATCTTCCCTTGATCATTTCAGATGCAGTATTATACTTGATGGTTTTGACTTCCTTCTCCAATTCTTTACATTTTTCCTGAGATTTCAGGTGGCACTGCTTCCAATAAGTTGTATTAGCCATTACATCCAATACTCTCTTATCTTTCTCAAGCCATGGGGAATACAATTCTAGTGTGGAAGAGGAAGATGATCTTTCTCTTTGATGTGCTAATTCCTTCTTCAACCTGTCATTTTCTTTAACCAGCTTATCAATATGTGCCTTGGTGGACTTTGCCACATTGACATTCAACTCTGCTATCTCTATGGGGTTGGTATCCCCTTCTCTTTGAACCAAGATATGCCCAATCATTTAGTTTGGATTATCAATCATAGCTCATCTTTTGTCATGGGGGTACAGTGACCAAATAAGCAAGGTGGCCTCATCTGGATTGTATCCAGATCCTGAATACATCTTGTCACTTGCTTCCTCTGTTAAATTCATTGTTTTATCTCCTCTCTTTCTGAAACTATCAAACACAATTGCAGAGCTTATATCCCATCTAGGCAAAAGAAATACTCCAGCTTCTTAGAGTAACTCTCTCCCTCTCTCAGGAGTGATGGACTCCATCTCTTTGTCTATTTCTTTTTTCAATTCTTCTAAAGCAACAACTTCTCGTTCAGGAGTGACATCCTACATCTTTTGTCTCATTTTCTTGCCTTTATATTTGTAAACAAATTATTTAAACTTAGGAGACTTAATGAAATCTCCATCAGAAATGAACTCCTATCCAACCTTAACCCTAACATCATCCGATAATTTATCTGATGCTTCAAATCTTACAACATTGTGTTCCTGAGGATGCTCATACTGTACAATTATAGGAGCACTTATTTGTTGTACTTGCTCTTCCTCCTCATCACTTTCCTCATCACTCTCCTCTTCTTCACTCATATCAGTATCTATAGAAAAACTCACATCAGGAGTTGGTTGTGAAGGGATATAATCTAAGGGCTCTATATCTTCAACTTGCACTCTTGAATAGGTTGCATGAGGGGCATCAAAGTCAAATGAATGCACATTCTTTACCACTTCATCCATATAAGCAATGATTTTCTCAATCCTTGCTAGAGGATCCTATATTTCACCAAATGCCTTCGAATAAGATGGGACATTTCTTCTTTTCTATTCCTCTACAAGCATAACCCTATTATATGCAGTCATTCTTTTAGTGGTAGAGGCTTCATGGTTTTTTATTACATCTTCAACTGAGAATACATACTCATATCTTGATAATCCCTATGATAACCTTGCTTTGTGAATAAAGCCTTCCGCATCAATTTTTTTCCTTTTGTTACCTTGAGGGAGGTTATATTGTGCTAATTTAGCATCAATTTCCTCATAACCCTCATTTGCAACCACTGTAAAGTTTCCAAAACATAAGGTACTGGGCATGATCAATTGTTTGTTGTGTCCTTTGAGGTTTTTGGCATTAGATTTTTCCAATTTCCACACAATTTCTAAGTAGGCAATTCTATCAGGAACTACTCATGGCAACAAGTGTCGAGTTCCTTCAAACCCATAAACCCTAATCATTGTGTAGTTAGGAAAATCATACCAGTTTCCCCAGTTATGATCCACCTTTTTCCTTGGGTCATTTTCCTTTGGTCTTAGAATTTTTTTCACTTTTGGGGATAAGTTATAATCACGTGGATATCCCAGCCACTCCATTAATGGTTTCACAAAAAAACTCCTAAAAATAAAGATAATGAGATCTACCAAATCGACTATCCCATAGTGAAGTCCACATTTGTGTAGGTTTGAGGTTCCCATTTTCATTTGTATCTTTTATTCTTAATTCTTGACTCCAAACCCTTCTAACATGTCGCTCGTGCATGAGCAAATGCATGAACAAAGAATAATGTTTGAAATGAATATATTCATTGTTGTTTTTAATCTTTTCAAGCTCTTGGTTTAGGGCATTGGCCAAGTATCTAGCATAATTGAATGACCTGGCATCATTTCTTTGTATGTTTGTAGCTAAGACCATTAGGGCAATAGACATGAGGGGTGGGACCTCTACCCCCAAGACCTGACCAGTTGAATACTAAGTGTATCTAAAATATTCTTCAAAAAAATCCTCATGAAAAGGAGGGTTTTCATTACTCAAAAACCTCCCGAGTTGGCATCCTTCATTCTTAGGCCTATGCAAGGGTAGTTTCCAACATTTGTAGCTAGTATCCATATGGTGATACTCTGTCAAGAGATCTCTAATCATGAATAGAAAGTTCATAGGACACTCCAAAACACATTAGAAATTAAATCCTCAGAAATAACAAGCATGTCAGCCCCATTATGTGCTTGGATAGTTCTCCTCTTGGGGTTATATCTACTAGCCAAAGATTTAATTAATTCTACATTTATGAACACATTGGGCACCACGAGTCTTCCCAAGTTCAACCTCCATGGGTTGTAGACTGGCTGAAACCTAAATTGTTTCCTATAATGATACATGAAAAGCTCATACCCGCATCCAAATATCCCCCAAGCCTTTATGTTTATCTAATAATCTATCCATTGAAGGATTCATTTCAGCACCCCTCTTGGGTCTTGGCCCCGACCTAGGGAATTGATCTATCAGGTCTTGATTCAAGAGTCTCTTCTCAGTTTTTTGTTTCTTAGCTTTGGGTTTTTCTACATTTTCCTCCATTGTTTGAATTCTTAATCTTTTGAAAAATACAACTTCTCAGTCGGGATTGGTGTACTTACTTGGGTCTCACCTCCACTGGTTTCTGCTACATGAGAACAACAAGCTTTTCCTTTCTTCTTTTGTCCTCAGCGAAATCTTCCAAACTGTGCAACAATTATACGATCAACTTGTGATATAATTCACTTCAACTCTAGCTCATAAATACACCACCCATTTCAGTCTTGTCATTGGGGTGAAGTATTTATTTTTAAATATCTCAATGATGCCTTGAGATGTCACATCAGTTAGCAATCAATCATCATCATTGTATCAGCAAGACTGCAATCCTTATTCCATTGATAGCCACCCTCTCCACCAATGAACAATTTTCCTTCGGTCTATCGGCGGGATGCCAAAATATATTACCCCAATACACATTACTTCCCCTAATATATACTATTCTTGATAATTTATGATCATATAAGGCCATCGGGGGAATGTAGACATTTGTTACACCGATGTTCATGTTTTACAACATTGTGCTTACTTTTGTTGACTCTATCGGTCTATCAGGGGGAATGCCTTAGGAGTTAGCCCAATAGGGTGTTACACCGATACTAGGTTATGAACTATTTTCATCGGGCCATCGGCGAGGCTATGATGGGGGTTCCATAGATGATGCATTGTTAGGCTGATAGTGCTAATTTTTACTTAGAAAAAATTATGGAGTCTCAAACTTATTTATGGGTGTGACAATTTGGCAATGTGGGCTACAAAATGGATCTTGTCACACAAATTTCAACAATTTGTCTTGATCTTAAAATTAAAATATGATGAATTTCTGTGGAATGTGGAGGATTGGTGGGTGGAGGCTAGTGAAAAATGTGAAATTTCTCAGTTCTAACAACTAGCATAGTGAAAAATAACATGCATAGATCATACAAAAAAATAAGACAGAATAAGAATCAGTAATGGATAACTGAATAAAGCTTGTTGTCTCCAAGAAGACAAATACCACATATATATGGTGTTCATTACCTAGCTTGACCAGATCAATGTTAATCCTTTAATTTACAATATTCTTTATGGTATCCCCATGTTACTACAGTTTTTCCAAAGAATTATGACAAGACAAATGCTAGTTCTTCAATAATGAAGATATTGTTTCAAGCTAGTTGCAAATTTGCAATGGTTGAAAAAACTCTTTGTTAGAGAGACAAATGAATCTCCTAACATTTCCCATGATTGAATAGGCTCTACTACACTTGAAATTGCTAATGAATGCACATCTAGTCAGTCGAATTGTCCAAAGCACTTCTGCAGGAACCAACTCAGTTGTTTTCTGGACAGCATATACATTGCATTCACTGAGAACACCTCCCACACCCTCCTATAACCACAGTTTTCAGGCAATTTCTCATGGTAATTTGGAAGTAAATTTTGGAGAAACTCTTATAAAGAAAGCATGACTTCTTCATAGAGTTGTGTAAATATTTAAAATCCTTATCCCTAGAGCCACTCTACCAAATAGAATAAAAATATAGAAAATAAGGATATATTTTCCAATTAAAGAATTACTCCAAAATATTACCTAATGAGCCTCCACCAAACATAGCCTCTCTGGAATCCATTTGACTGCAGGCCTAAAATGGATGCACATTAAAATAGACAACCCCACATTAATTACAAAGATGTTCCTTATGAACAAAAAGGAACACAGCTAACTCACCAAGGAAATAACATAGTAGCATATGGTATGTAATTCTAAGTTAGGTGAACCTAGAGATAAGCTTGTCAAGAAATACTTACAGCGTGTTGAAATAATTGTAGAAGATATATATCATGTACTTCTAAGAGATGAATTTGAACACAAACACTTGTGATCCAAAATCAATTATGAGTGTATGGCTATGTTAAGTTTGTCCTCTTTGACAATCAGACAAAATAATCTTGGCCTTCAACTCACTTATGTATCATAAATCCTTGTCACATTTACATGAACCGATTAACACCATATGCCTATTACTGGCATATTTAAATATTTTGTATCACCTCCACTCATTCATGACCCACAATGAACATTACATTCTAGCACTCACCATAATGTTATATGTGGATCAATCCACTTTCAAGGCTCAATCATGTGTTGGCTTTAAGTATCTAGAATTTGTAAGATCCACATCAATCTAGATAAACATCTGGACTTATATATTAAGACTCAAAATTCAAATATAAAGAAAAGAAGTAAACAACTAAAGACTCAAATCTTATCAGCAGGGGCACTTTCAAGTTTTACTTACATAACACAGCCAATACAGAAGAAATAAATACAAAAATTAGCTCAAAGGGATATGAAAGTACAAGTTACATGAGTAACAACCATGAAAACAAACCAAAAAAAGCAGTTGTATTAGCTAAACTCAAAAAAATATTATAAGTCAGAGACGACAAACCTATAAATGCTATTTATCTAGTGGTTTACATAACTTGTCTATATTTATAAGTCAGACAACTTGTAAAATGTATAATTGTTGGCATGGGAATGAAATTGGATTGTTGTTGACATTTGTTATTCTCATGGATAGGTATTGAAGCACTTGCATGGGCGATAAATATTGTTTGGATAGGACCTAGAGACTTTTGAAAAGGTGGGCAAGGAATTCAGAGTTTGTTGCAACGAATTTGAAGTTAGTGAGGCCCTTTGCAACGAATTCAAAGGTAATTTGAAACCCTCATTGTTGAAAGTAAGCTGATAGGAAACACAGGCATATTCCATTCTTAGTAGGTAAAATTCAAATGAATGTAAGATAGATCTCAGAAAAATGACTCATTATATCCTCTTCTTTCTGTAATGGTTTGTACTAAAAGAGACTACTTTCAACAATGTTTTGGCATCTCTGTTTTCATATTTATGTTTTTTTCTTTAAATCAGAAACTAAATTAATATGGGAATGCACAATATTATAGATGGATGAGCGTCAAAGGTTGACTATGAATCAATATCATGCATATGATGAGAGAGTAGCTGATGAGAGGGACATTGACAAATATCCATGTCCATGTAAAAATTGTCTTGGTTGAAAGGTGAAAAAAAGAAATATGATTTATCGACATATGATAAGATATGGGCATAGTGGTATAAGCCCTTGGGCTTACAATTATTATGAAGATATGATAGAATGTCAGACTGTGAGAGATGAAGAGGCAAAAAACATAGATGAAGTGGCACCAAACATAGATGAAGAGGCATAAAAATTTTACGAAGGGTTTGAAGTTGATAGAATGTTGAATGAGGGTCTAAACAATGATTGGGCCAGGTAAATGGATGATGCTTTAAATCCTGTGTATGCTAATTGCAAGTTAAGTCATTTGACAACAATCCTTCAAATTCTTAACTTGCAAGTGGTGCATGGTTGGACAAATGAGAGTGTAGACCAATTATTGGCATTACTAAGTTCATTGTTACCAGCTAACTCCACATTGCCAACAAAATGAAGTCAATGTAAAAAGAAAATCAGTAAGCTCGGCTTGGGGTATGAAAACATCCACACATGTGTGAATGGTTGTGTATTATTTCACAAAAATCTTGCAAATGAGAGTGAATGTCTGAAATGTCATGAACTGAGGTATAAACTAGGGTTGAAATTAGTTGTGGTTCCTAGAAAGGTTCTTCACCACTTTCTGATAATCCCACAATTACTCTAAATGTATAGGTGCAGAGACATTGTTGAACTTATGCAGTGGCATGCCCAAAATAAGAGCACTGGTGGAAAACAACGACATGTGCCTGATTCAAAGACGTGGATGGAATTTGATAATAGATGGCCCGATTTTTCTCAAGATCCTTGTAATATAAGGTTGGGTTTGGCTCTAGATGGGGTGAACCCATTCTCAGATCAAAGTACTAAATGGTCAACTTGGCCAGTGTTTCTAATAAAGTATAACTTGCCTCCATGGTTAGCAACTAAACCATTTTTCTTAATGTTATCATTGATTATACCAGGAAAGAAAAGTGTGACTTCAAATACAATAGATGCTTATCTAGAGCCATTATATGATGAGCTAATGGAATTTTGGAAAGAAATTGAAGCAATTCAATCTTTAAGGGATGATCATTCAATCAAATTCACTTTAAGAGCTTCCTTATTGTTTATGATTCATGATCTTCCTGCATATGGCACATTGTCTAGTCTCTTTGTTTATGGATACCATGGATGTCCTACTTGCAACTTTAAGGATTTTGTGAGGCACTCAAGAAGTTTGTGTAAGTTTATTTTTTGTGGACATCATGCTTACCTTAAAATGGATCATACATATCATCAACAAAAAACATGTTTCAATGGTCAAGAAGAGAATCGTGAAGCGTCATTGCTAATAACAGGTCATTACATTGTTGAGAATGGACAAAAAAAAATGTCATTTATTGAAAATGAAGGGATTGATGGCAGTAGATATGATCCATGTAATGAAATCGATGTAAAATGGTTATGCATATTGTATAAGTTTCCATACTTTAAGGATATAGCCATTAGGCATACTGTTGACTTTATGCATACTGAGAAAAATATAGCTTATGCTATTAGAGAAACTCTTTTTGGTGCTCTTGATACTATTTCATCACGTGAAGACTTTCGAGAAATAGAGATTTGTCAAAATCTTTGGGTTGAAAAATATGATAATGAAAAATATAGAAAACCTAGTGCTCCTTATGTCCGGACAAAGGAACAATGTGCACAATTCTTACAGTTGATGTCTCAGACTTTCTTTCCCACTGGATATGTAAGTAGCAGCATCAGAAGCCAAATTGACATTAATAGCTTAAGAGGCCTCAAGACCCATGACTATCATGTCATAATCGAGAATATTTTACCTATTGTGGTAAATATACCAAGTTTGGCAAAGGGGCCAAGATTGGCAATTATAAGGTTGGGCCTAATATTAAAGAGAATGAGTTTACATGTATTAGATCCTTCGAACTTTGATAGTTTGAGGGAGGAGGTTGTTGAAGTCATTCGTCTATTGGAACGAGAATTTCCACCAGCAATCTTTAACATTTCTATGCATCTTTTGATACATCTAGAATATGAACTAGAGCATTGTGGCCCAGTAAGAACGACATGGATGTATCCTATAGAACGATATATGAATGTTTTGAAAAAAATTATCCGTACTACTGAAAATCCAGAAGGCAACATGTCTGAGGGGTATTCAATGCAAGAGGCCATGCAATTTTTGGTGTATGATAACCTCAAAGGTTTGCTTGCACCTAATCAACAAGAAGACATTACTCTGCCTTCATCATGAACCTAACAATCTTCTAGGCTCTGTTCTGATTTGGTTCACCAACTAAACCTTGCTATAACTATGTTCCAAGAGTTTCCACCTTGTGCTTTAACCTCAGAGGATTCAACACCTTCTTGCACTTGCAATCTTTGTCACTACACCTAGAAGAGTCTAGATGCCAACTTCATCAATTTGTTAGAACTGCTTGCAGGGGAGTTGAAGATACTGTCTCCTTGCATTTTAGATCCACTTGTATGCATTTTGGTGGTTCTTTAGCTTCCACTTCACCCAATTCCAAAATCTTGCCTAGAACAGGCCTAATTCTCATTAGCCCTTACCAGTCCCTTTTTCTCTTTTCCTGACCTTACTTTCCAAAGGACCTAACAAACAAATTACACTCTCTGACACCCTTTTTAGGCTTTTAAATCTTTCATAGGGTCTCAAGCTTCAGATTGTACCGTACAGCTGATTCCTACATTCAAGGGTTGTTAGGGCCAATAGACCTAATATCTAGGGTTTTGAGAGTTCCTTGTTAATTACTCACTCCAGTGAGTTGTTCAAGCCTCATTCCTTTTCAGTCTGTCAAAATATGACCAAAACCTACTTAATACCATATAGCTTCCGTACTATACCTTCTACCCCTACCTGAGCTCTTCCAATTTACTCTTCCAAACTCCTAACCAAGTAGTTTACACTCGCCTAGGGTTTCGTATTACCAACTTTTGCTTGGCTCTCAAAGCTTCCTATGACTAAATATGTACAAAGGCATGGCTCCCCTGTCATTTCCATCAACCTCAGGAAAACTTCGCGGGAAGATTTCATGGGGGAGCCATTTGTTGACTGACTGCTCAAAACTGTGTTTACAAACTCCCTAAATTCTAATCTAAGGATTCAAATATATAATTTCACTCCACTCAACTTGGATACACAATGAGAAGTGATTCAAAACTATTCTAATAACATGAATTCAGTGCCAAATTTGAGTATTCTACACCTGTTAGATCTCTATTGCAAAACACACGGGGATTTCTGAGAAACACTCTATATCTCTAAACTATGAACTTAAAACAGTAAACGTACACTAAGCAACTTGAATACCAAATGAAAACTGCTCTACATTACCTAACAACTATAAACACAGTATTAATCAACAAGTACAGTGCCTACAAATTCACCGTTTCTCAAAAGTCACGGGCATAAAATAGAAAAATGCAGAATACTCCCTTCATTCACACCCAAAATTTGATTATAATTACAACTGCTTCCTTTCTACAAGCCATCATTCTATTTGGGATGCCCTTTCCATGTTTCAAGGGAGATTGGTCGCTCCATATCCCTGATTTCAAGGGATTCCACTCCATTCTAGCTGCATGCAACCTAACAAGACGTTACCATGCAGTTTTACAACTTTGCCACTTCCATTATGCCATGATTGTGTCATGATCCTCAAACATAGGACCTCTAACACCTTGATCTCGAGTAATCAACATCTCCCTTAACCGTTCCTTGGCATCTTCTAACAAATTAGATGTGGTTATGACACACTTAATGCATTGTATTCTAACCTAGACTGTCCAAAGCTTAATCAAGCAAAATTTAACACTAATGATAGCCTAATGAAGATTTTAGTCCTAGAGACTAACTCTTCACACACAAATGCAAGACCTTCTAAGGTCCAAATCAAACTCACAACAAAATCCCTGACTTGGCTAAGGTCAGTACAAGCCAAAATTTGTTCACAACCAATTGGAGTTAAGTCAAGGTGCTCCTGCACCAATTTTGCACAGAATATATGAAGGATTTTAAAAATATCAATCGACGTGTATGGGATGATGACGAAGATGAGAGGGTTGTAGGTGAAGTATTAGAAGGAAATGGATTTGTCGCTTCAAGCTATCATATCAAGAAAGAAGTGCAATACATGCCTTTATTTTTCAAAACACATCTTCATTCGATAAGTGGCATGGGCAAAAGAAAATTACACAATAATTTATTTACTCAATTGCATTTACACATTCATATTATTAATCTTAATATTTGTACGTCATTATTCTATGTAGAAAATATGAAGAAGAGAATCAAACTTGGATGCAACATCGACCTCAAAAGTGCAGACGTCATGATTTGATTGGAGGTGATTCTTTTCTAGAATTTGAAGAATGGATTGCTAATACAATCAGTGATGCAAAAGAAGGTCAAGATATAACAACAGAGGAAAGTGAGCTTTCATGACCTCCATATTTATAAGCTATGCATTTTAGAATGTGGGCCTATGGTAGTCATTTATGAGTGGAAGAAAAAGAAAAAGGAGAGACAAATTGTGATTGTGTTGTTAGTGTTGAATTTCTTCATGAAATTGAGAAGAAATTTTATGTTGGATTCATCCAAGAAATTATTCAAGTGGATTTTGGTGAAAATAGTCCTATATTATTAAAATGTAAGTGGATTTGACCATCCACAATATAATTTGATGAGTATGGATTTGTACGTGCAAATACACGACAATTTTTATCAGAGACAAATGAGTCATATGTTTCCCCTCTTCAAATTAACCAATTATTTCTAATTGATGATGTAAGAAGCCCAGGTTGGTCATATGTCATTCAAACAAAGTCTCATTCGAGACGAAAATTCATGGAAGTTGTTGATGTAATTCCTAACGGGCAATATGTAAATTCATGGAAGTTGTTGATGTAATGCTTGATGGGAAATATGTTAATTTACAAGAAACATACAAAGAAGTGGATGAAGACAATGAGGGATTGTTTTAAAAAGAGATTTTGATTACCAATGAAGAAATTGGGAGAGAATGTATTGCATGTCACAAATGAGGATGAGGAAGAAAATCAAGTAGATGCAGACATGAGTGATCAGGATTCTGATCTTGCTGGAAATGCAGTTGATTATTGATGAGCCCCATTTTATGACCTTTTATGTAAGACTTTTAAGTTGTTTTAAGATTGTTTTATGTTTTAAGGACACAGACCTTCAAACTAATACCTATTTCAAAGCTTTAATGTTGAACAAAGCTGCTATATGAATGCAATATGAATATGTTTTCATATATAAATTTTGTATGCAATATGAATATGTATACCATCATTGCTTTACTTTGACAACGATCTTTTCTTGACAGCTCCTCTAGACTATTTACTGCTTCTATATATGTTATTTATCACTGTCATTGTTCTAGCATCCTTTATAAAATCCATCATTGAAGCATTGTTAAACATTGTTTCTATGTTTTCTTTTACACTTTTTTGCTAAAATAGCATTGTCTTCCCTACATATGGCATTATCTTTAGCCCTATTTTGTAATATTATTGTATACCATTGCCTTGTGAACTACTTTGGCATTGACTGCTCACTGCCATGAAAGTATTTCTCATTGTTGTCTTCATTTCTTGGATCTTTCACCAACTATGGCACTCGTTTCCTCACTGATATGGTTTTTTGTTCTCTATTGCTTCAATATTTATAGCAGCAGTATACAATCCTTGATGATTGATCACTATTTTTTGTCAATGCTCAAGGCATCAATATAGTGATTCCCCATTGCAATAGAAGCATTTCTTCATTATATCCCCACTATTTTGGCATTACATGCTGCTAACATCCCTTGTTGTCTTCACATTCTTGTTAACAGTGATATCATTGTTATCAACATTTGTGTTTCTGACTTTATGCACTAGAAATCACTGTCTCATATGTATCTTTATATACTGTAAGGTCATTTCTCTTTTTTCCTTTGATCAAATGTTCTTCAATGTTTTGCATATATCTTGAAGTTCACTACTATTTGACTACTTAGTCCTCAAATCATGGCATTCCTTAATTGTAACTCACTGTCCACTCCAACATATTTGTTCTTTTTCGTGAAAGTATATGGATGTTATGAACAGATTATTACGTAACAGAACAACAGAAGTAAGAATCGCCAAATACCATAGACATTTCTTAGTGATGGTGCTATCACCTAAGCAAAGCATTGGTTTAGTTGTACAAAATGGTTGTCATGCTACAAGTTCATGTCCAGTTAATATTTGGTAATACAATTTTTTTTATTAAACCATGAATGAAAACATTATTGCTAAAGATTTGATGGATTGATTTAAATACATTGCTAAGCTTTTTATGCAACTGGCATTTTTGTAGGGCACCATTATTTAATATCCATTGACTAAAATACCCACAACATCTAATGAATGTCATTGTTTGCAGTACTTTAGAATTCGTACATTTTTTAATGACTATTCATTAAAACTAAGACCTCATAAACTTGTATTTATACAATTTCTGTTACAATTAATTATCTCTATATCAAGTTGCTAATTTATACATTATTGTTTTTTTGGACATCAAGAAATGAAGAAAAAGAATTTAAGGTGAAAACTAGATGATAGTTATCACAATGCTGAAATTACAATGATAGATTATGAGCACTTTCATGAAGAACGTGTGGCCAAGAATAATGAATATTTATCACGTCTTGGTTTGACAAACAGGAAAGTTGTAAATCCACTAAGTAGTATATTATTTGTTTAATACTATTTAATGAAATTTTATAGGAAAGAGCTTTATGTATATAAGACATGATATGATTTTTTTTTGGTTTCACAAGCAAGAAAAAGAGTGCAGAGAAAAAACAAAAAGAAAGTAAAGATACAGTGTTGCCATCTCGTAGAAGCCAACGCTTTTGTGATTCAACAAATGTAGTTGGTGAAAAAAATAGTTGTGATGAAGTGAAATATGTGGAAACCACTACTGATCTACCTACTCATGCCACATGTGATGTGGCCAAGGAGCATAAAGTTTGGATTAATCAAAGTCATGAAGAGAGTCTACTTGCATTTGATGTGCCTGAGAGTGCACCTGTCGCATTTACAACTTTTGATGGAATTAGTGGATCAGCCAGAAATATTTGTAGTGATGAAACAAAAGATGTTCCTGCTTATGTTAAAAGACAAAGATTGAGTCAAGATTTATACAGATATATAGAGAGGAATGCAAAATAAAGAATATTAGAAGGGAAGAAGCCATTCTTGGTTGAGGTATCAAGAAATGGTGAACCCATTGGGAAAAATGTTGCAAGGTGGGCCTCCGAGTTGGGTGTAAGATGTAGGGCCAATTTGGATATCTGCAAATCAAATTTTGCAGAGCAAGACCCATGAAATGTGGAATATGTTATACAAAAAATGGAAAATGCCTTTGACACTGTTGGTGGAAAAATCTCTAGAAAATATTACAAGCACAAGATGAGACTTCTGATGAAAAGTTTTAGATACAATTGCAGAAAAATAATCATGGAGGGAAAAGAGACGTTAGACTCCACTCTATCTCCCAAAAAGTGGGAAGCATTGAAAGAAAGTATGCGTTCTGAAGAATATTTGACAAAGAGTAACAGAGGCAAGAGAGCAAGAGATAAAGTGAGGACTGAATATACATTTGGCCGAGGCGGGTTGCAGGCCAAAATGGACAAATGTGAAGTAAGTGTATGGATTTTTGGTTCAATTTACATTGTGTTATTTATTTCAATTTTTTATTGAACTGGCTATATGTTGAAATTGACATTGTATTTTAGGTGGAAAATAATAATAGAGAAGCAAGTGTAGAAGATGTTGTCAATTATATGGTAGCACTAGATCGTACTAAATCTAATACTCGTATCAAGAGGAAATCCAGTTCGTCAACAGAGATTTCACAGCCATCTATTGAACGCCTAGTAAGAGCCTCTCCAAATCATGTCAACTCAAATGAAGAGTACCAACATATAATGAGTTGCTTAAACTGTCTCACTGAGAAAGTTTCATAGTTGGCTGCCTCTATTAAGCCTATAGTTTCTGCATGGAATGACCATAATTCCACGGGTTCAAATCAGGTAAGAGGCTATCCCTCAATATTTTGATTCTCAACTATATCATCTTTATACTGTATTGTAAAGATTTCTACAAATTTCATAAATGTTTTCCATAACATGCCTTTATAAATTACTCTCGTGATCTCTAGGAAAAGTATTACAATCATATATAGAACAGTGAATCTATGAAATTTTTCCTTTTGTTTCATTGAAATCCATTGTGACTGTCCTAAATGTTTTGACTGTGAGTTTTATCAAAAAATAACTATGAGATCAATGAATGATTTGTTAGGTCTCAGAAGTGTAGGTTTTTAAACCATAAGGGGGTGTCAATCCCTTAATACACCTTTGGCCCATGAACAAGGTAAACAAGACTGATTCCCCCGATATATATTAATTCTTGATAATCCATGGTTATATCAGGCCATCAGGGGAATGCAAACATTTATTCCACTGATGTTCATGTGTTACAACGATGTGCTTGCTTTTGTTGACTCTATCAGTCTATCGGGGAGGGTGCCTTAGGAGTCAACCCGATAGGGTATTGTTACACTGATACTAGGTTATTAACTACTTTCATCGGGCCATCGACGAGGCTATGATGGGGGTTCTGTCGATGAGGCATTGTTAGGCTGATAGTGCTAATTTTTATTTAGGAATGGGAAAAGATTATGGAGTCTCAAACTCATTTATGGGTGTGACAATTTGGCAATGTGGGCCACAGAAGTAAAAATCTGCAAAAAAACATGATTAATCCCAATTTTTAAAAAATCTACAGGCTGGACGATTTTTTCCCTATTTTTTTGAAAAACTCTTTGACCTTTGGTCAATGATTTTTTCCCATTTCAAATAGCAAAATTGCCAAAAAAAAATGCATTTATAACCTACAAAAAAATGTGAATAAAAGCACGTTGATTTTCACTTGAAAATAAACCATGAGACCATAGCTTGTTGCTTACTATTATGCTTTGATAGATTTTTTTCCAAGCATCCATAGCTTGCTCAAAAGTACTTGTTTGAGGCTTTTAGCCATAGCAGCAAGGCAGTCAATTGTTTGATAAAATGCTTTGGTAGACATGTATGAAAAATGTGGTAGCATAGACAAGGCAGTGAATTGTTTGAAAAAATGCCTCAAAGAAATGTGGTCTCATGGTGATGGAATGGCATGACAAATGCCATGACAAGAAAATTGCTATAGATTGTCATGGCATTCCATCACCATTAAGACCACATTTCTTTGAGGAATTTTTTTGAACAATTCACTACCTTGTCTATGCTATTTCTTATTATTATGCTTTTATAGATTTTTTGCAAGCATCCATAGCTTGTTTGGAATCACCTATTTTAGGCTTTTAGCCATAGCAGCAAGGGAGTGAATTGTTTGATAAAATGCTTTGGTAAACATGTATGAAAAATGTGGTAGCATAGAAAAGGCAGTGAATTGTTTGAAAAAAGTCCTCAAAGAAATGTGGTCTCATGGTGATGGAATGCCATGCCAATCCATAGCAATTTGCTTGTCATGGCATTCCATCAGCATGAGACCACATTTCTTTGAGGCATTTTTTTCAAACAGTTCATTGTCTTGTCTATGCTATTGCTTACTATTATGCTTTGATAGATTTTTTCCAAGCATCCATAACTTGTTCAAAAGCACCTATTTTAGGCTTTTAGCCATAGCAGCAAGGCAATGAACTATTTGATAAAATGCTTTGATAGACATGTATGAAAAATGTGTTAGCATAAACAAGTCAGTGAACTCTTTGAAAAAATGCCTCAAAGAAATGATGTCTCATGGTGATGGAATGCAATGACAATCAAATTGCTTTTGAGGGTAAGTGCACAAAGTTGAGTCCACGAAACGTGGAAGTTTTGCCTTAGCCAAAAAATTGAAATCGGCATCGAACAAACGGGATCCCGATTTAATAAACGGGATCCTGATTTTTAAAAATCGAGATCCCATTACGGTTCGGGATCCTAAGCCTGGGATGAAACGGGATCCCGCTTTTTAAAAATTGGGATCATATTTCCCATTAGACTCTGAACCAATGCAGACAAATCGGGATCCTGATTTATAAGAAACAGGATCCCGATTTATAAAATACGGGATCCTGATTTATAAATAACGGGATCCCGAGTTGTATAAATCAGGATCCCGTTTCATATTGTTATTTATTTTTTTAAAAAGAACAGTTTTCACTGCTCTGCAGATGGGACCCCGAGTGAGTGTTGGCGACAGTGACCCCACGACTAGCTACAAGTACCCCACCTAAACACCATTTTTTTGCATTTTTTTATTTTGAATTAAAATTTTAAAAGAAATAAGTTAATTTAGCATGTATTTTTTTTAATTTATGTCATGTTTTAATCATTTTTTTAATTGTTATAGTAGAATTCAATAATTGTAAAAATAGACGAAAACTTGCAATGAAATTTAAATGTTTTTTGATCAAAATGAAAAAAAAAAACATTGAATTGTGTTTTAGAAACAAAATTTAAATTTTAAATCTTAAATTGTTCAATTAAACCCAAAAGAAATTGATTTTGAAAACCCTAATTGA